>NTHP01000021.1:307410-357984 GCA_003416845.1 Oplegnathus fasciatus
CACACTAGCAGCCCCTAGAGGCAGCAATGTTCATTACATCCCACAATATTAAAAGATTTTACATATCGTCATTGTTAGTACTACTCAGTCTGTGAAATGACATCATAATGATGTCATCAGGGTTATTTCAGTCTGAGTTGCATTATGAGAAATACAGGATCCAGTGTTTTTGGAATTTGACCACAACTTGGGACGATTAAAGTCAGAAAATCTCTGACTCTGCTGCTTTGAATCAGCCATTCTTTTTAAAATCTGTCTCTTGCAAGTCCCCAAACCAAGCAATATTAAATCACTGGAGTCCCCCTTTAAGACATGCACCCCTTAAGTTAATCTGATGGCAATTGAACATGTTGGTATCGTGCCTGAATAAGCATCCTGGTCACGTTTACATAAAAGTCACAATGGCAATCTCCGGGCCCAGTAACATTTCTTCATCAATTCCAGTACAGCACAAGTCTGAATTAAATGTCATTAGATGAACGGAAAGACTGCAGCACAAAGTAAAACAGGCAGAGAAAGAGAGATAAAAAACGTGTATCTTGTACCGCCTTCTAAAATCACTGTAATAACGGTGTGTTATCTCAATTTTCATTTCTTAAACAGAAAGATAACGTTTAATGAAACACAGTGAAAGAGTCAGTTTTAAGTTGTTGAGGAGATTCTTCTTCTATCAGATCAGTCTTTACAAACTGTTTTCCTCTTGCGATGCGACCACGGCAAAAAAACACAACTGCATCCTGAATAAATGAATATCCAGCAAATTGTGTTACATACAGCATGTGAGCAAAAAGGAATTAAACAAGAGTCCAAAGTTAATGTCCTGTCATTCAATGTTTGTGCACGGTTGGATTTTATAAAACAGTCAGCAAAACTGACTCTCTAATAACATTAAATGAAACTGATGCAGAAATGTATTATTGGATTTGTAGGTGGGGTTTGAACGTCTTCAACGGAAGTTGGGTGCAAGTGCTGCCCAAGAAATATGACCTCAATCAGCCTGATGGGGGTGCTAGAATTTAAGGTCAAAATTTTGAACTCCCATGCCATAAGTCAGATTTACACAAAACTTAGAACAGGCATCTGTCTATTTTCACTCTACAAATTTGCCTGAAGAACCACCTGACTAGATTTTCCGCCATTTAAATTTTTTTGAAAAACACATTTTTGACATCTCCTCCTAAACTGTAGGTCCAATCGCTACCAAATTTTCTGTGGATCATTATTGGACCAAGTTTATCAAAAGTCACATACAACTTGTTTATATCTTATTTAGTTTTCGAGATATTGACCAATGAACTTCAATAGGGTGTAACTCAGCACATAAATAGACCAAAGTCAACAACTGTTGGGCCAATCATTACAAAACTTGCAGTTTTTTGCATATGTCCACATAAGTACTTGAAACATACCCTGAAAGTTTCATTCAAATCGGCCACTAGGAGGCGCTACAAATGCAAAAAATGGCCGAGGCATAACACCAATCAGACTATAAATCAGAAATTGTCTAGTCATTACAAAACCCGCAGTATATGCTTCATAACAATGTTGAACCACNNNCTCCAAAATTTTTTCAAAATTGACCAATAAGGGGTGACAGCACTGTCAAACAAGGGCGTGGGCCTGGCACAAATTGTGCCATAAATTAATGAGTTTGTCCAGTCATCACAAAACTTAGATATCTATGTTGAACTAACTTTGTAAAATTATCTTAGAATTGGCCAATAGCGGGCGCCACAAATCTTTTCCACATGGGCTTACAGTATAGTATTTTTCTGGAGCTTTTATTTTGAAACTGGGCTTGGAAGCCTCTGTCCTAGTGGCCTTGCTTACTTAAACATAAAGTGAAGTGCATACATTTGTTTATGGAATTTATCTTCTTCTGTCACTCTGCAGTTTGTAGTTACATAAATCATGACTTATTCAGTGTGTTCTCAGCGTATCATTAGTAGAGTAATGAATGGATATACAGTAAATCATAATGGAAACAATGTCAATGGATGGATGTTGTGGCAGTGTAAAGTGTTGCTGTTAGTGTCACAACCTAATCTTTGAAAATTGCTATATTGTTATTGGCCTTTCGTGTTTATGATTGCTGATGAATTGCTCACACAATCGAGAGGTTAATTTTGTCACAGTGAACAATATGGAGACCAGTGTTGACTGGTAATGCGTGACAGTAATAATATTACTTTTTCCAGTAGTGAATACTGTAACGAATTACTATTTTAGTTCCAGTAATAATATTACAGTAACCCATCACAAAGTACTTAGTTACAACCTTACTTTCGTTGTCACCACATGCATGTCACACTGAATTCAAATGTTCAAAAGTTTTTGACAAATCAGATGTAGGATTTTTAAACAAATTGAACTGTTTCTTTAAGGAATAGACTATTTATTGTTCTTTCTCTTCTGTTGGTCTAATTTTTTATTTTAGCTATTCTGCTGTCTTCGCGTGTAGATCACATTTGACCAGGTCCTAATTCTCTGAAGTCAGCGCAATTTGTCTCCTCTGACTTTCACTCAGTGCAGTGACTTATCTGAAACACCAAGGAAATCATGTTATAAACATTTATAACATGATTTACCTAATTTTTCAGCTTTAGAACTTACCAATATATAATTATTGTGTACATGTACAGTGTGTCTGCATAGAAAGAAGTCAGACTGCAAACCTTGCCAGAAGGAAATCTCAGACTGACGAGGCTTACTGTATGTAGTAAAGTATGGTGTGGAGAAAATCCTTCCTACAAAAAACATTCCAGCGAAAATGAATTATATATTCATCATCTATCAAGACACTTTATTTTATTTCAGTGTAAAGGCGCTGGCTTCTAGCTGGGAGAATGTAGAATGAATCTGAGGTAGTAAATTCACTCATGTATTAAAAATATTATCCTTTCCTACTTTGAAATGGACTCAGTATTTTGCAGGCAATCCATCATATTTTGAGACACAGGAGTCTTGGACTCGATGTTACAGCTGATTCAGTTAGTGCTCCATGTTTGATATGAAGGATGTGATGCAGTTTGATTAACATAATGTGCATACTGTGTGATTTGTCAGTACTGCACTGGTTGTCTATGGCGGTGGTTGCCAACCTTTTTGGCTCTGGATTCCTTTCAACAAATGATTGTTTATTTGTGACTCCTGGTCACAGGTTATGGCCTTAGTGTAGTGACAAGAGGTGTGAGCAGTTCAACCAAGAAATACAAGAGACAAAATGTGAGTCTGTAATGCTCACATCAGAAGCATAACATGCTCACAATGACAATGCTAAAGTATTTTTAGCAGGTGTGTTTATCATGTTCACTATCCTAGTTTAGCTTGTTAGCATGCTAACATTTGATAAATAAGGCTGAAGGGAGTGTCGTTACTTTTGCAGGTATTTGGTCATAGAAACAAAATGTTGGACAAAGTGAAATTTTGACCTGACGATGGCACTATATGGAGTTCAGGGAGTGAGAGATGAAGTTAAGGGATCATCGAAGTTATTATCAATCACCATTAGGGGAATATCCATCCAATAGTTGTTGAGAGATTTCATTCATACCTCAAATGTCAACCTGCTGGTGGTGCTTGATGAAAAGTCAGGGATCAAAGTCACGAGGATTCCTCCTCTGGGGACCATGACTGACATGACATGAATTTAATTTGGCACTGATTATTGACAGAATAGACACAAAGTTCTTAGACTTTTATTTTAGTTAGTTTAGTTTGTTGTGTTGAGTTTAAAAGCAGTTGTTCATACCAAGTGGAAAGAAGGGCTTCATTTACATAAACTGAAGTGAAGCTGACCTGCTGTGTACTGACTAAAAGACTCAGGGTTACATTAGCATAGCAATTCATTTGAATTAATTATTCTGAAGTGTAACAATTAAACACTGTCTTCAATTTACCTACTGTGTAATTAGTTCCCAATTACCAAGTAATTACTAATAAGTCCTCCAAGTCAAATGACAGAATATATTGTTCCTAACTGCCTTATCGAATGAAAGTTTTCTGTCTTCCAAAACTGTTACAATCACTGTTGAAAAATGAAACCATTTCATAATGAGACATGCTGTGGTGAAGGTTTAGGCACAAAAGGGATGCCCAGGGTCATCAGTGATGAGAGTGATAGTTGAGAAGACTGCTGGTAGACCCACATATGGATCAATAACCTATTCAGAAATGATTGCCACCATCAGTACTGGCTTTACAGTCATATTATACACATTATCTTTATCTTTATAATATATATTTTTTATATTTTGATATATTTTTTTGTCTATTTTATATTTAATTTATGCTTCTGACTCACAGTAGTTGCTTTCACACTTTCTTATATTCTTCTACTTATTATGTTTACTGTTCTGCACCAACATACCAGGACAAATTCCTTGTATGTGAAAACCTACTTGGCAATAAATCTGATTCTGATTTAAATGTTTCTGGATGACACTTCAAATCACTGTAAATCTGACTACACTACACATCATGGGTGGATAGTTGCTCTGTTTACATGATGAACTGTCCCCATATTTCAGTGATTATCACGTCTAGCCCCATTTTATAATGGCTGGCTTTTCACCACACTTTTGAGTGTGGCTGTTTGGAGCAGCGACATGTTATATGAACTTATTCTTTCTTAATATAGCCCCACCTTTAGGAGTACTTCACTATTCACTGGATGTTGATGTCCTCAAAGCTCAAAGTCTGTAGTAAAGCCTCACAGTCATATTTTGATTTCAAATCCAATTTGTTGGAGCACAGAGCCAATGCAATAGAATATGAGTCACTATTCTGATCCTTAATAGACCACACTGTATTCCTATTCTTAGTAGCATTTCTTTACTTCAAAGACATATTTGAAAGATGCTTCTAGCATTGGCTGTCCACGATGCAGTGGAATTTGCCTTATTTAACTGTCTGTAACCATGTTGTACTATAAACATACAAAAAATAATGCAACAAACAATATAATAAAGGCATTTCATGTTTAAAGTGTTTAAATATAGTATATAAGTAGTCAGAGCTTCTGGTTAACAGCGTTAGACATTTAAATGATGTTTTATTATTGCAAATAATTTTATTCAACTTCACTCAACTTCTGGTCTGTGTCATGTCAACAACGTCTGTCAATTAGTAGCCTACCTTTACATGCAGACTAGTCCTTGTTATGTTTTATCCTGGTTTTAATTATGTTCAGGATATGATGTGGAACATAACTTGGTTTATTAAAATCCCTGTATGATGCTACAATGATCAGGTTTCTGGTCAGCTGTGTGGGGGTGTCTTGACGCCTACAGAGTCAGTCATCCTCCCAGTCAGTCTCTGTTGCACTGAGCTGCAGGTATTTATCAGTATCTGACTTTCACTTACGGCTGTACTGACGACATTTTAAGATCCAAAATGTATTTAAATTCTGTATTTGAGTAAAATTCTTCTTCGTTATACGACCTATAATGCACACTTTAGAACTGCATTGCAGTAAAATTAGTTCTGAAATCCATATATGTTTTACAGCTGAATAACTCTGCATTGAGAAAAGTTACTGAGCATTCAGACCATCCTTGTCCACTCATAATGTCCGGAAATATCATGGGACTGCATCATGTTTACCAGGCATTTTGATGTGGGTCGTCTTCAGTCACAGATATAGAAATACAACGGTGCTAGTCAACCCTCTCTTCTGCATTTGGCCACAAGTTCTCATCCACATCTCACCTCATGTCCCCTCTTGCAACACACCTGGGAAAGAATCCTTTTGCTGTCTGATCCATCCCTGGCAATCTAATGCAGACATGTCCAGACATCCAGCATTCATTGTATCCAGGAGGGACATCTGATCATGTGGCTGCTGGTCATAAACTTTCCAAGTGTTTTGGTTGCATTAGTGCGTTTTGGATGGGAGATTAACTGTTGCGCTGGACTGCATGCCAGCAAAGAGAACTGTGTGAAGAGTTTTGAAAAGGTGAACTCAATATAGAGCTACGTGTGTAACTAATTGTAAACAAAAATGTACTGAAACTTTTGCACAGGAGCAAATAAATAATCACCACATCCCGGTGAAGATTTGATTACATTTTTATTACATCCACAGCTTTTATTCACTCATATAGAGGAGTATTTTATAAAAGTTTCCAACTGTAATGTGGCCGAGTCATACCCACCTCCCCCCATACTTCTCCGTAACGGTTCAAATTATGTTGAATTAGAATGACAAAAGATAGCCTGACATTTAAGATGAACCATAATTGAACTTTTCTCTCTACTACAGGGTCAAACTTCACACCTATTGCTCTGCTAGAACAGCAGGCACCCTGTGGTTTCAACAAAAGCTCTGTGGTTTCTGCATGTGACTGATGCTCTGCATCTTTCAAAGCAAACGGTTTAGATGAGACTATTTAAATGTCATGCTGTGTTCTTATATTTTTAAATTGATGGAAACTTTGCAAGACATAAATTCTACGACTTGTGATGTGTGACACAAACAAAGAAGTATCCAGTGGTTTGTTGATTGTTATGATGTTTAACCATATATGGTCTTTGTCATGGAAGAAGCCGGAAGGCTGCTGATATAAAAAGGGGAGCCAAGGAAGGCTCAGGGCTTTTTTCATCTTTTTTGCTTTCTGGCCTCTTGTGCCTTTGGGCCCCTTTTGGGCCTTTTGGCCCTATTGGGCCCCTTTTTGATCCTTTTAGCCCGGCCTTTTTGCCTTTTTGGGTCCTCTAGGTTTTTGATTTTTTGAACTTTGTATAATTTTCACTGATTTTGTTCATTCTGATACTTTCCAACCAAAGTTCCTGTGTTGCTCATCTCTGAGATCATCCTACTGTAGTCTCCTTAAGGTAAGAAGATGTCGCTCTTTGGGAATTGCCGACATTAAGTACTAATTAGGCTTTGAAATTACAAATTTTGAAACGAACTGCTAAGGTTATAATGTAATGTATAATTTGGTTTGACACGTTGAACAGGTTCAGTTTGGTTGTCTGCTGTTGCATTAGGTTTTAAGGTTCAGTGATTTTGAGTGCTTAGGATACATTGTTGGTTTTCAAGTGACCTCTAAAAGGTAGGTTAGGGTCAGGGCCTTGAGGCTGCCCTGTAGAAAACCAGGCGAGTGTCCTCAGACCCTCAGAGTGGACCTCCTCCAGTGTTGGTCCTTTAAGAATCTTCTGGAGTACCTCCAGGCTCCAAACACCTATTGCACACAGATATTCCGTTGTTATCCGGCTGTTGGCACATAGTCAACTATATAGGTTTGAAAGAAGTGGTACAGCGGTAATGTAACTTGGTTTCCTAAGCAGACTAAGGTGGTCTTACGTGTAGATTTTGGAAACCCTTTCGAAAACCTAAAGCTTAGGTCGTAGAACAGCCTTCCCTCAGTGTTATATCTACATTGGGTGGGGTTATCGGTTGTAACATCTAGGAACCTTTTCAGTTTCATCAAGTATTTACTGTAAATGATTAACTACTACAAGCAGGATTTCTGGAAAATAGTTTCTCCAGTATGGAGATGAAGTGATGGAGTGTGTATGTCAAACCCACTGGTCACTGTTCCCTCCCGCTGTCTCAGTTTGTATCTGCGTCACTGGAGTCTTTCTGACTGATCAAAGCTTAGTGACACTGCTCACTGTTCTCACTGCATGTCACAATGTGTCTTTGTGTGCATGTACAATGTACTGTGCTGTACTGTATGTGTGTATGGACTAGTGTTTTGTGTGTGTGTGTCCTCTGGGCATGTAAAAGCACTTTTTGAAAGACAGTCAAGTCAGTATTTGACCTCAAGGTGACTGAGCTTTTCAGCCTTTCATCTCACTATCTATTGTTATTTGGTGTCTGATAGCTGTGACTGTGGAGCTGACTGGATCTTAAATATTTGAATATAAGAATAATAATATATGAAACCGTACTGTTACACAGCAAAATGTTAGGCTACTGTAGTAAATTTGGAAACATGGCCCAACTTCCACATAACCACAACCTGAGAAACAGTGTTGATGGAGAGTGTTCCTAGTTGTCCTTCGTCAATGTGTTCTGTTTCCCTGGGCCATGGGGTTTGACTCACCATATCACCCATGTTATGTAACATCCTCCTACAAGACAAGTGGTGATAGTAGTTGTTAGGCCTGTTATGGCTATGGCCTGCTCTACTGTCGATGTAGGCAGTTCATGTTTTATTTTAAGGGTAAATAGGTAGAGGGTAAAGTTCTTAAAGTGCTACACAGTCCAAAACACTCACAACTGAAGTCACAACTGAACTACTCTCCTGACGTCTCTTAGGTGCCTTGCATCAGTGGCCAATACTGTAATGAGACCTGAATACTGCAGCCTGAGACCGGAGAGCATACCGTTACTGTTGTGCCGTTCCAATTAGTGCTCCGGTGCGATTGTATCCCTTTCAGGAGCTTTGTAATCCAGCCTTGAACTGCGGTGTCTTTTTGGAAACTTTGTAAAATAAATCCAGAATGATCAATCAATCAATCAATGTCTTCTGTTGTTAGCCGTCCATTAGCAATCCCATGATGGCTTGGGTTGAGTGTCGACCATTCAGAGGTTGTGTTCCTGACTTGCCGACTAATCAGAGACAGTGTTTGACTGGGGTTACACGGTCACAAAGAAGGTTACCTACAGGGTCTCTTGTCTGCAGTCCCGATCAATCCCATTCAAAACTCCACACTGTATGGCGTCGATGGAAGTGTATACTGTTCCTTTTCCTTCTTCTTCTCCTGGTAATCCTTAAATTGGCACTATCCACCCATAATACTAGCGGCTCATAGTGTACGTAGCTACGCAACTAACGGTCTCGCCTATTCATTTTGAAAGAGCAACGGCCAATGAGGAAACTCCAACACTCAGCCGACAAATCGTGTAACTTCATCACTCGGTCTCTCACTCACTCAGTGACAGACTTTTGTGTTTGTAGGGCTGTCCTTCTGCGGTCCAGCCAAAGAAAGTCCACAGATGGGACTGTAAACCCCAGACTCCAGTATCAAAGTTCTGTGCTTTGTACGCTCACCATCCACCTCGACCACCTTCCAACTTCTGTGCAGGACATAAATGAAACGCTTCATTCATTTGAACAAAAGGTGCCTCTCAACATAATCCAGGCTACTGGGATTACATTTACCTCGACAACATAATTGTAAAAAATATTTAGTAATATGTAAACATAATTTCTAGGCAGGGTTGCACACTAAATATGCAGTTGTGATTATGTGCAAGTACAAACCTGAAGGTATCCTCCAATCAGATCGCTCACACTGCAGGATGATATATATGATTGAAAAAAGTCACACATTACTGCACTGCAGGTCAGTACTGCAAATGATACAAAACCAGTCTCAGTGGCCAGGCCGTGGTCTCCCTGTGTCTCTCTCTATTGACTCTAGTAGCTCAGCAGTACTCCACAGTGCTGTTGCACCACATAGATCTTTGTTAGGCCATTTCCTGGAGCAACATGGTGACTGCAGTGTAAGTTTTACCTGCCCAAAGAGAGCTGCTGCTGGATTTCTGGATGTTTCCTGGGCTTGTTGTCATGTTGTTGTTTATTTTATGATGTTTAAAACTGAGCATATTCTCTTCAAGCCTTCAGTATTCTTTAAATGAAGTGCTTGTCAGATCATTTAACAGCGTTTGAAATCTCCTTTTTTTTTAAACTTTTTTGAATTAGATGTCTGACAACCCCGCCCTCCTCAGTTATTTGCCAGGTGTGTGGAGGTGAGAGAGAAGGCAGGATCTGAACCTCCATTACTTTGTATGTATACAGGTGAAGGGCCAGTTTTCTTCTTCAGAAGTACTTGTCAAATAGCTTCAGAAGCAGCTAACTTGTTTTTTCTCCCATAATCTCTCTCTTATGCTCTCAGACTAATTCAGCCTGAACCTTGGCCACTGTTAGTCCAGCTTTATAAAGTCTTGACATGGCATTCACCACTGCCCTAACCCATCATGAGCTAGACTAATGTTTAATTTCGGTCAGGCTTGACAGTCACTGATTGACAGTTCTTTCCTTCACTCAACAATCAACACGAACTCTTCCTACACCCGACTGGTTGAACACACCACTGGCTGACCTGCCAGCCTGTTTGGGGTGGAACATTTGTTGTCAGGCCCTTATTGACTATTGTTCATTCACACCGTCCTTTCAGGTACCAAGAGGAATCAATTTAAGGCAACTTGGAAAGATATCCTCCGAGCCAGCTCGGACAGGTTGTAGCACATACATACAGTATACATACTTCTTTTTTTAGTTACCTGTGTACATATACTGCCTATACTGTACATATATGGGCCTTGAATATTTAACCAGGACCATGATCTTTCCCTAACCTTAACCAAGTGCTTTGAGTGCATAAACAGAACCATAATAACAGTGAACAGGCTTTAGTTGCTATGAACAGATATTTTAGGAAAACAAATTGTTGCCAGTGAACATTGCACACAGCCACAGTAACCAGTTCTCACAATACATAATGCAACAATGTTTACAGCGGACAGTTTGGGTCATAATTTTACCTTCAGCTTTGTTCAGCCTTTCAAATAGTTGGATTAACCTGAAAGTTTGTTGCCAACCTGTCTGATCATCTAACTGCTCGTGTTTCTTTTAAGTGATATCACCATGTTCCCAGATCTCAGCTATTAACTTTGTGTATGTGTGTATAATGTGCACAGTTATTATCAATAGATTGATGGCCAGGGCTAAGAGAAAAAAGATCCAAGTTTTACCAAACAAGAACATTCTGTGGCATGTGGAGGCTGTAGAGCTGCACACCTCTCTGTAGGTCTATTATCTACTCTGCACTCCTGAAGTACTGTGGCTTTCCCACTGAAGCCTCGTTTGTGGGAATTACAGGGCCGGCTTTGTAATTTTCTTCCACAGCTCCCCTTCAGCTGTGTTCAGCCTGAAGAAGAAAAGAGCGAGGGAGAGTGAAAGGCCAAGTCGGATGATTCCTGGAGTGAAGAGCAAACACAGTGTGGGCAAGAGGGAGGGGAGGGGTTAGAGGGAGAATGACACCAGTTCTGCTCAAGGGTTTTCTTTCCTCCCATCTGGCTCTGCTGAGCACAATGAAGAGTCAATGAATGTGGCAAATACAGCAGATGTGGGCTCTGTCTCTCACCATAAGCCTTCTACTCTCTTACTCACATTCAGACATGATTGAAAAATTCATTTTCCCCACTTTATTTTTTTATGTTTGGTGGTGTAAAACTAAACTCAGTTGGCCAAAGCAGATTGTACAAAGTTCACATGTATAATAGTTCAGGATGTAAGAAAAAAGACAACAAATGGTTCACACTTTACTGCACTGCAGTTCAGTACTGCAGATGATACAATACCAGCCTCAATGGCCAGGCCGTGGTCTGCCTGTGTCTCTCTCTATTGAATGTTTTACCTGCCCAGAGGGAGCTGCTGCTGGATTTCCGGATGTTTCCTCTGCTTGTTGTCATGTTCTTGTTTATTCTATGATGGTTAAAACTCGGCTTATTCTCTTCAACCACGCACTCCTCAGTTATTTGCCAGATGTGTGGAGGTGAGAGAGAAGGCAGGATTTGAACCTCCATCACTTTGTATGTATACAAGTTCTTCTTCAGAAGTACTTGTCGGATGGTCAAATAGCTTCAGAAGCAGCTAACTATTTTTCTCCCATACTCTCTCTCTCTTGTGCTCTCTCTGTTTCTCTCTGTTTCTCTCTCTCTCTCTCTCTCTCTCTCTCTCTCTCTGTGTCACACACACACACACTCTCTCTCTTTCTCCATTTGTCTGCCCTGGTCCGCTCAGACAGCAGTGATGTTCAGCCCTTATTTTTACGACCAAGGATGTTTGTCGGTGTAAAACTTAACTTAGTTAACTTGCCATTTTATTTGCAGAATGGAGAGCACTGTCTGTTCGGTCCTCTCCCTTCAAGGTGTTAAACATTGCAAGGCCACCAGCATAAATTTCTTTTGCTATTTTTTTTTAATACACAATGTGTAACATCACAGGTATGCTCTAATTAGCTGATGCAACTTATATGAGAATGTGTTCTTTTAAATCTATCTTCCTTGATTTTGTCATATCACCCAACAGCACCCAAACCCTCATCCTCAAACTGTCTTCCAGTTCCCTGTTGTTTACGCCTTGAATTTCTGAACCGTGAAGCTGGTCAGATATATTAGGGCATTTTTTAGGGCGCTAAGCAACAACAACATAAAATCAATGAGCACATTTTTACCAAAAGCTAAAGGATAAGGCTGGAATCATTCTGAAGTCAGGACAGCAGAGTCACTGCCCATTTTTCACTGCTGGATGAAAATCCACCTTTCCACACTGCACATCGACACCCCATGGCAGCAGCTCCATCTCACATCTTACTTCTTAAAAAAAATAAATAAATAAATAAAAACACACTTTTAACTGTTTATTTGGGAGGGTTGCACTTCCAGATTTTGATGACATCTAACTCTTGTTCCTTTTGAGTTTGAATGCACTTATTGCTTTAGGCACAAGCTTGCAAAACACCAAATGAATGCAATGTAACATATTCTACATTTCACTTATTGCCAGTCCCATGTCTATGCAAGATCAGAAGCAAATGGATTGAAAGATCTTTAGTTGCACAGTCAAAAGCTGGTATTCCAAAATATTCAAGAAGGAAAGTGAAAATGAGTCCCATTTTCTTTTGTGTCACACGTACTATACTGCGATGACACCAAACCCTGAAGTATTCCTTTGTACAGATGATCAAAAACGGGAATGGTTGTTAAATGTTTATGTGTACCCTTAGACTGGGCTGCACCAACAAGGATTAATTTATCTAAGATTAGTTCTAATCAGAGTTTAGCAAAACTAGATTTAAAATGAGTAAATCCAGATTCAAAATTAAGCAGAGCTCTGTTGCGCAAATGAAAACTAATCCCTGTTTAGTAAATCCGAGTTTATTGATGTGAAGTTTAATCAACATGGAGATGCTTGCTTACCCAAATTAACCCAACTACTTTTGCTAAACTCTGATAAGAACTAATGTTAGATTAAATAAATTTTTGTTGGTGCCAGTCTTACCTTAACCATATTGTAGTTGCCATGCGCAGTTATTGTAGAGAGGAAGAACTTTAAAAGTGTTAGCATTGGACATACAAATTAAATGTAATCCAGGGTTTCACTGGCAGTAGGGTTGGTTTTAATTTGCTGTCCTTGCCTGGAAAGGCAAGATGGAATTTAATTAGTATTTATTCTGAGTTCTTTGTTGTTGATTTGGAAAAGTAGACATGAAATTCTGAAAATCTGATTGTGAGAATAAATTGGTTTCATTTTTTATTGTATTATGTTTGGGGATGTACTGTATGCCCGGTATAGGCACAGTTGCATGCATGACATAATAATAAAAACTGAATTCATTCATTAATTAATTCATACATTCATCAACAATATGTTAGTCTGTCTCTCAATACTTTCTGACTTCCCTATGCCATCGGTGGCTCACAGTCCCGGGCCCATTGGTTCCTACTGAAGACATACGTTTTTAAAAATGTCACACAGTTCAAATAAGCTTTATTGGCATGACAGATCAGAAATCTATATTGCCAAAGCAACAAATCATTAACATTAACAGATGATTACAATATAGTACAGACATTAAATGACAATAACATGGGCAACTGTAATACTTTTACAGAAGAAACATTTACTACAGAGCTTGTTTCTCTTGTATGACAACAGTCAACATATTGACATATTGACACACTGACTTTTCTCTCAGCATAGATGGGGCAGTTTCTGAGGATCTGGGAGATGGATAAACTCAGGATACATATTATTTATTTTTTCAAAGAGAACTTCTCTCAAATCCTTATATTTCTCACAGTACATAGGAGGAAATGAGATTCTGTCTCTCTTTTATGACAAAGTGAACACAGCCTGGCCTCCCTGGGTAGCTTGGTAGTTTTTTTCGCATTTGGGGAGGTCCTGGCTGGTTAGTGGACACCATACTCAATAACTTCCTAAAACAGCTGGTCACTGTAGTTTTTATTAAATGTTACTCGAACAGGAGGAAATAGTGCATTTGATGAGAACTATTTTCAGCCATGGGTTAGTATGCACCAGGACAATGTATATGGATCTTGAGTCAAAGTAAACTACAATGTGTGTGTGTAATAAAGGAACATGTCACCCAGTGACAGGCAGAAGAACATGAAAACTCCACACAGACCCAAGACTTTGTTCCTGAGAGGTGACAGTGCCAGCCACTGGGCCACTGTACCAACCCCTAAATCATATATATATATATATATTTCTATTTGTAGTCATATACATTTTGAATTCATATTATCTTATTTATATATATAATTTGTGTCAGGTTGGAGCACTACACTCCACATCCCCGGGGCTGTGAGACTGTTTTCAGGAGGCATTTTCTGCTTTACTGAAAATGATTATAAGTTTAAACTGCTTTGTGAAGTAGTTTGACTGAATAAACCTTTATATAGTTCTGCCTGCCAGTGTGGCTCATTGATGTGTTTTCATTAGTTTGTGGACAACAATGGATCTCTATGGCACAGAGGAATAAGATATATATATTTTGGGCCTACATGTAGGATTTGCTGGCATTAAGGAAAATATAGAATATCACCAGACTTATCCTTTAATTTAATCCTTTTCTGCACAGTTTGGATAATTTTGGTGTTTTCAGTCCTTTGACGACCACCAGCTAGGGTCTGAATTTACCACTTTCTGATGTGATAATACGTTTTTGTTTAGTTTTTATTAGATTTATTTTTTGCATTCATATTGAGGTTTTTGCTGTATCTCATTAAGATTTAAGATTTTGCTGCTGTATGAACCCAGTGCTGTCAGATATCACCCCCCCCTTTTTATTTCTTTTCCTTTCACTGGGCTGGCAGATGGGCTATGATGAATGGGAGAGCTGGCCACAAATTTTCCCCCCTCTGGATCACAAGAGAACGTGGGAGGGGGCAGATTACTGCAGCACCCAAAGGAGTCTGACTGGTGGACTTTAAACTACATCAGTAAATATCCATTTTGCATTTCTCCAAACACTCTCTAAAAGGTACCCTCTAAATCCTTAACAGTTTTGCATTTTCTTTGTTCTCAAACTAAATTCAAAACTGTATAAATGTTTATTTAGTCAAACTACTTCACAAAGCAGTTTAAACTCTTAATCATTTTAAAGCAAACAGTGCCTCCTAAAAACAATCTCACAGCCCCAGGGATGTGGAGTGTAGTGCTCCAAACTGACACAAATTCTATATATAAATAAGATAATATGAATTCAAAATGTATATGAATAAAAACAAACAAATATCTATATCTATATCTATATCTATATCTATATCTATATCTATATCTACATATATATATGATTTAGGGGTTGGCACAGTGGCCCAGTGGCTGGCACTGTCACCTGTAGCAAAGTCTTGGGTCTTTCTGTGAGAATTTTACATGTTCTTCTGCCTGCGTGGGTCCAAACAGTTACAGCTGAGGGTGAGCTGGAAACTAACTTTCCTGTAAGTGCGAATGTGAGTGTGTATAGTTGAAAGGCAATATCTACTTAACTTGCACTAATGTACATTATATATTTGAGAATATTTCATATATATATCACATATATATCTATATCATTGCATACTGTATAACTGGTTTATTGTATTCTGTTTTATATTTCATTTAGTGTATTGTAGTTACTGTACAGAGTTTATCTTTTAATTGTGCTTGTTTTCGAGATTTGTGATAAATCAGACATGATAATCGTCGGTCCCAAATCCCTCAACAAAACCACTCACAACTTCTGCCTCACCATCGATAACTCCACTCTATCCCCCTCCCACACATCCGCAACCTCGGAGTCATTTTCAACAGCAACCTCTTCTTTGAACACCACATCAATCAAATCACCAGAACTGCCTTCTTCCACCTAAAAAAACGTAGCTCATCTCCGCCCATCGCTCTCCTTCTTTGCTGCCGAAACCTTGATCCATGCCCTCATCACATCCAGAACTGATTACTGCAACAGCATCCTTTATGGCACATCTTCCAAGTCCTAAATAAACTCCAGTGTATCCAGAACTCTGCTGCTCGCCTGCTCACCCACTCCCACTCCCGTGACCACATCACCCCTGTCCTCCAGAACCTCCACTGGCCCTGTGTCCCACAGCGGATCCAATTCAGAGTCCTTCTCCTCACTCACAAAGCCCTCCATGACCAGGCCCCCTCCTACCTCACCAACCTGCTCCACAACCACACTCCCTCTCGCAGCCTCCGCTCCTCTGATGCCAACCTCCTGTCTCCATCTGCCTACTCCATAGCTGCCCCCTCAGAACTGCTTTTAATGTGTGATGTGTTTTTTCTTAGCTTTAGTGTTAGTAATGTTTTTAATGTGTTGCCTTCTTTGATCATTTTAACTGTAAAGTGTCTCTGAGTACCATGAAAAGTGCTTTATTATTTATTATTATTATTTATGTAAAGTAGCTGCTGTAACACTGTAATTTCCCTTTGGGATTAATAAAGTACTATGTTCCAGGAACCCCAAATAGAATAAGAAGTTTAGAGAATAGATGGATAGATGACTAAATGAGAAAGTAAAAGTGACAAATTGTTAGGTTACCATCTCAAAGCAGGTTTCAAGTCTGTGTTTACTGATTTTCAGAGCGCAAGACATTTTTTTACAGACATTCATTTTCCCCACATCTGTTTTGTTCAATACGTCAATAATTACCAAATGTTAGCACACTAACACGCAATTGTCACTGTGAGCATGTTGCCACACTGACATTAGCATTTAGCTCAGAACCGCTGTGTCTAGGTACAGCCTCACAGTAGTGCTGTTTAGTACATGAACAAAAGGATCTTTAACTCAGAACCTTAAACGTAGTATACTGAGTCATCAAATCTGAGACCGAATCCATAGCTGTTTGCAGTGGAGCTCCCCCCACTGGTGAAGCAAAGTTCCCTCGTCAGCTCAGTTGTGAAAGTATCCCCAGTATGTTGACGCCTGGTCTATTAGCCTTATACACAGTAATTGTAAAAGCGTAGTTTTGTATGAAAGTGAATGACCAGCTCAAACCAACAACATACTGAACTTACTGTATAACTGAACCACAGACAGCAACTGTAATGTCACAGCATTGTGAATGGTGATGTGATCACTTGTTGGTACAATGAAGTGCTTAACTTGGGGGGGGTACTGCACAAAATTATATATTGTACTTTTTCATCACTATTTATCTGACAGCTGTAGTTACTGGTTACATTGCCAGTGATTTTTCATTCTAAACCATTTAGTGAAATATGATACAGTACATTTTTATACATTAAACTATATATATGCTATAGCATATAAAGCAGTTCAAATTAGCTCCACCTTGACCAGCTACATGCTGCTTACATGTTGTGGATATATGATGAAAATAATACAATAAAATGATGTACAGTATAATAATATAACATTTAGAGCCAACAAATACTTTTAGTTACTTTGATTACATTTTTCTGATAATATTTGTCTACTTTTTTGCATCCAGGACTGTTGACTTATTTTTATGTATTGTTACATTGTGATATTACTACTTTTACTTTTACTTAAAAGATCTAAATACTCCACTGTAGGCGTGACTGAATTTGGTCTGAAGCAACAGTTATTTTCAGCCCTGACTCTGCTGACACACTCTCCATCCTCCACTTCCAGAGAAGGGACTTTATCACCGTATGTGTGTGTGTGTGTGTGTGTGTGTGTGTGTGTGTGGTAGTGTTTGAGATAAAGTACTCACCATGATTGCAGCTTGTTAATCACCCCAGTCAATTATAGGAGGGCTGTTGGTTGGATGTCACCATATATTACAGTTTAAGTGATAACACAGACAGACAGTATTTATCTCAGCCCACAGCACTCAGCTTCACCAACTCACCCTCTCTCCGTCTCTCTTCTCCAGCTTTTACCACCAAATTGACTTTCTACCTCCCAGTCTTACCTCGGCTTGGACTTATGCATCAGCAAATTTACAAGTCAAATCAAATGCTCACATTGAATTACTGCATAAACTGACTTTGCTTGTATTTTATCCTGCTGGCTTGTGTGCTTATAACTTCAAAAATCAAATCCAGGCTACGGCAGGAGCAAGTGGAGCTCTCACTCGCAAATATATTTCAGAGTTATTAAAGTAGAATTTTGCATTTAAACATCCTGAAGCACAGTAAAACTGATGGTTGAGAGGCAAAATACAAGACAAAAAAAATGAAGAAGTATCAAACATAGTACTCATTATTCAGCAGCATTGCTCCTGTCAGTGATATATTATTATATGTTATATTATTACATAATTTACATTTATGTGTATCCAGGATTTTAATGTTGTAGCAGGTACATCTCTAACAATGCATCGTATTTCCTAAGATCATCATAGTGACTAGTAACGGTAGTAATGTTTACATTTTGTATATTGTTTTGTTTATTTTATATATAACAGTCACATCCCTTCTTTCTGTTGCTACCTCATTGATCTATTATTCATTCTGTATATTAGTTTATCTTTATATATATTTTTATATGCACTTGCATCTAATCAAATTTCCCTCTGAAATGCAGTGGAAGAAAATGAAGGTAGCACAAGTAACTCAAAATTGTACAAAGGTACAGTGCATAAGTAGAAGTAATAATCTTCCACCACTGTTCTTGCACAGTATGTATTTCAGTTAGAATAGACAAAGTGTTTCTTTTATCATCAGTTTCGCTCTGAACACTACATATGAATTAATGGACTACTGCATCACTAGATGTGTCCCTGCGACTGCATGCTGCTGTGGACCCAGACACACAGAATTTCCAGTGTTTGAGCCTTGAAGTAATGCACCATTCGCAGTATCAAAAACTAAAACAGAATAAACCGAGAGGCCACTCCTGAAGAACAAACACAAGTGAAGGTATAGCATTCACTGCAAAACTACACAAGATTACCTCCTTTTTCGTTGCTCCTCTTGACAGAGCTTGGATGCTAAATATTATAGCTGTACATATTCACATAATAATCTATTCCACATGAGTGGCTGACTGAACTAATGTTAGTTTCCCTGCCACATCAAAACAGATCCTCATGAAAACTAAGATAGTGACAGTAGTACAAGAATATAAAACTGCTTTCAAGAAAGAGAGAGAGGGAGGAAGAGTATTTGTGCAGCAACATGCTGGTCCCAGTGGTGGAAGAAAGATCCTTTATTTAAGCTGCTCTAATCAATATTTAATACTAACAATAAGCCAGATGACAAATGTGTAATGTGAGGTCACTTGTAGTGATGAGCCCACAGAAAATTATCAAGCAAACTCTTTCAGCTCATTGTTTCGCTTTTTTTTTTCAGCAATTGTTCTGATGAAGTGCAGCTGGTGATAATTCACTGTGAGTTCATCACCACAAGCAACTCCTTTCACATAAAGTCATTTGATCCATTGTTAGGACGGTTAGCAACAGAGATTCACTGAGGTTTTGTCTAGTATAACATGGTGGAGCTGGCACACAGTCTCAGACTAAGATCAGCTGCTTCTTGTCTGTCAGACGGTGTTGAGGGACTACACGCCCTGAGAGCAACAGAAAACAGCCAGGAAAAGGAATAATCAGTTCCATTTCCAGCCAAAAGCATTTTGTGCCAAACCTATAAGTCAATGGAAGTCCCTGCCCAGTGATCTGAGCAGAATCACTGCATTACTGTATGAAGCCCATTTATCAGTTTAATTACAAGTCCATAGAAGAGCCATTACCATTGATCACCACATGGCACAAGAGTGGGTCCATCGCTCTTTGGACTTTTTTCTCTTGTGCATACTATACATTACTACCTCTGTCTAATGTGACAAGGCTTAAAACTTTTCTCAATAATAATGCAGCAGAATGCCACAGAGGGACTAAAGGAATCTGTTTGGACCGTCTTCTTTGACAGTGAACAGCCTGATACTGAGTAAAAACTCACAGAAATCTAGAGTAATATATATTTTGGAGTATTTCCGGGTGGTGTTGGCAATGACAGTCTATCCTGGGGTGTATCCCAACATTGGTCCCAGAGAGCTCACAACCAACTGGCTCTGTCGACCCCTGATTTTCCATTCAGGCTTGGCTTATACCAAATAGCCAATCACAAGACATTTTAAAAGCTTGCATGGCTTATTTCAATCAGATGGCATGAGAATACAGAGCCATGTGGCAAATAAGCTTACTGCAGAGGCAAAAGTAAAATTCAGCAGGGTATAAGATGCAGAATATAATCACACAAATAAAAGATAGAAAGAAGTAATAGACATAAGTTATGTAATAATTATACAGTAATAGACTGGCACTATACTGGATTTTCTGATGATTACTAGTATAAAAAATCAGATCAGAACTTCACAGGTGCCCAACAACACATTTTTACACAGATCATCCTAACACTTTAATCTAGCCATAGCTCTGGAGCAGGTTAACCACACAGCATAGGGTTTAAAAAGCCCGTTTTGTGAGACTGAGTTAAGCCCAAATTTAGCTGGATAAACCACTAATATTGCTTTGTGATCCTGAGACTTTTAAATATGTTCACAAGAAGATTGGTTTTGGGCTCAGTAGTGGAAAAACTTTCAGATCATTCAGGATGTGAGCTGCCACAGATCTGTTAATCCAAACAAGGGGATCAGTCACAGGTGGATTGGGTTGCACCAGCCATCCATAAATTCATCACTAAGCTTGTGTGTAAAGTCCTTCCTACTAGTTTAGTTTGACACTAGTTGACTAAATCGGGCTGCACCATTAAAACTCACAGAATGTCTTAGCTAGTAAGGAATTTAGTCATGTATAAATCGTTTGCAAGGAAGCATCTCTAACATTGTCCAATCAAAAATCCCATCAACTGTCATATCACAAGTTGTAAATAAGTTCTAAAAGTAACAGTTTTGGGGGGCTAAGCAATACATTTACAAAGGGTTGACAGTTAAGTTTAATGTATGTATAGGTATGCTGCACAGCAATCACCCTGTTTTTGCTCGCCTCTAACTCAAAAATCATTTATGCAACATATACCACCGTATCTATACATGCATATTTTATTCATGAAATGTGTGCAAAACTCTATATTTAACAAGCTACTGATGAAAAGTATGTCTGCTACAGGCCACTCTGCTGTTACTCGTTGAGAACAAGAATATAAGAGCTTTTTAATGGAAATGATATTATTAACCCTGATTATATCCTCATTCCTCCAGAGTCCTCCTCAGTTTCTAGGCCTTTCAATTCCCTGTGAACATCATGGTAGCATAGAGTAATCTTCAAATGTCACAATTTGTTTCAAGGGCTTTTTGAAAGTGTATCATGGAGGTTAGCTGAGTGTTTCTCAAAGAGACATTTTCACTACACACTTAGGCTTCCCTTAATGCACTCTTTCCCATGTGTTACACACCAGTAGTCAGGACAGTCTAGACAAGAAGAATAAAGCAGAAATACAGAATGATAAAAAGCCAGCCAGTCCATCGTTAAGTCCAGAGTTAATCTGTAACAACTCATGAAGAACCATTTCACTATGATTATACCCTGTATGATTATATGAAACTTGAAAGTGGTCAGTATGATCGATTCACAGATATTCATTAACTAATAATTACCTAATGATTTATTAATCTAGGATCTCCCTGTCTGTTCTCTAGTAACTCATCATTATCGACTATATAGTCCTCCATTAGGAATTATTAGGGAAGTACTTATTAATGATTCATCAATAATCAAGTCGTTCCCGATTCGTTCCCTAATCAACTAATCATTAACCGATCATTAGCTACTCCATAAAATCTGATTAGGAGTTACTCATTAACTAATGGTTCACTAGCAGTTAGTTCCTCATTCGTTCCTCATTCGTTCCCTGGTAACTACGCAAAATTCTGTGGCCCTTACTGTAAAGTGTTACCTGAAATACTAATACCCCAGTGTCTCTCTATAAGGAGGATGATAAGTAAAACACAACTACTGCTTTATGAAAACAGTCAAACAGCGCAGCAACACATATAAAAGGATGATAACAGTAATAATTGCATTTCCCCCTTGCATGCTGGGAAGCCTTCAGACACTCCCACTCTCAGTGCACCACGGTTTAGCTGCGGTTCAGTTGAACCTGAGCTCCTCTTGACACTGCAATCAGGTCCAGTTTAGCACACAGCTGCGTTTTAAACCCCTGCAAGATTTAGCCTTACACATTCTAAACCACATGAAGCTAGTCAGAAGCTAAGTGACGGAGTAACAGCTCCACAAGTTTTAGATTTGTTTTTAGACTCACCATCTAGTTAAAAATGGTGGATCTGTGGGTCGGATTGAGAAAAGAACCAAAAACAACATGAAAATGATAGTTAAGGAGAGGAGGACAGTCTGTTGTCTTTCAGCACATTTCACTTGTCTACCATCATTTCCATTCAGTCACATGTGAGGCTGATAATCCCAGTGCATCGGGGATAAGTTTGAAATTTACCTTCTGTCTAAAACATCAGGGCTGATAAATCATTTCTACAAAACATTATAAAACATTCTAATCATAGCCTGTATTACTGAAAAATTCATTTACAAACAGAATATCGAATGCAGATGGAAATTATTATTACATTTAAAAAAAACATGCTCCTGCTAATAGAAATGGTTCATGTGCATTCAGTGTCTCAGCAGCGAAGTCCATTTACACACCGTGGTTTGACTAATCTGGGTATAAATACTGAATAGAGGTTTTTAATAAATGTGCAGCTGTATGTCAAGCATTTTAAAAACAAATTCAACTGTATTTCCTTGGTTCCTCCTTCCTTGCATCTTTTCCTTGCATCTGTCCTCGCCTCTTCAGCGGGAGGAACTAAGATGCAAGGAAAAGACGCAAGTGAGGGGAACGTAGATGCAGTTAAGGGAATTGGGATGTACCCAGTTTATCGTACATCACTTCTTCTACTATAACACTAAAGGACACTAAATCAGACTTTCATATAGACCTTGCTAAAGGCCTCAGTATGCTTCAAAACTAGGTTGTACAACAAGTTGTGTATATTTCAGTCACCCCTTGCATTTCCAAATGACTGGAGAGAATAGCAGAATGCTGGAAATAATGGAGCCTCTCGGGTTAATTCCTGCCATGCTCCAGTCATTGCTACATTTTTTAATTTACTTATTTATCGTAAGCCAGGACAAAGCAGGACAAACTTCATAAACAACAACAGTGAAGGTGAAACCACCTCTACCCTGCTTCCTCCACTCCTCCTCTTTTCCACTCAGGATATTGTAGCTTATCTCTGTACAGCAGAGGATGGATTTATGGAGCTCTCTGCTCAAGTAAAATCACCATGAAACAACAAGACATTCCTCAGCTTTTTCACACTTGCATGCAGTCTGAATATTGATGATGCTTTTTGCCGTCAGATCAGCTTCTCACAGAGAGCATCTACTGCTGCTCATGTCCACAGAGGCGCTCGGGTGTTGTTTCACCACCCGGAGGGTTGAAGAGAGCACATATTTTTTGTTTCATAATTTTGAATGTTTTATTTTGTGAACTACAATTTGGCATTGACTTTGTTTGTTTGTTAGTTTGTACTGTAAGCTTTAACTTATTTCATGAAGAATCCCTTTAATCCTATATAAAATCTTTGGGCTATTTATTTAGTATGCCATCTATTTGAAACTAGGTTGTTTTCTGTAAAGCCTACATGTGACTTACTGTCCTGATGTGGGCGGGTGGGGCTGGGTTCCTCCTGTAATCCACAATCATCTCCACTGTCTTCAGAGCGTTGAGCTCCAGGTTGTTCTGACTGCACCAGGTCACCAGATGGTCAATCTCCCACCTGTAGGTGGACTCATCCGCATCAGAGATGAGTCCAATGAGGGTGGTGTAGTCCGCGAACTTCAGGTGCTTGACGGACTGATGACTGGAGGTGCAGCTGGGTAGAGGAGAAAGGACGCAGCCTTGGGGGGATCAGGTGCTGATGGTCCGGGAGTCCGAGACATGTTTCCCCTGCTTCACATGCTGCCTCCTGTCAGACAGGAAGTCTGTGATCCACCTTGCTATTGGTTATTTATTTTAGTGCTCTTTCTTTCTATTGTTATTTTTCTCTTTTTAAGTCCTGATTACTGGAGCCTTTAGCACTTTTATCTTTTATCTTGAGCACTTTTATCATGTTTATCTATTGTTTGTAAAATGTGTGTGAAGATGGATGTCTTGTCTACTGCAAACCAAATCTACCTGCAGGTACAAATAAAGTAACCTGAACATGAACCAGAACCTGATGCCTCCTGTTAGACACCACAAGCCTGCCTCAACTATTTAGTTCCCAAATTGTCAGTAGATATTTTTGCCTGTAAAACAAAATGTTGAACTAAACGTAATAGAATTCAACTTCAGAGCATCCTGGCAGCGAAAGCCATGCGTTTAAAGGGGATGAAAGCAGAAAATGTGATTGGCCATGATTGCCACAGCATCTAACATCTCCCCCCCGAGCAGTCTGATGGGACCATCCCCATCTGCGGTGGCCATCCCAGCCCAACACCTGTGACAGGTAGTGGCATCATGGCCCCACCCCCTGAGGCACCATGCCCTACCCTGGCATCAGCCTTGCCCCTAAAGAACGATTTTGCCCCCTGCAACAATCACAGGCTCTGCTCCGGCCTCAAAGGGTGAGTCCCACCTCACATACAAGAAGCTCCGTCCCGTCACATACATTAGCTTTGTCCCCTCAACGGCAATAGACCCTGCCCCTGCCATAGAGCATGAGGTCAGCGTAATTATGCATTCTTTCTGACCCCTCCAAGTGCACCACAGGTGTGCCAGGTGAGCCAAAAGTACGTTGGCACACCCCTAACGCACTGGGCAAACCACTGCGATTTGCACCATTTGCCATTTGCAACAGTTTTGACCATTATGCAATTGTTTTGATTGTCTGCTCATGATGGATATTTTTCAGCAGGTACCTCAGCTATTTGGCCACAGAAATCATAAGGTGATAACTCTGTTGTAAATAATCGGCTGCTGAGCTATTGTACAGAGCTTGTATGGGCTATGTTTGTACTGAACTGAACGTAACAACTTAGATTAGCGACAGACTGAGCTACTACTGAACTACAGTGTGTATTCTGACTTCTGGGGGTAACTTACGTCAAGACTGCTAGAATTAGGCTTTAAGTAGGCATTTCTCTGCTTGATTGTGCTCTGTCAGGTTTTTGTCTAATTGTTTGCTGTTTTAGTGGTGTTAATAGACTTAATAAGTAAACTTGGCTGTGTCAGTTAACTATCAGTGTACTGTTATATTACACTATATTCTGTTTTGGTCTATGGTTTGTGCAAGCTAGGGTTACATGCATCTAGGGTTGTGATGAACTAATCTAAAACCAGTGTCAGGAAGATATCTTATTCTTGAACAGTTTAAGAAAGCTTTAGGACATTTTTGTGTGATTTCTGTTGTTTGTTTGTTGAGCAGTCAGTGGAAATGAGTTTCTATTACCAGGCCATCACCATCAGGTTCATTTTATTAGTAATTAACAGGGAGTATGGTCAGCACTTTTGTTGCCAATTGAACAATCAGCACTTCACTTGTTTGAAGCAGCAGGTTTACTATGTTACTTCGCTCTCTCACCCTCTCCCTCCCCCCCACTTACAAATCTGGTAACTAACTCAACATTATATTCACCAGGAACTGCTGTACCACAAATCTCTCTGTAACTCCTCTTCATGTCTCTGACCACTTCTTCATATCCTACTGTCTCCCCCTCTCTCAAACTCTAAAACCTCTCTTCTACACATACTGTCCCCATCCGCCGCAACCTCCGCTCTCTGTCTCCCTCCTCTCTTGCCTCATCTGTCCTCTCCCCTCACCCGACTCCTTCTTACTCATGCCTCCTGACTCTGCCACGGACACTCTCCTCTCTACTTGTCCTCTTCTCTGGCGTCTCTCTGTCCTCTCACTTCTTGCCAGGCTCGCCCAACCCCTCCATGGATGTCTGACTCAGTGTGTGCTGACGGAACCACCCTACGGGCGGCTTAAAAAAAAAATTGAAATCCAAGCGCCCAGAGGACCTCCTTGCCCGTCAATCTCTTCTTTCCTCTTTCTCTGCCTCCTTATCTGCAGCTAAAAGCTCTTTCTTTTAATCCAAAATTCAGTCTTCCTTCTCCAACCCCCAAAAAACTATTTTCTTTTCTCCTTGATCCCCCCCTCTCCCCAACCTCCCTCCTCCCTTCTACCAAGCAACTTTCTTAACTAATTTGTAAAAAGGATAGATATATATACACTCCTCATTTCCCCACCCACCTGCTGACACCACCTGTCCTATATCCACCTCTTCATCTCCTACTCTCACTTCCTTTTCACCTCTCTCTCACAACGAGGTACTAACCTTGGTTACCTCCCACCGCCCAACCACCTGCCCTCTTGACTCTATCCCCTCTCACCTTCACTCTATTGCTCCTGACCTACTTCCTTTTCTTACCCACCTCATGAACACCTCCTTGACAACTGGTTGTTTTCCGAACACTCTTAAGGCAGCAAGAGTGAACCCTCTTTTAAAGAAACTCACACTCAACCCTTCGGATGTAAAGAATTACAGACCAGTCTCCTGCCATTTCTTTCCAAAACACTTGAGCATGCTGTCTTCACTCAACTTTCTGTATATCTCCACCAGAATGACCTTCTTGGCCCCCACCTGTCTGGATTCAAGGCAGGCCACTCAACAGAAACTGCCCTCCTTCCATCACAGAGGAACTCCACGCTGCTAGAGCAGCCTCCCTCTGTCGTCATTCTGCTGGACCTTCAGCAGCGCTTGACATAGTGAAACACCAGATCCTCCTCTCCACCCTCCAAGAACTGGGAGTCTCAGGCTCCTTCACTCTCCTTGTTCACATACTACCTCAAGGACTGCACTTACATGGTAATTTGGAGAGAATCTGTGTCTGAACCTTGAAGCCTGACTACTGGAGTCCCTCAAGGTTCTGTTCTGGGTCCCCTCCTCTTCTTTATACCAAGTCACTTGGCTCTGTAATTCACTCACATGGCTTTTTCTACCACTGCTATGCAGATGACACTCAACTTATTCTGTCTTTTCCCCAGTCTGAAACCCAGGTGGCAGGAGCCTGGATGGTCTTCAACCTGTCCAAGTTTTCCCACACTACACTGCTCCTCTGCTCCCTGCACTGGTTACCTGTGGCCACTCAAATCTTATTCAAGACACTGGTACTTGCCTACCATGCTACGAATGGCTCAGGCTCAACCTATATCCATAATGCTCTGCTACTGCCAAATGGTTTGCTACTCCCCCACTGCGAGGGTGGCCCAGTTACTGCTCAACAAAATCATATCTGTTTGCTGCTGTCCTGGCTCCACAATGGTGGAACATCAGTACACCAGCTTCATCAAATAAGCTGAACTGCTTCATAATGCTCCAAGTGCTACATTTAGAAACAAATAAGAGAGAGGTTTTGTTATTATTTTTTATTTTTTTATTTTCATGGGCCAAGTTGCAGTCTGAAGTCTGAGTTTTCAGTCTTCAATGTGGGATGTGTAGAGTTTCTTGCATGGTTCTTGCAGTTTTTGGTTTGTGTCCACATGGTTGAATGCACTTATTGAAAGTTGCTTTGCATAAAAGTGACTTACACAAGCGGTGCACAGTTAATGATGCGTTTTCCATCACCCAGCAGAGAGAGTAGGCAGAGCTAATACAACATACTTGCTTTTCAACTCACTTGGTTGTGAAGCGGCGTACTGGTTTTTTTTCGGTCTCTGCTAGTGTTGCAAGTAAACGGTAACTATGGCTGAACAAACAAAGAAAAGATCGATGACTACAGATGGTGAAACTTCTAAAACAGGTGCAAATCCAAAGAAAAACAAACAAATTCCACATTCAGGTGAAGGCAAACAGTCAAAACAGCAAAGCAACCATCAGCGAGAAAAAAAAGAATGTTAGCATCTGCGTTGTCTTGCCAAGGTGGAGAGCATTGAAAGAAGAAAAGGGACTGAGGGGAGATACAGATGTGGCTCTCTTTTTCTTGGACTGGTAGGTAACGTTTATGAACATAAAATCTACTCTACCTAAATTGTGGACCATTGTTTTGCGGTTTTGGGGTAGTCCCCAGGTGGAATTGTAGGTTGCCTCTTTGTTAGTGATTAGGTTTGAAAACAATGAATGGGACCGTTTCCTCCCGCGAGGTCCAAAAATACACCTTAATTACCCTTATCGCCATAGGTGTTGCTAAAGAGAATGAAATGGAGATCTTCGAGATTTTTTACTTTAAAGAATAACTCCAAACTACATTTTGTATTGAGAGAAAGTATTCCTTCACTGGGTTGAAAGGTGTTACACGATAGGTTCACTGGATGTGGAAAGAGAGTGGAATCACCAGTAGTTGGAAGAGCATGATGGAGTTACACTTTAATGTTAGAAAAGGTCATCATGATGCCTAGATATGTTTTTAAAAACAGCCAAAATTAATTGTTTGTTCTGAGGTGGAACATAACCCTGATCTCTGGCATCAAAATGGAACCCATTTCACCCAGGTATTTAGGAGCAGTACTTAAGTAAATGACACCGGAATTTCCGTGTTTGAGTTAGCTATTAGAGACATAGTGGTACATGACTTGGGTTTAACAACATTCTATTCAAAGTTTCTCTTGTTCTAATATTTAAATGTGGCTCTTCGAGCTCTGGCTTCTCATTGTGTTTGCCATACCAGTGGTGCTAGCTGGGTAAATGGGCTGGGTAACTGACACACTGTCAAAGCTTTCTGGGTGCTCTCACTTTTGAATTTATGTTCCGCATGTACCAAGATGTAGACTGTAATGAAACTGTGTTAGGCTAATAATACTGTACTTGTTCGGTTCATCGGGTGAAATAAAAACCACACCTGTGCTGAATGGTTCATGATAACACACGCGTATAGGTCTACAATTACCATACTTTGCATACACTAATACTGACTTTGTATTATATCTCCACACACCCTCATACTAAAAAATCTATAATGCAGCATTCCTAACATTTTCTATGGAAAGAACTGAAAAATGTGTTTTCTCAGGGTGTGGGGAACAGCAAATAGAGAACCCAGAATGGTGGAAGCAATTACAAAAGGCTACTTTGATACTAACATACTCTGATTGAAAAACACACATTTGAGGGAAATTGTCACAGAAAAAACATTCACAGAAAAATACATATAGCTGTGATGTGAAAGTGGCCTCAGGCATTTTGTGATGATGTCATGGCTTTAGTCCTCTACATGACCTAACACATCCATCTTCTCCCTCTCTCTGTGTATCTCCAGTCAGGTCTTCAGGATGGTAACAGTGTGTGTAGGCGTGTCTGAGGACAGCAGCAGCAGACAGCAGCAGCCATGGAGGTGGAGGGCACTGCGGAGCCGGCCTTTGTGGACGTGGACCAGGGTCTGACTCTGGCCTGCATCGCCTTCCTCTGCCTGCTGCTGGTGGCCATGATCATCCGCTGTGCAAAGGTCATCATGGATCCCTACAGCGCGATCCCCACCTCCACATGGGAGGAGCAGCACCTGGACGACTGACACACTCAAACATACATATGCACACTGTGTGTATATGTGTTCTTCCAGGCAATGATGCATGACAAACCAGCACAGGCTCCACACAGAAGGGTTCTTCAAGGGTTCTGTAGTGAGGCAGTGCTTCTGTACGAAACCTTAATGACTCCAGAATCCATTTCATTTCCAAAATTAAAAAAGACAACATAATTATTCAATATTTCCTTTTAATAGTACCACTTTAGAGCATTTCAGTTATTCTAAAATGACAAAGAAGCACTTAAAAGTACATGTCTTTCCTGGCACAGAACTTCTTTAATTTGAATGCACTAAAAAAAAAAAAGGTTCTGCTATGGTCTGTCTGGTGACAAAGCCACTGATGGAGTGACACTATTGCAACTACAGAGTAAAGCACATAAACTTGGTTTCTTGTATCTACCTAGAGATGTCTTCAGGAGCCCCGGGGCTGCCTTACATTCCTGTCGGACACATAAACACATTCAGTAATGGCAAGTGGGCGCCATCCTTGACTGATCGCACTTTCCCTTTAAATCTGCACAGACTGGAATGACAAAGTAGCAGAAGATGAACATAAATAAGAGAAGTCACAAAACTTCTGTTCTGGGGCAATACAAGCAGGCTTTGCTTTTACAGCATGCGCATGATGGGAAATTGAACAAAAAATACCAGTGGCCCACATGGAGGCAACCTATCATGACAAATTAGAAAAAAAAAATTGCTTTACTTGTTCGCCTAACTTTGAGCATAATTAAATGGTAAATGGATTTATATAGTCCTAATTCCGGTTTATTACTACTTGGTTAGTCATAGTTGTGGTCATCATTCTGGTCAGTAGTATTAGCGTACTCACCAAGTTAATTGCTGAGATCTGGGAACATGGCGAATCACGATAAAGAATAATAAAATTATCATCCAAACTGTCTATCAGCAAGTGTAAACATACATCACAGTTTACAGACTGACTTCCTGGTTCAACTTTGACCTACAGCACCGTACTGACTTTAGTGGTTTCAATAATCTGGCTAAACTATTCTCAACTCGATTAAAACCTGACTTGGTCTGAAACTTGTGTTTCTTTTCATGTTAGAGTCTAACTATCTCTATTTTGCTATCAAAAGAAATGGTGGCCAAAACTACCAAAATAAGACCCAAGTTGTTATAAACCAAAATCATCCTGTAACTGAATACAGTTCTGGAGAGATTGGACTGTTCCATCGGGTTAGCTGTTATGTGTTGACCGTATACTATATACATTAGCACCACTGTGTTAGAAATGAGCATAATGCTATGCTGAGGTTGACAAAATTAGGGTTAGTGTACATTTGGAGAATATGTTTTTGCTCCACACCACGTATGCTAAAGTGTTAGCATGGAGCCTCTAGGGTATTCCAAGAAACAGAGGCAACAATCACAATCGCTCGAACACTGTTGTCACATGTTGTCATCACTTATCAGTTAAATTGAGCAAAAATAAAAACAGTCAAACAGTACTTGATGATTTCCATAGAACATGACACGTTTAAAGGCGCACTCCATTGATTTTGCATGTCAAAATCAGTTCGCTAGTAATGAGGAGTACTAGTCAGTCTTTAAAAACAGTATAAAGAGCCAAAATCCAATGTCACATCCAATCTTTGATTGAGTATTAGTTATGTGTATATATATATATATATATATATATATATATATAAATATATATATATATATATATGTACATATATATATATATTTGTGTGTGTGTGTGTGTGTGTGTGTATAAGATATAAGTATAATAAGGTAAATGAGTACTTAAACCCAGCAGCATTCACAGTATTACGACCCGGGTGCGGCAGCGACTTTCGCGGAAAAATCACAAGCGGCGCACAGTTAAGCTTTTAACAAGGCAAAAGACTTGTTCTTCAACTCACCTGTGTGTGAAGCGGCGTACTGTTTTTTCCGGTCTCTGCTAGCGTTGTGAGTAAACGGTTACTATGGCCAAAAAAATAAAGAAAACGTCGATGACTACAGACGATGAAACTGAAACTGTAACTGAAACTGAAACTGAAACTGAAGTGAGGTCCAAAAACACACCTATAATTACCAATTATTGCCAGAGGTGCCGCGAAAGACAATGAAATGAAAATCTTCGAGATTATAACTTTAAGTCATTGTAACTAGTTTTTTTCCAAATTGATAATATCCTCTAACGTTCTCTTTTAATGTTATTTTTTCCAACTTTTTAGCTTTAATCTCTGCTGTCTAAAAACACCCTATACCGTTCAGCCCTCTCTCCCCTACTGTTACAGACATCTCAGAACTAGCCACGAACACGTAACATGATGATGTCATCAGGGTTATATCAAGTTGGGCTTGGAGACTACAACAAATAACAGAGACATGGGTGTTTACCAGGAAGGATCGGTCTAACGACAGACGCTATTAAGTTGCATTATGGGAAGTGCACCATCCTGGGTTTTTGGAGCTTGACCCATACTAGGGTTAAAAGTCAGGATGAGTTTCTACTGTTGTTTAAGGAAGTGCCATACCAAATCACTGGAGTGTCCCTTTAAATCATACAAGATCAGTAAAATGTAGGGAGGCCTTCATCTGTTGATTTCATTGTAAGCCACACAGGCAGGTTTGTATGTTTTTATAAAGAATGATGACTTTCTTACAGGACTTGATTGACTTGTATTTGCTTGAGATTCAGTGTCTGAGTATACCTATTGAGCATTAACGCTCAGACAATCTGTAGCCATTTAGCCTTTAAAGTGGCAGTCACGCTTGATTATGTGCTACTGCCACTGCATGTCCTCTCCTGTTGCTGAAAACAATGCACACACACACACATATACACACACAGGAAAAACTGCAAAACAGGCATCTCATGCTGTTCAATACGTCACGGCTCATGCACCCAGACACCATTGCTTCTATTCATAAATCGGCCTTGTTTGCTTTGCCCGCCTCAGCCATTAGTTTAGAACATGCTGACGTGTTCTTCTGGCTGTTAATTGAGTCTGTCTCTGACTTATGTATCTGCATAGACAGCATTAATCATCTATGAAATGACTGTCAGTTGCATGTTATAAAGTGCCTATGCTTACAGTGAACCACAGAAGAGCCATTTAGCACAATGCTGAGTTCCCAAGTCCCTCTACCTTAAATTCCTTGGACAAATTAACATGGATGGGAAAATGGCACATTATGCTTCTCTTAAGGCAGCAGGGTCCCAGGAAAAACAGTGAAGGTAGTATCAGGGGTCAGTGTGGAAGAAAGATAAGTTAACTGATACTCTTGACTTAAAAACTGAGTAAATATGCTGTATAAGAATGAGGTGAAGCACCCTACATAGTTCAGCAGAGAGGCAGAGAGGAGAAAAGTGAAAAGTTATGCTCAATGTCCACCTGACACAGCTACATCGCTTCCCAGCTACCTATGCAGCTCTGTTCTCCACTCCACAATTTTTATGCTCCAGCTCTATTTTTGCTGGAGCAGCTAATGTTTCTGATGCCTGAAACCCACAGTAAATGTATATAAATGCCTGTTTGTTGGCAGTTTACTACAGTAGTTATTTACTGACATTGTCTTGACACATATACAGTAAAACTACTGTACTACTACTTTTGTGTTTGTAAATAAGTAGCGAGAAAGACAGAGAGAGAAAGAAAAAGCAAGAGAGGGAGGGAGAAAGTTGCTATTACATCTCTCTCTTCGTTCTCTTTTGAGTTCGGCATACAATAAAACTGCATCACAGCCAACATCTGGTCAGGAGTGAAACAGACAGTCCGGTCTGCTGAGACTCAGCCTCTTCCTGCTCTCTGTGATCAGCATCACTGAGTTCACCATATCGTTGTTCTCTTTTTACGTATTTTTTTGTTTCTGTCATCATACAACGGAATGAGTATAAACCTGTAGTTAAGTCACGACTACGAGCAGTCATTTCCAGACTTCTCAGATCAGTATTTTATGATCACAACATCGTCTGACAAAATCAGGACACACATGCATGCAAGTGATTCACATCCTACTGTAGGTTTCACACTATTCCACTGATCTACAGTCACTGATCTACGAAGTCAGGGGAGGAGAAGACTTTAACTTTACTGCCACACAGCTCCAATCCTCCTGACCTTATTATTGTTTTACAAAATTTAAGTTTTTAGGTGAGAAAAACAGCCTAGTGAGGACGGAGGGGTGGAAAGGAAAGAAGAACATACATTTGAAATTTTATCTGCTTGGTGTAGTCAACTGTTGTGGTGCTGTTTTAAAGTGGACCAAAGTGCAGGACACAGACACAACAGCAAGGTGAAGCCAGGAAGGTTTACTGTGGGGTACCGAGGAATGGAGGTGGAGTGGAGATGAGATGATGGCTGGCTGAAGAAGTGCCGGGATTAGCAGGCAGGTAGGGAGGAAAAAAAACAGTAAATAACTAACTAGGAAAAACATGAGGAGTAGTTTTCAGGATCACTACACCAAGAAGGCCTGAAGCGAGTAACTACCACAGTAGCAGAATCAACGATTTGGCATTGAATGGGTGAAGAGCCGGGGCTGAAATACTGCAAGGCTGATGAGCTGGTGGCAGGTGTGCAGGTAATCAGGCGCCAGGAGCTGGGAGAGTGAGGAGGGGGAGCGCCACGCCCACACCACACACAGAGACACAGACAGGGAGAGACTAAATACAGGGGAGCACTGGGAATGGGAGTGGGAAGCACGAGAAACACTGGGGAAACTGCTGGGGCATGGCTGCGGCTGTGACGTACAACATCTGTTACCACATTTAAATGAGGTGCAAACATGTATTTATGCTTGCTAGAAATGTGTCTGACACTTTCAGTGGACATTGCAGCTGCAACAGAGCTGTGACTAAGTGGAACTGTAGCCGTTTCGTAACTGCGATGCAGCCAGATTCAGTGGACGTAAGGCATAATGGAGCCTATATTCAGTGTTGCATCAGCAGACTTTGCTAAGCCTCTGAGCAACCACTAGGGGGCAAATAGCTAGCACATGAATGGATGAGTAAGTGAGAACCTTTTTTTGGATCCTTGAGGTGCTTCACATCTAAAAACGACTGGACCGCAGTACAATAAAGATGAATGCGAATTACAAAACTGCCAAAAGTACCTGTCTTCTGTGTGCTTTATAATTGAATATAAATGAAACTGGAAGCTAACCTCACATTATTTTGGACAGGTAATTGGGTCATTCGGTGCTTATTCATGAGGAACCGTCTGCCTTTTTCATCAACTTCTGTCTCACATAATAGGTGAAATGGTACAGAGATGAAAATCTCTACTCGTGCGTGTTAAGGGTATATTCTGCACATTCAACCATGCAAGGTCAAGTTCAAGGTACATACAGTATATTATGATAATGAGGTCTACATTGTGAGAATGTAAAACAGTGATTTAATTTGCCTTGACAGTTAAATTGTGTCCTGTTTCTCTCTTGCCGTTAACCTTGGCTCTGTGCTGGCAGCCTCCTGTCTGCTTCAGCCCTGTTTCTATGAAAAGGTCGGCATTCCTCTCATGTTGAGCATGCTTATGGGGGCACAGAGCACCATTTACAGCATTCAGTATGCATCTGGGTGTGTGAGTGCGTCCCTCTAACATCTCTCTGGCATTTCCATCTTGCTTCAAACTCTGCATGAGTGAATATTTCACACCAAGTCCTGATCTTTGCACACTGCTCTGTCTGTGTGTCAGGGCAAGCAGGTGCAAGCAATTAATTATTCACGTTTATGGAGAAATCCATAGTCAGTGTTATAAGTTCCTTTCTGTTGGTCACAACTACTTATCGAGTTCATGTCACATAGTCCTTTTTTGGAGTTAAAGTTATAGATATATGCAATATATGGCCCAAAGTAATATTCAGAAACGTCTTTCAGACAATAGCGTACAGAGAAGTGTTCAATATTAAGCAAACAAATATTTATTGTATGATAAATACATACATAATATGCAGCACAACTGTTTGTTATTGTTTATTGTATCCAGTAATCCAACTAATTTCAAAAACTCAGCTTAATATGAAATGTTATTTCATCCTGCTTCTTCTCACAATAAAAGAGTTTATTTCAGGTCACCTTTATTTCATTCCAGCAGGTTGTATGTCAAAATGTCCTTTTTCCTTTTTTATTGAAACGTCTAAAAAGTCGTCACATGCCAGACTTTGTGATGAAACATGGCATTATGAAATATAATGGTCAATGGGAAATAGGACCCCTGCCCAGTCACAGACAGCTGATGTTGTCTGTTTCAGACATAGTACATGAAGCCGGAGTTGTGGGGAACACTACATCAGTGAAACAGCAAAGACCCTGGACAAGAGACTGAATGAACTCCAGAAACAGACAACATCAGCTGTCTATGAACACCAGACCAAAATCTCTCACAGCATCCACTGGAAGAGGTCAGAGGTCATTGACCAGGACTCAGTGGACGGTCAAAGAAAGATCAAGGAGGACATCTCACACTAAGACCATTGAACAGAGATATGGGTTACCATCTCTGCCCACCACCTGTTATCATGTGAAAAAATTTCACACTGTACTTAGACAGTCCTTAGACCCCAGACAGTTCAGATTAGCGCTCACACCTCCTCCACTTTAGTGTTCAACACCGGAGCTCCCCAGGGCTGTGTGCTCAGCCCCCTGCTGTTCACGCTGTACACCTACGACTGCCATCCCTGACATGGAGAGAACTCTGTTGTGATGTTTGCGAACAACACCACCATCATCGGATGGATTTCAAACAATGATGAGATGAGAAATCAACAATCTTGCAGAGTGGTGCACCGAGAACAACCTACTGCTCAACGTCAGAAAAACCAAGGAACTGATCATTGATTTTAGAAAAAAGGAGGCAAAGACACACACCCCTGTCTACATCAGTGGAGCTGAGGTGGAGCAAGTGAACAGTTTCAGGTTCCTGGGAATCAGCATCACAAAGAACCTGTCATCTCACATCTCCACCCTGGTTAAAAAAGCTCAGAAACGTCTTCTTAAGGCATAACCGCCCAGAACATCATTGGTCCCATCTACCAAACATCAGTGATATCAATGAGGTGAGGTACATGTGTGGAGCCTGAAGGATATTACATACATATGTATTACACACACACACACATATATATATATATATCCGCTGCTGTACCACCAGACTCCAGACCAGCTTCTTTCCTCAGACTGTGAGACTTCTAAATTCTTCCCATATTTAAATAATTTAATAATAATAATAATAATAATAATAATAATAATAACTCCAATATACCCAATAATACACCAATATTCATAGTTTCTTGTTTGTTCTATCTTGTTTTTTGTGTGTGTAGTATAAAGAGACTACAACTTATATTTTATTTATACAACTTTGTGTTGTAAAATGACAATTAAATGAACCCTTGAACCCTTAGGTCACATGATAACAGCTGAGCCACCTCCACCAACTAATTAAACTTCATCCACTTATGAACCCCACAAGATATGGCTGAAAACTCCAGAAATCTTCCAGTAAGTGGACCTTGTGTTTGACAAAACGTTTTTGTCGCACTACTATTTCAATAATGAGCCTTCAACTATAAAAGTCTTCATATGCTAATGAGCCAGTTGCACTACAATAACACATGGCGGTGTTGCAACTGTGCACTGGGCCAGAGGCTCACTCAACTGGACCAGTCATCAGAGCCCCCACCATGGTTTTCTTTTAGCTTTTTTTAATGAATCAGTCCTTTAGGAAAATTCCTGGGACTCAGGATGGCCAGTGCTTCTACTGCATGGGGTAGATACAGGGCTAAGCATGCAAACAGATGCTTGTAATATACAGTGATTTTCTCTTCATATTTTGACACATTTCAGAAAGTGTCAAAGAAAAAATAGACAGCACAATCACAAGCTGAGTGCGATTATAGTTTGTGATTGCTTTTGAGGTGTGCTCTGTATCAAGACATAATCAGTCGTGTAGCAGTCTTCTAGTGTTCACTTTAAACTGTGATAGATCTCAGTGTAGACCTACAATAAGTCTAATTCATAGGATAGTGTAAAATGATAAATCATACACTGAATGTCAATGTTTTATTTAAGCTAGTTCGTTGCATTATTGCTAGTTCTTAAATCACAGTTAACAGTTTTGTCTGTGTGGGACTTTATGAGAATGTTTGATGACTAGTCCTGGATCCATCTTATTGTTTGTGAGTAAATGATTGTTTCACATTTTTCTGTCATGTTGTTGAAAAAGGGAATTAAACATGTCTCTGCCAACACTAAAAGTAAGGATTATAATACATTATTTAAACTACGGAACATCAAAATCAATTCTCATTTTCATCTGAAGAGTCGGTCAGTTACGGGCTGTGTTACAACAGCTGCATTCCTCCCGACTGGCCTCTGATCACAGAGCCACATAGAGAAAAAACTGTTGTTAGATACACAACTCAACTAGCTCACAGGGATTAAATGAAACGCCAGTGTATAAAAGCAGGCGACTCTGTGTTCAGGTTATGGATGTCATCGTTTTCTATACTGGAAATGTATGCTCTGAAAAACTTGTGCTCACAGTGTTAGATATTTGAGGCAGTTGGTGCTGGTCTGAGCTTCAAGAGGGATGCAGAGCCACATCAGCCAACCAGTGGCACAGTACGCAGTCTAAGTCCAGTTAACAGTGTGCTTCTGTCTTGGCAACAAGACTTGAAGCAGCAGCCAAGAACACTGACTGAAAAGTCTGAAGAAGGTGAGGATTGGCTGAAACTGTCAAAGAGGGTACAGTATGTGTGAGAACTTTTGTTTTCTGTGTTCTCCTGTGCCACTCCACCCCTCCAGCCACCCCCAGGAACAAACAAAACTTGCGATACAATCTGACCACCAAAAAATCTGACTTAATGGAACCTTGTTTCCCACAAATGCTTTACCTAACATAATGCAGCCGAGATGACATTCACTGGAAACATTTTGTTGCAGTGCAAGAAGTGTGAATTTTCTCAAGGTACAATCATATTAGCCTCCTGTCCAATAAAATCGCCCCGCAGTCACCTGTGGAAAAGACGTGATTTTACGATTCCTATGCGGGTAATTAAGTAATATTGAACGGAGCAAGGGCGGCACAGTGGTGCAGTGGCTAGCACTGTCGCCTCACAGCAAGAGGGTTTTGGGTTCAAACCCACNNCAGGTTAGGTTAACTGGTGACTCTAAATTGCCCGTAGGTGTGAATGTGAGTGTGAGTGGTTGTCTGTCTCTATATGTCGGCCCTGTGATTGACTGGCGACCTGTCCAGGGTGTACCCCGCCTCTCTCCCAATGCCAATACTGGGATTGGCGCGACCCTCTGAAAGGATAAGCAGTATAGATAATGGATGGATGGATGAACAGAGTGACGGTTGTTGCTCATCTGAACTTCAATGTAACCTGACAGGACAGAGGTCCGATTGTTTCCTTAGAGGCCCAATTGCTTGGTAGCTCAAATGTTTGGACCTGACTTGAATTTTTAGATACAAAAATGACCAACTAAATTTGAGCAACATGATATATATATATTATTTATAATAATCAGCATTTTATTATCATAATATTTCATTATGTACAAGGAGTACAGTACACACAGTACTCCAGGTCAGCTTCACAAATCAGCTTGTCTGTAACTTCCTAAAGGAAAAGATGGAGGCATATTATGCAGGGTCCTCTGTCTCTAAAGCTATGTGTAACTGATTTTGCATTCAGATGACAAATGCCGCATTTCATTCGTGTTTCCCCTTTAAATTGCCTATAAATTTGGAAGCACGACAGAGCTGTTATACTTTTACCATGAGTAAACTGTTTGTTGTGATCCGAGATGCGGCTGTTGATCAGAGGCCAGCCAGGAAGAATGCAGCTGTTGTAACACAGCTCATAATTGACCAATGCTTGAAAGATGAAAATGAGAATTGATTTTGATGTTCCGCAGTATAAATGATGTATTGCAGTCCTCACTTTTACTGGTGGCAGAGACATGTTCAATTTCCTTTTTCAACAACGTGACAGAAAAATGTGAAACAATAAATAATTTACTCACAAACAACTATGACTAAATGTATTGTCATTAAACATTCTCCTATACTCTTTAACCTTTATTCAACTTTGTTGGAGAATACAAAACTCCTCAATGGGCAATCAAGTAATGAATTCTGGTAACACTATACAGTATAATATGGCCCACAATTTACTGCGTACCTGCTACTTACGGTGTAGTTTTGTAATATGACCATTTTTCTTCCACAAGGATTTAATGAAGGAACAAAACCTACAAACATGATAAATGTTGGTTGGGTATTTCCTAAACTGCTGTATTGTCCAATGTGAATTAATATTATACTAGTGGTATATAGTAAAGTTATACGAATATGCTAATATATTATTATTATTATATTATCATTATACTTTTTATTTAATATTGTAATATTATACTGATATACTCATTATTCATTCATTCATGTTCAGTAATCTGGTTTACATAAAGTGTGGCGTGGGTTGTGTGGGTGGTGGTGGTGGTCTCTGGGTGGGTTTTGGTGGGCCAGTCTGAGTCAAAAAGTCTAGGGCCATTTTTCATTTCCAGTCCGTCCCTGGTACCTACAGAGTACAGTCGTGCTGGTAAACAGAGCTGAACGATTGACAATAAACATTAACATTTAATCGTTCATTCTTTTTCCTGTTGCTCTTCCTCTTTGTTTTCTTGTTCTCTTTCTTCTTCTTTTTCTCCTCTGATGAAGATGTCAGTGATGAGGAGGAGGACGAGGACAAAAAAAACAAAACATAAGTAATTGTAAATAAAGTGCAGTAAAATTACATAAAACATGGCTTAACAGCAACAACATTTAATAAAAGTACAAAATTCAGCTCAATAATAACTGACAATTTCATCATCAACACAACTGTCTTTTGGTAGTCAAGTTTTCCCCACATATACAACATGCTAACATTATTAGCTTAAGCTTATGGCATTTTACATTGCATAAATTAGCCTAGCGGCTAGCTGACTTTTCCTCTACTCCTAGTTTAACAAATTACATTTATTATTTATACTTTTTCTTTCTCACCGTTGGTTTAAGTCACTGAATCTCCTGACAGAACAGCACGGATGAATTTCAGCTGCGTGCACGTTTTTTCAGCCCAACAGTGTTGAAACAGAGAGGCTCATACTGCTGTGAGAGCAACAGGACAGCCGAGGTGTGAAGCCCTGGGCTGGCTAAAAAAGACTGCTGATTGGTTTCTCTGCTCTGCAACAGGTCACCTTCTGTCTCGATCAGGGGAACATTAACCCTTTCTTTGCCACTAACAATATTTATTGTGCTAATACAGTATTTTCATGTTCAGTAATGACAGTAAATTCATTAGAGAGGACACTTCAGCTTTGTTTCTCTAGCATGGGCTGCACAGATATCAATCCTGTGAGCATGTGTGTGCTTTGGTTGCACATTCTGAATTATATACTGTATTATGTTTTTTATGTTTTTTTATTTATGTTTTTTTATGTTATGTTTTATGTTTTTTTTTTGTCCTCAGATGACAATGCAAGCCTTCCATAGCTGTACACTTGAGAAAGGCTTGTTTTCTACTCTAGCCCACTCGTTATGAGCTGCTGCAGTGCTGGACCAACATGCCTGCTGGAGGCAGAATTTAGACCCAAAGACTCATTTCTCGATTTTATTCCAAATCATACCATGAAGTAGAAATCCCTGGAGTGTGGGTGTAGCTGGCCTGCCGGCACATCTGTAAAAAATGATTGTCACAACTGCCATGAGAAAAGGGCAAAAGCATTTGTTTTTATTGCACTTCATCCATTAATATGTAATGTTTTGGCAGCACATAACAACTGAGAAATACATTATACCATAATTATTTAATAGGTACGACAGGATGTCATTGTTTGTCTACCGTTCAGCTATGTTTACCAGCTCTGTACCCCGTAGGTACAGAGTATTTACAAAAATACTTACAGTATTAATATATTTGTTCTTTCCTCTAAAATTCCCAGTTGTTACTTCCTTGTTCCCCATAGTCTGTTTTTCTTCGGCTGTACCTAAATTTAAAAGTTATATTGATAACATTTTTATGTAGACAAATAATTTTTAAAAAATAATGCATCCACGGATCTTTTAGAAAGGTGCTGAATCAAAGTTTGGCTGTTCCTGAAAAAAAATATTATCATTGTGAGATCTCTGTGTAGATATCTGACGTTTGGTTTCAGTTTCTAACACGGCTTGTGAGCCAATAATATAACACCGTTGGTATCATGTGATATCTCTGTGTCGTCAGCGGGCAGGAGTCTTAGTAGTTGTAGCCAGTTAGTGTGGAAAAAATGGAAAAAGTTTGATGGTAAGCGCTCTACAGAGCTTTTGATTTTCTTTCAGCTCATCGTTTCATTTTACATCCCCCAACTTTACTGTTTTGGTTCACTGTCAGTGCTCTCATCAACCTCATTTCCAGCAGCAGATTGCAGCTGTTTTCAGTAAAGAAGCTCTGATAAGCCCACAGTACATTACCTGCGCAGCACCAAACAGCTGACAGATAAAGTCGGGGAGTATTTTCTCTCAGGAGTTGGTGGAGACCAAAACAGAGCTAACAGGAAAGTCACTATTGGACATTCATCAGGTGGACACAAACACACCTCTGCTGCATGTATTCAGGCAACTGTTTGCAGAGATGTTCACATATCAACTTTGTGTGATAGTATGTAAGTGCTGTGTTTACAGGTTGTTCCGCTGCAATCCAAAACCTCAATTAATGCAGTTTTACATGAAAACATAGTATTCAGTGCATCATCTGTCAGTTTACACTTTCCAATTAACTACATTCATTGTAAGAGCGACACTGAGATCCAACAAAACTTCATGCTAAACATGAGAAGCAGGGACAGTAAAATTATCTACATTGCAGTGGTCCGTTCGCAACTTGCGATTGCATGAGCACACTCATATGTCATCTGAACCTTCATTTGGATACACACACTTGTGGAAGTGTGTGTGTTCCCCTCTGGAATGCCACAATGTATTGGCCTGTCAGATGTCTGACTGTCTCATCCTGCACCATTGAGGCTGAGAAAACCTCTCCCTACAATGTGACTGACAAAACCACAGTGACTCAGGAACCTTGCTGCTGTTATCTCAAAGATATCTGTCATGTGGTTCCCTCTCAGGTGTGAAATTGTCCTCTAAATTCTCCACAGCAAATCATTGGGAACTCACTGGAAGCGCTAGAGTACAGGAGGAAGGGAGGGGTGAGGTCTAAAATTCCTGCTGGTGTCTGAGTGCAGAAAGTGTCTAATTGCACTGTGACGGGTTCTCCGAAGCTCTAAAACAGCCGGGAACGTGACTCCCAGCCAGGATGGAGTGGTTTGGTTTGAATGGAGGGGTAGGCGGGGGTGGAGGTGGAATGGATGATGTGGTTGGAGGGCATTCAGGCAGAGGACCGAAATATCCCACTCAAGTATGTTGCCTTGCTGACATTTTACTAAACTAGAGGCTGAAGGGGTAAACATCTACTGCAACTCTTTGACATTTTGGAAAATACATTGGTTGCCATTTCAGATCAATACCAATTTCCTCTCTCTCTGTGTGCAGTATTGAGATACTGTAGGTCCAGGACATGTTTAGCCTTGCTCAGCACAAAGACTGGAAGTAAGGGGGAAACTGTCTAGCTCCATCAAAAGTGAAAAAATACACTATCATTCTTTTGACAGATAAGGCTGGCTATACTCCATATTCCATATTTTTCATCATTTTCCATTTGAAGTCCTGAACCAGCAATGAATTGATCCTACTAACAAGTATTAGTATTATGTGTACAGGGCTTGACATTAGCACCTGCTCACCTGCCAAATGTGGGTAGAACTGGGCACTGGCGTGTAACACAGTCACTCTTACTAGCCACTTTGGCGGGTGGCATTCTATGTATTAATATAACCTACTTATAACTAACTTACTATCAGAACTATGTTAAAAATAATCTCTAGAATCTGCGCCCTGCTGTGCATTAACAGATGTTTCTGGTTGAGCATCATGTCCGCCCGCTGAGCCCCGTTAATCAGCACGAGACACAAGTGAACTATAAATCCTTAACTACAAACCAGTTTGCTGTCTCTTTTCCATGAATCTGACACCCCGCATCTCTGTTCGCCATATGCCTGCTTACCAAAACTTTGGTCTGCGCTCCATTAGAGTAGTTAACATTATGGATATGATTTGGATTGTAATATTAGAGATAAGATAACAATGTTAAACGGAACACACACACTTTTAAAGACTTTTAAAATGGTTTGAATAGAGGAGACATTGCTATTAAATAGATTTTGAATATTAAATAGGTTTTTTATTGTTTAAATATTTTAAATAAAATGTTCACACTGGTTGGGGAGGAGAGAGGAGCAGGAGAGGGGAGCAGTGTAGGAGCAGCAAGTGAGAACTTACCTGACTGCTGGACTAGAGAATAGCTTTGTGCACTGCCATCAGTACTGTATGTAGAATGACTGATTAGCGTTTTAGTGTTCAGAGCAGAGGGTTGTCTCACCTTATTGTATTTTATTTACAGTTTGTCAAATGATATCAGATATTGTAGTCTATGCGCACACACGTGCATCGATGGCAACCCTGAAACCACAAAGCCCCCCACATAACAAATCCCAATTTATCCCCTGGATACACACACACACAATGTAAAGTAAAACTGTGAATGAATGAATTTGAATTGATTAGACAAAATGGATCTACTTCAGAGATTTCTTCTACTTTGTCTATTGAAATATTTATTAACAACAGCAGTAAATAATACAAAGTTTTTCTCTTGCTATGTTTTTTCAGTTTAGTTTTTCTCTTTTCAGTAAATCTTCTACAGCCTTGCACCACTTTTATGATATGCAATAAGAAGCCACTCTTTTTATGTCTTTGTCTTAATTAGTTGCATGTTTTCATACAAAAGGAGCTTCACACACAACCTTATCAGAGCTGAATATTGGATGACTGTGGTGTTACACAGTACGTTTTATGTAGTCTTGATTTGGGTGTTTACAGTGGTCCTTTACATTTAAAAGGGTTGTAAATCTAGTTCCTCAAGTAAATTGTAGCACACCATAGTTTTTAATCAAATAAAACGTAATTTCCCAACAGCAAAACTGTGGCTAGTGAAAATGCCGAGTGGCTAGTAACTTTGCGAAACCACTAGCCATAGAGAGGGTGTCCAGGAAAGTCAGCAGGTGTTGGGTGTTGTATGGCCCAATGATGGGAATATGTGTCACACTATTTTCAGAAATTGCGGCACACATCGTTATATTCCCACCACGCTGGCCTAGCACATCCACCGTGGCTCGCTGCCTTTTGCCAGATTGAAACCAGCCTCATCGACAAATACAAGAGTGTGAGGGATTTCATTTCCTTCCAGGTGCGTTATTCTCTACAATAAACAGGAGGAGCAACAACAAATCAAATATACTGTAGAATCTTACAATTACAGCAAAGTACTCATGCTCTGTGTTCTCCTCTACAACTGCAGTAAGTATACTGGCCATGATGAAAGGAAAACACGTGACACTATACAATATATATAGTAGGTAATGTGTGTAGAGCACAACAATGCTTTACTGTTACATAATGGTACAGCAGCTCCCTCACTCTGTCACAGTTCCTCTCAAATGGTACTTTGTAGAGTTGCTTTATTGTCACCTTCATTGTCTCCCTGAGTCTTGTGGCATTATTTGCAATGACAATGTTGCAAATCTCCTGTTCCTGCTTTATTCTTTATTCTTTATCTGGATCCCCATTAGCTTCCACAAAGTGGTCACAAGTCTTCCTGGGGTCCACACAAAAGTAGTAACAATAAAACAAACAACAATTTAAAATAATGGCGTATCAATTAAAGAAGAAAAGGCAAAACAAGCCAAATCTAAAAATCAGAAACAAGTGAAATTACTCTGCATATGAAACAATCGACAAAAAGCCCACAATGGAAACAAAAACAAAATTGTACACAGCAGCATTAAAGAAAATAGAAACAATCAAAAAGGTTCTAAAAACAACAATACCCACAATAGCTGAGGTGTATAGAGTGCTCTTCTGCCACCACCATGAGGTTGTCGTGTAGTCCTGTACAATGAAATTCACAAATGGAGCATATTACATGTATTGTACTGTACTGTACCATTACTGTAATTGGAATAGCATGTAGAATTACTGTATTGAATGATTACATACCTGTTTGGTATGTAATGTTTGGATGATTGATGACACTGTGGACACGTCTGTGTCTTCGCACTCTTCTGCATCTTCCTATATTCTGTTGTCTTCCCCTTGCTACTCCTCTTCCTCTTCCATGGGCAGGCTGTTGCCCCCATCCAGTGTTTATCTGAGCAGGCTCCTCCATGTTCACAAATTGCAGTAACTCTGTTGCGCTCAAGCTCCATAAATGTGTTTTACAATACCCATACTCATGACTTACACCTGTAAGCTAACAGGACAGCACATGCCATTGGTTGATATAAGATCAAAATGCGAGCTCAACACATTTTGACAATTAGATGGACTATTCTGCATGTGATGACTTACAAAATGAAAGAATTCTAACATATTTTGGAGAGTAAAACTATTCAACTGAGATGCAACATAATCTATGTTGGTCACAAAGACATATACAACCAATAATTGTTCAAATTGTAGACAATTGTGCCTACTCATTTACCTAAATGTGCTAAAACATTTGCAAATGCTAACAATGAATGAGAAATGCTCTCTCTGTTATGAAGAATTTCACATATTGTTTTGACGACTTAAACTGTCATTTGAGCATTGAGCTAAAGCAACTGAGAAAAGCTGTAACTTGTAGGCTACATGTCAATTTCAAGACCTGGAATTAGGCCTACTACTAGGCTGAACAACTTTATGTTCACAGGTGCATAAGCTAGCGTGAGCATAGCTCCCACTTGAAAAGACTTGAATAATTTCTACACTTTTGTAAATAATTACCTGTCGGGGTCTTTGGGGAAACGATGAAAGGCAAGATGTGTACTGTCACACTGATAGTTTTCGCAGTGGATTGCCAAACCAAGCTTTCTGTCATTGCACTTGAAATTCTCTCTCACGGTCACGGTGTCTCTGTAGGTTATGTGCTGTTGTCCCATTGGCATTTTCAGTCCAAAATGGCGGCAGCACTACCAGAAGTTGTGATAATAATAATAATAATAATAATAATAATAATAATTGTTTTTTTCATATAGCACTTATTTATATTACAATGTTTATTGATGGACACATGACCGCAGACTCAGTCAAAAAAAAATTTCGGGCCCTCGTTCACTGATCACCACAGGCCTCTCTGCTGTTATTAATGGAAATCAATACTTGGTTAGTTGCCATTTTTAAATTGTTCCTGCCCCAGCAGATCTGCCCTCTGAGTGAGCCTCACGCTAGATTTCTCCTCTCTATGTCCACAAACAAGAGGACGATTGCCAGCAGGATGCCACAGTAACCATTTACAGAGTTCTCTCCTTCTCCTTCTCCTCACTTCACCTTTCTGTTTCACTGTCTGCAGGAGAAACTCTGTCACTCCAATGTGCAGAAGCCTGAGGCTTTCTGTTGGATGTCATCCATGCAGCCCTTCCAGTATATACATTTGAGCATGGAAGTTCATTCTTAACATTGGATTCAGTGTGTGTGACAAATTAATCTCAACTCAAGGTCCACTTTCTAGATGAGCTTTCAACCACATCAGTTAATGGAACTGGTTGTCATCATGTGGCCTCAGTATGGTACTTTGGTCATGTTATAACAGGTGGTTGTGTATGGAAGGAGATGGTAATCTCTTTCTCTGTTCAGAGATTGTCTTTGGTGTCGGCTATGCCCTTGGTTTTAGAATAATGGGTAATATCAGTGTCCCTTCGGCTGCCATTATCACAGGGGTCTCTGTGGATGCTATTTTCACAGACCTTTTACTGATATAGTTGCACTTGGGAGGAGAAGTGTCTTTCAGAGACCGATGAATTTACATCTTTTCAACAGGTGATCAAATTTCAATCTGTCTCCAAAGCATCTTGGTAATCACCCCAAGACACATGAAGTGGTAGAGTGTAAATGGGCTCAGAGCAACATTAGCATTAATTTGGAGTCTATTTCTGATGAATATACAGTACGTCCAATACTCATTCTCCTTGTACAGGAGCTCTACATCTGGCTCTTAAATGCTCCAAATATGTTCACCAGGAAGTCTCTAACTTTATCTGTCTGGTGTTTGGTGCTGGACAGATAATATACAGCTGTTTTACTGAAAACAGCTGCCTGCAGTTGATGAGGTTGATGAGAGCCCTGAGAGTGAGCCAAAGACAGTGAAGTTGGGGGCTGTTAAGTCAAAACAATGAGTTGAAAGAGCTCTGTAGTGCTGAGAGGAGCTGCAGAGTTTAGTGATAGTTCTCTATGGTTTCATCACTACAAGTGATGCCTCTTCACATCGCACACAGTCGTTTGATCCATTAATAATGAGGAATACTTTTTTGTGTAGCTTAAAAAGAATTCATTACTTGATTGGCATTTCCTTTGCACATGAACTGTTGAACTGTTTTATAATTTCAAACAAAGCTGAATAAAGGATGAAATAAACCAGGGGGAGAGAGTATTGTAAGAATGTTTAATGACAATAAAGTCATCTTGGTCTTAGTCATCTTGTTTTTGTTTGTGAGTAAATGAGAGTGGCGAGAGTGAGCCAAAACAGTAAAGCTGAAGGTCATATCTTCTGAAAATATGCCTTCAAAAACCTAAAACAAAGAATTCTAACAAAAATACTGCAAATAAACTGACTTAGATGACAGCATTAGCTATGGTACGTGATGTGTGTGTGTGTTGTCTGCTAAGCATCAGTAAGAGATGGATGTTCTTCTCCATCTCTAGTTGGATGAGATAAACCAAATTTCAGGAGACAGAGCAACCCAGAGTCAGCAGGCGGATCTTCCACAACTCTTGATATTTTACCATTTCAGTTTTATTTCTGCTTTTATCTCTGACTCCGCCCCACACTCTCCTCTGCCCCTGTTGACCTTCACAGCCTGCAGGGAGCCAGCTTCACAGTGGGAAATCCACCTGCTTAGTCATTAACACACACACTCACACACACACACACTCTGCACTAATAGCCTCTATAACAACTCATGAAGCAGAATCATCGTGTCTAAAATAATATCTTTTATGTACTCAAACATTCTATACTAGTCACGTGAAGTCAATTTTAGGGTACCGGACACCGGGCACACTCCGCCACTTTTTTACTCCAAGTGAGGAAATAAAATATTTGCAGTTCGAATAATCCGGTTGAAATTCATAAACATTTTTGAAGCACTTGAAGATCCAATCATCACTAAAGCATATGTCAGGCAAGAGAGCCAATAAAAACAAATGGAATGGTCAAAGTTGTCATGTTGACATTTAATGTGTGTTCATTGATTCACCACATCAACTCATCATTGAGTAACATGCAAGAAAACATTCCACCTTAAAAGTTGCCAGTAGCCGCTGGTGTAGCCTTTGAGCGAAACAATGTCATTTTTTCTCCAGTCTATAACTAGCTAACATTAACTAGTGTGGTCAGTTATAGTTGACTAATGTATGTAAACTTGTCACCGTAGCAACCGTACAGTAGGTTGCATAACCTTTGGAATGAGCCACAACGTGTCCATGTACGCACTATACCTCTGGGCCTATTTATCTTAACTTGCGAAGGAAATAAACTAAATTGCTTTGAAAGTAAGTGTGAGCCCTGCGCTTGGTGGTTCTCTGCCAGTTTCTTCACTGCGGGTTGCAGAGAAGTTAGTTTCAGCTACTAGGACTTCATGTGGAGGACCTGGCTGAATCCCTGCTCAACGAGATGTGTTGCTGGGAAAGCAAGATGAAGTAGCCTGGTCTTCTTCCAGAGAGCCGGATGACGCTGGGTATATTGTTGCTCGCAGTCTTCCAATGTGTAAACTGACCTTAAACAAACCCCAAGAACACCTCAATGCCCCCCTTTCAAAAATATTGCTACCTGCACCCCCGGCGTTCTCTGAAGGCCCCCTGGGGGGCAGTACCTCCATTGAGAAACTCTGCTCTACATGTTTCTGTTTTCTCACAGCATCCTTCTACCACAGCAACCACCACCCTCACTGCCACTATCTGTTAGCTTCTCTGTAAGAACCAGCCCTGCTACAACCAAACCTCAGTCCACCACCTCTTCAGCCTCTGAGAGGACCAGCTGACCTACACCTTTGTCTCAGTCCACCAACGCTCTGATACTCCAGCTCCTGCCTAGCTTGCCAAAGACTTTTATCCAGACCATCTCTTCGGGGCCTGTGGCAAAACCTGCTAGCAGCATATAATCTGCGCTGCTCGCTATCAGGACAGTAGGGATGTACCTGGATCCGAATACGTTATTCAGGAAAGCACAAATAATGCAATGGAAACAAATATTTCTTCTTTTTGCTCGTTCTTGTTGCTCGTTATTAAAAGCCATGATTGACATGTCTGTGCATCAGCTATTATGTTTCTTCAAATCGATTCATATCATTGTGAATGGCCACAAGGTAAAAATGCCCTTTCTGTTTGCAACATAGGACTTTAATGGATGTGCAGAGAACTGGATTATTGCAGAGTAGAACTGGATCAGCAGCTCCTGAGGCAGGTTGAACTTCGTGAGCTGGAGCAGGAAGTATGTCCTCTGTTGGGCCTTTTTGATGATGGAGTTTATGTTGGATGTCCTGGGAGATTGTGGATCCCAGAAACCTGAAGGTTTCCACAGCAGACACAGTGCTGTTCAGTATGTTGATGGGGGGCAGTGTTGGAGAGCTCCTCCTGAAGTCCACTGTCATCTCCACAGTTTTGAGCGTGTTCAGCTTGAGGTTGTTCTGACCACACCAGAGGGCCAGCTGTTCAACCTCCCATCTGTATGTAGACTCTTCACTGTCTCGGATGAGGCAGATGACCGTTGTGTCGTCTGCAAACTTCAGGAGTTTAACAGACGGGTCTCCTGAGGTGCAGTCGTTTGTGTAGAGGGAGAAGAGCAGTGGGGAGAGCACACACCCCTGGGGGGCGCCAGTGCTGATTGTCCTGGTGCTGCATGTGATGCTCCCCAGCCTCACCTG
>NTHP01000021.1:360246-403554 GCA_003416845.1 Oplegnathus fasciatus
CTTCCACATGGAAAAGGTAAGAATATGAATAATTTCAGCTCATTTTAAAGTATTTTAAAGTTTATTATTCGACACCTTCTCAGTCGGTTTGGCTAACATTAGAAGACAAGAGTTGAAAGTTCCAATTCGAGAATTCAGTGTAAATAACAGTCAGATTTCAATGTAAATCATTAAAATTGTCCGAAAAAGGCAAAAATAATCGTTTAAAAGCCTTTTAAATTCTTTACAAGCATTTTTATTAGACGCCGTTCACACATTTGGAGCTAGAAAGTCAGAATTCATGAATTTAGTGTCAGTTACAGTGGCTAAATAACTAGGCTAAGACTTCACTGAACTGAAAATTGACAAAGACAGAAATAATCATGCGAAATAATGAACTGAACAAACAAACTGACTTTGTTTTATTTGTTTTAACAGTCTAAATAATTTAAAATGTAATAAAAATAATTACTGCATAACATTACTGCACAGTCATGTATTTAGCTGGCGAAAGTCAACATGTTGAGTATTTATCAGTGCAGCAGGAAATGGCAAATGAATAAACTCCTGACATTTTATTTTTTATTAGTGAGGAGTTGAGACTGTTAATAGACTGTATAATATCAGATATTTAGACAATAATTGCTTTATAGTGTCTGATGAGGACCAAAGGCAGTTGTTAAGAGTTCAGCCTTTGAAAGTCTCAAAGACCTGAAAGCATTTTTGTACATAATCTCTACTGAGCAAAGATTTGAATCCATCATTTCCAGCTAAACTATATTTAATGTGGATTTCTGCAGAAGAGGCAAATGAACCAGATAATGTACAGATCATTTGTATGGAGCCCTGTCTTGTTCTTAGTTTTAACAGTTAAAAGGGCTCAGTATCAGGTGATATACCTTCAATGAGGCCTTAAATAAGGTCAAAATAATTAACAATCTTTACATTTCATGATGTAACAAAGGTTTGTAGAATTTATTTTTATTAATTATATTCATTAATTTTATTTTTTATTTAATATGATAGCAGATACTGTCTCAGTTAAAAAAAAAAATCCTAAAAGTGTTTTGTGTTCAGTTTGATGCCAAATATAGATTTATCCAACTCTGCTGCATCAGTCTGAAAGAGATTTAACTGAACAAGGTTGATTTAATTATTTGTTTTNATTAATTTTATTTTTTATTTAATATGATAGCAGATACTGTCTCAGTTAAAAAAAAAATCCTAAAAGTGTTTTGTGTTCAGTTTGATGCCAAATATAGATTTATCCAACTCTGCTGCATCAGTCTGAAAGAGATTTAACTGAACAAGGTTGATTTAATTATTTGTTTTCTTCTCTCCATCTCTCTAACAGGAAAACAACAAGAGGAAGAGGGAGCAGGAGAGCAGCCCCGCAGCCCTCGAGGAGCCTGCAGACAAAAGATCCTGCAACACCGAGAGGAGCTCCAGCCCCCAGCCCTCCACCTCTGGCTCGCAGCTGATCCCTGTCCAGCCAGATAGGAGCTCCAGCCCCCAGCCATCCACCTCTGGACCCCAGCATGGTGGACCACAGGCTGTCCAACAGTGGCTGAGTAGTCCACCCCAAACACTGAAATGTATACACACAGAGAACTGCCTTCTGGGGAGGTCACCTAGTAATGCTGGAAAATACAGGAAATCAATAAGTGAAGAATCCCAGAAGGCATTTTGAGAGCACAGCATTGAACAATAACAAAGTTCATGAATGGATTTCTTCCTTACAGAAAATATGACTGACTTGTGAATGGTCTTGGTGTTTCTGTTGGCACAGTGACCTCCACCATCTCCCTCCACCCAAAGGACTTGTCTCATTCTTCTTCCTGAACTAGTTTGACCTGTTTCTTCCTTTTTCTCCACTGTCCATCTCTCTAACAGGCTCAGGAAAGGAGGAGGAGGAGGAGGAGGAGGAGGAGACAGGCGCCAGGCCAGAAACCGCTGACTGCTCGAGGGTTATTTCGACGTGGAGGTCGTGTTCAGCAGACCGAGGCCCGTCCCCCGTGCCCCCTTGGGTTCCACCCGCTACTGCTCAGGAAGTGATGGCAGAAGTGTTGGCGTGGTGGGACGACTCTCCACTCAGTCCGGAGATGTAAGTCCCTCACAGGTAAAGGGGCGGGGCCTGGCTGGATCAGCAGGTACAGTATAATTAGTGGCAATTCCACCACCACTCACACATGTTCTACATCTTTCTGTCCAACTCTTTCTCTTTCTCCTTTGAAAAACTAAAAAAACAAAAAAAAGACTTAGTGTGTAGAAACAGTAGTAATAAGTTTAGGTTATAGGTAAGTATTGATTAGTTTAGGATTTTCCTTAGGGTGTAGATAAGTTTAGGATATTGATAAGTGATAACTTTAGGTTATAGATAAGTAGCAATGAGTTCAGGATATAGATGAGTAGACCTTCAAAGTTTAATCGAGTCGATGGCCAGAAAATCATTTTAAAAATGATTTCCTAATTAAAAATACCAAACATTCTCTGGTTCCAGCTTCTCCAATGTGAGGATATGCAGCTTTTCTGACTAACTTTGAGTTTTGGACTGTTTGATGGACAAAACAAGACATGTGAAGACCTCACTTTGGACTCTGGAAAAATGTGACGTCCATTTTTCACTATTTTCTGGCATTTTATCGACCAATCGATTAATCGATTAATCTGGGAAATAATTAGGCTATAGAAAAGTGATTAGTTTTGACTGTATATAAATGACAAGCTTAGTTTATAGATAAGTATTGATAAGTTCAGGTTATAGATGAGTATTGATAAGTTCAGGTTATAGAGGAAAACCCAAAAAACTGGTATGTAGGTGAAGTATTGATAAGTGTAGTATATATGTTAGGATTTAGATAAGTAATGATGGGTCCACCAACTTTTTTTTTTCCTTCCAAGCTTGCTTAAAAAGTAAATTTGAAAATTGTAAAAGGAGTAAAGGGCTTCAAGAGGGTCATAAGGAAATGTTCGATTCAAATCCTTATTTTGTTTAGGTTATATTGACTATTTTATTGATCTATTTATTTATTGAAATGAAGTGCAAGATGTTGTAGGCCAGTGTGAGATGTGTTGTTAAATGAGTATCTTGTTATATCATTACACTGCAGTGTGAACAGCAGGAAGCATGTATTTGGATGGAACATTTCCAAAGGGTTAGGGTCAGTGGCTAAACCCTCTTAAAGCCCTCTACTTCTGTTACTGTTACTGAGCAATGAGAAGTCTTCCACCTCTTTCATTTCCCTCCGTACTTTCTTTGAGAAAGTTCAGCACAAAATCTTAAAAAAACAAAAAATCTACATTCAAAGAAAAAACACTTGTGCTGAATGTTTCTCTACGCTTTCTTTAAAAAGCTTAATAAAAAATCAGTTCAAAGGAATGTAAAGGAAGGAAAAGCTTTAAGAGGGTCTTCAGGAAATGTTCCATTCAAATATGTTTTTAAAGCTGTGTTTAGGTTCTTATAATGACTCAAGAACAGGAGAGCTCATTATTTATAATGTCTATTTGATTTATTTACATTTCCGCTTATAAACTGATGCACAGTTGAAAGTCATTCAAGAATTTGTAGTGCAGTTTTAGATTGTTCTTGTTTGTTTGTTGTATTTGGATGGAACATTTCCAAAGGGTTACGGTTGGGGAGGCTTAGACCCTCTTAAAGCTCTTTACTTCTTTTGCTTTAACATTTTAACATTTTAAATTCTACAAAACTTCTACAAAAGGATCCATCAGTACATCAGTAATGGTTCGTCTTCAACAAAATATTAAAGGATCAGTCTGCTGATATTGTATATTTTTCTTAATATCAACAAATTCCATTAAAAGAGCAAAACCAACTGGGAGTGAAGAAGTATTGTGTGTGTGTCCAAAGCCTCTGTCCATTAGATCTTATTTCTCGGTGCCATCGAGCTCCATTGTTGTCCAACAACTATTAAAAACACATCAATGTCTGTGGGTGACATGTAACACACACACTGTAGTTTATTTTGAGTCAGTCCCACAGACACCATCCTGCTGCCAGAAACACTCACTAGTGCACTAAATATGTATTAATCCGAGGCAGAAAATAGTCCCCACAAATGCTCTATTCACTGTTGTTTGAGTGATGTGTGTTTACAAGTACAGTGCACAGCTGTTTCAGCAGATTACTGAGCCTTTTTTTAATGAAACTTTATATTTGTGACTTATTTTTAAAGATGTATTCTTCAGTAGGAACCAGTGGGTTTGAGTTTGAGTTCCATATACAGAGTCAGAAAGGATTGAGAGAAGGACTAATGCATTGTTGGTTTTGGTCGTTCAGATTTGTTTAAAATAATACAAATATATCATATCAGCAGCCTTATGCTTTGAAATATGAAACGAAGAGATTAAATGAAGGAAAGGGCTTCAAGAGGGTCTTTTGAATAAGTTCCAATTCAATCCTTTTTAATTAGTATTAATGTCATTATTAATAATGTCTCATTTATTTGTTACATCTCAGCATATTAATTGACTAGCAGGGTAAACAAGTTTCCAGAATCTATACACCACTATTAGTTTGTTAAACTAGTGTGTGAACAACAGGAAACATGTATTTGGATGGAACATTGTCAAAGGGTTTAGGGTCAGAGAGGGTTAGACCCTCCTGAAGCCCTTTTCTTTCTGTTGCTGAGTCATTACAGAGTACTTGTCCTACTACTGAAGCAGCAGTGCCAATAATAGTCGTAGTAATATTAACAAGCAGAAGCAAAAGTATTATTTAGCTAAATAAAATATATACTAGAAAGGATCTTGAAAACGACTGCAGGCAGTATTCAGAGTAATGTATGAGCATTAGCAGCACGTGTCAGTGGTATTAGCGGCATTTCAGCTGTAGCTGTAGTTGTAATAACAGACTGTTAACAGGAAGTATTAGTAGCTGCTGAGCATCCTGCTGGACCCTCAGAAGCAGGGCCACTGAAGTTACTAATAACTAATAGCTGGTCTAATAGTAGCACTTCACGTATTTGTAATAACCAGGGTTGGGCAATATAAATTAGATCTTCTGTTTTGGTAAATGTCATTTTATATTATGACATAAAATATCCAGATGAATGCTGCCTTTTGGCTCATCCTGTGAATGAATAATAATAATAACAGTACTTATTATTTTGATGCTTTAGAACTGTAAATCTAATTTTATAATAATACAATTATGTAGCTGGGGAAAGACATGATGTAGAAAAATCCTTTCACAAAGTTCCTTCTTCTCACAGTGTTTATCTTCACATTGTCTGATCACTAATTTAACTTTACTGAGTCCTTTTGAGCAGGAAAAATCAATTCAGCTTTCTCTGAAAAGTGTTCCATTAAATCTTTTTTTCTGTCAGAAGCTAAAGGCCAGTGTTAGATGGCTTGTTAAATCAGTGTCTGTTCATATCATTACATTATATTCTGAACAACAGGAAGCATATATCATTGATGATCAATGATGTAGCCATCTAATATATGTGCTTGCACGGTAGCAGTAATAACACTAGTGCCAGCCTTCTTTGTAGTAATAGTAGAAGTAGTAGTAGTAATATGCTACAGAAAAGTTTTCCTCTCAACTACTTTCTCTAGATTAGGCTACTTCATCTCTCCTGCTTCCTACCCTGCTTGGCTTGGTTTGCTTCGTCTCTTTTCTCCTCCCCTTTCAGGAAGAAGCCAAACAGAGTGGAGGTCTTCAGTGAGAGGAGGTTCAGCTGGGCTGGGAGGATTTTAAAAATGATCAGAATGTCTCTTGGCTACTGAATTTTGTCAGTATAGTCGCTGTAGTAGGTAAACCCATGCACCAGTCACAGATACAGATCAATACACCAGTCATAGTGTCTCCCACTGTATTGTTAATTAATAAACATTTAAATGTTGGCTGTGTATGAAAAAACTGTCTTGTACGGAAGCCGAGAACGGCTGTGCTTGCAATTACTTTTTTAATGCCGTTATCTCGAGATCACGAGTTAATTATCTCATTATCTCGAGATAACAAAGCTCGTTTTCTCATGATAACAGGTTAATTTATCTCGTTATCTCGAGAAAATGAGCTTTGTTATCTCAAGATAACGAGATAATTTATCTATATTTAGGCCTATATTTATTTATATAATGAATGTCTGGTTCATTTGATCACACCTGATTTCAGCCTTAAAGATCACTGTCATGACTGTCGGGGAGGATCCATAACTGAACAGTAAATTAAGGCATAAATGTGTAGTTATGTTTGCTTCAGTTACGTCATTGGAGCAGACAATCTCATTTTATAGAAGCCAAGAAGATGAGAGGTTGACCCATCTCTCTGATACAGCTGCTCCAATAAAGCCTATTACAATATATACATACATATATATATATATTCCTCATCATATAAGAATTGCGGCAAACATAATCTAATATATATATAATATCAAGACATTATTAAGGTCATCCGGTTTGTCGTGAGACTTGCAAGCCCGTCCCACTGTATTAATGACCCCCACAGCGTCTACACAAAGCCTACAGACACCTGTTGACTGTAAACAACTGTAAATAAACATATAAACATTATAAGTAATAAGAGGAAACAATCTTGTTTTCTCGTGATAACGGATTGATTATCTCGTGATCTCGAGATAACAAAGCTCGTTATCTCGAGATCACGAGATAATTAACTCGTAATAATCTCGGATAAACAAACATGACCTGCAAATATACAATGCATTATTTTATTTTTCCGTATTTTGTTTTAATTAAACAAACCGAAACCCACGTGCTCCCGTTTTCGTAATTATTATCAAGTACAGCCGTTCTCGGCTTCCGCACAAAAACAGGCTAGTCTTTACAGCAAGGTCATTATAAATGATATTTATAAAGCTGCAGTAAGTGATTTTTTGAACACTTAGTGGCAGCAGAAACAAGTTTTGAAAACAATGTTGACATATCATCACCTTTTGAATTGATATGGTGAACAAAGAGATGCTTATTTAAACATCCAACGGTTACAGAGAAACATTATAATTCATTTGGAGTTGTGTTTCTAGCTCTAGGTGCTAAATGCTCCACTATGTTCACCAGCTAGTCGCTAACTGTGTCTGTCTGCCGTTTAGTGCTGAGCAGGTCGTGTTCAGTGACTTTATCAGAGCTTTTTCAGTGAAAACAGCTGCCTGCTGCGGCCCAGAACGACACTATGAGAGCGGTGAGAGTGAACCACAACAATGAGCTGAAAGTCACTGTAAAGCTCTGAATTTGGTCCTTCAGTTGGATTTGCCTTGTTTGATGTGTTGCAGAGGGAGAAATGTCCACTGCAGCACAGAGGGCAGATATCTCTGTTTGGAGGACCACACAGCTGTTTGTGGACGTGATTCAGCAAAGGTACTGACATGTTTGTTTACTGACACAACATTCAAGTAATACTACTTTGTGCTGATTGTGATGATGATGATGATGATCATCATCATCATCATTTGCCTGTCAGGCTGTTCCAGCTGTTCCCACTGGTGCTACAGGTACGCCCCAGTACCAACTCCTGTCACCTCCTGTGTTGTCACATCTCCATCTGTTGCTGTAGCCAAAACAGCTCTGAATGAATGAATGGTGAGTATATTGATTGATTTTAATGCCCTTGGTGCTGTTTCTCTCATTCTGTCCTGCAAAAGATGAATCAGTGGATTGTGTTGTGATTCGGGTGTGCGTGACACAGCGATTCATTTGGTAGGCGATATTAAGGCGATTTAACTAACTTACTATCAGAACTAAGATGTTACTAAAATAATCTGTAGAATCTGCGCCCTGCTGTGCATTTAGAGATGTTTCTGGTGGAGCGTCATGTCCTTGTGGCTCTGCTGAGCCCCGTTAATCAGCACGAGTGACAAGTGAATTTTAAATCCTTCATTAGGCTACAAACCAGTTTATCGTCTCTTTTCTATGGATCTGACGGTCCGTGTACCCTCCGTTCAAAGCTGCGTTTAACTTGTTTGATAACAGGATAAACAAATGTACAATGTTTTATTTTATTTTTCCGTATTTTGTGTGAATTAAACAAACTGAAACCCAGAAACCAGAAAACAACTTGTCTTTAGCTTTTATAAGTTAACTCCTAACTTGAAAATAAAAACACCACACTCAGCAGTTTGTGTATTGGACGCCTAAAATGTCCTAAAATGTCTTATTTAATGTGTTAAAACAATGCCCATCACACGCCATGCTGCCTCACGCTGCACCATCACACACGGCGCTGTCACACGCCGTGCCACCCACCACCACAAGTAAATTCTCAACCTGTGGGAAACACTGACATGTAAAAGCCTTTAAAATCATTTTTCACTTCATAAACTTTGAAATATTTTAAAGCAAGATAACATCAGCTGTGTATGTAATGTACATTTTCAAACCCCTGAGAACAGTTTATGTTGCTTTTCCTGCTTTTGTCTAATTGTGACTTCATTCCATTTGAGTTTGTGAAACCTTGTTGGGACACATGATGCTGCTGCAAAGCCAAACCTCAGTCCAGTAAGAAAATACCAACAGTTATGTTAAAAACCACACAGTCTTGTGTGTTGTAGAAAAGTGAAAAAAACAGATTGTACCGCGCCATTTTGACATCCTGTTATATCCCGTAATCTGCAGTCTTGTGTGTGACTCTACATGTTTCTGTTTTCTCACAGCATCCTTCTACCACACTAACCACCAACCTCACTCCCACTAGGTTCTCTGTGAGGACCTGCCCTGCTACAACCAAACCTCAGTCCACCACCTCTTCAGCCTTTGAGAGGACCAGCTGACCTACACCTTTGTCTCAGTCCACCAACGCTCTGATACTCCAGCTTCCTCTGCTTCCCCTGCCCAGTGGGTCCAGAAGTAGGATCTTGACCAGGGATTCAACTGCCTCCTGCCTATGGCTGCTGGGCTTCCACATGCTGAAGTCCACCCTGCTTTTTTCCCTCAACCAGCTGGCCACAGAGCACAGAAGGCCAGGCAAAGACCACTGAGGTTTCTGGTACTCCATCAGCTGTGCCTTATCTTTCTCATCATGATTCATACATGAGCATTATTGTGGACCTCGTTTGGAGGTTTATTTTTAATTTTGTGTTTGTGTCCTTGATTTGTGTTCATGCAGGCTCCAGAGTTTTGCATCGTTTATCTTGGGACACATATTGGCTCAAAGAATACATTGGAGAGAAGAGTGATCCAGGTAGGAATTACACAACCACACTCGCAGATTGTATTTTGTATTGTATTTAATATGATGTAACATGGAGAAGGTGTTGTAGTTTATGAACTGTGGAGACTAAAATATTGAATTTTCTCCCCTCAGTGACACCATTACATCCAGGACAATGCTGCTGCTTTTCAGGTGACCGAGGGCATTTATTCATCTCCCTGTCCCACCCAGTCTTCATCATTCACGTGCCACATGACAAAGAGCCAGTCCCCCCATGGCTACATCGCAAGTGCAGCGAGGGAATTTTCTATCTGCGTGGGCCACGCATTTCCTCTCATTATCCTCCATATGTCCTGCATACTTGTCATTGTTATTCACACGGTGCACAACAGAAATTTCAGCTGATCTCTTTTTCTTCTCCAGGGAATGAGGACTACTACGGAGGAAGGCACCTATTTGGGAACATCGGTTTATGATGAAGACGGTGCAGCATATCAGACCTTCACACTGCCTGTGAGTATGATAGAAATGATACAGTGTAGCTCTCATAACGATGCATTTTTAATTGGTCACATTCAAAAACATTGTGAGAGTTATCAGATCATTACACATATATATATGACTTTGTATTAGACAATAAACAGAGATGAGCTTTAACTGTTTAGTGTTCTTCTGAGAATAAAACCTCTTCCTGCCATATTAATTGCTGCAAAGTGCAGTAGTTAAACTAAACTGCAGAAACTAAACTAGCAGAACATGCAAACAACATGTGCTCCACACAGATGCATCAAAATGTCAGTTCTATCTCTGATGTCCTGTCCTTTCATTGTTCTCTGTTACACTTCTACCACTGACCAGGATACAGACAAAGGAGTCTTCACATTCGTGAAGCTCCAGATCGAGAACAACTGGGGAAACATAGACAACAGCTGCCTCTACAGCTTTAGGGTTCACGGTGAACTCTCAGCTTAACAGCACTGTTACTTAACCTGGAGAGAAGTCTACTGAAGGGATCGTGCTGAAGGGGTCAACATTTGTGTTCTCTCCATGTCTGCGTGGGGTTACTCTGGGTGCTCCGGTTTCCTCCCACAGCCCATACATGCCAGGTAAACTGGTGTGATTGCTTTGAATTGACATTGAATTTTAATTTGGTTTATATAACAATAAAGATGTTGAATTGGAACACAGAACTTTGCTCTGTGTGTTTTATTCAATAAGAAATGCATTCATTGTTCATCCATCCTGCAAAGGCACATACTGGTAATGTGACAAATCCAACAACTACATGTATAAAATAAGTATTACTACCTAATGTACAAGGTGAAATGTATATATATGTATATATATTTATGAATATAAATTGTCTGAAGAGGTTAGAAGAGACTGCTGAGTTTGAAAGTTAGGACATGTCCTATAGCTTCAAACCTCAACAACAACAAACCCTTGTTTACAGCAAAACTCAAGCAGCTTCGTCAGGCCAAGGAGGCCTGGGGAGTGGGGACAGAATCCTGTACAACCAGGCCAGAAACACACACACTGACGCAGGAGATCAGAGCAGCAAAGAGGGGCTACACTGAAAAGCTAAAAAAAAAAAGCTTTTCAGCTAACGACCCGGTGTCAGTGTGGAGAAGCCTGAAGGACACCACCTATAGGAGACCCCCCCACACACACACACACGCACACACTGTGGAGAACCATCAACTGGCTGACGACCTGAATGTGTTTTACTGCAGGTTTGATAAACCCACTTTCACACCTCTCACCCCTCCCCACTGACCCCCCACCTGCACTCAGGATCTTTGAAGAGGATGCGTGTCAGCTCTTTCAGAGACAGAAGATCAGGAAGGCACCAGGATCAGACGGAGTTTCACCCTCCTGCCTGAAAGTCTGTGCTGACTAGTTGGCACCCAGCTTCACTCAGATCCTCAACAGATCTCTGGAGCTGTGTTCCCTCCTGCTTCAAACGCTCCACCATCATCCCGGTCCAGTGGATGATGCAGTCAACATGTGACTGCACTACATCCTGTAACACCTCAACTCTCCAGGGACATATGTAAGGATTCTGTTTGTGGACTTCAGCTTGCCATTCAAAACCATCATCCCAGACATCCTCCGCCAGCTCACCCAGCTCACTGTGCCAGCCACCACCTGTCAGTGGATCACAAACTTCCTGACAGACAGGAAGCAGCAGGTGAGGCCGGGGAACATCACATGCAGCACCCGGACAACCAACACTGGCGCTCCCCAGGGGTGTGTGCTCTCCCCTCTGCTCTTCTCACTCTACAGTGGATATGGACAAACAATGCATTTTGTCATTTAATTTGGGGGATTTGTTGCAAAAGTATAAACACATCTGAAACACAATTTAGACTGTTCCCCTGAAATACAGGAAATATATTATATGGTGGAAATCGCTCACGTCTGTCCTGTTCAAATTGATCACCATAAGCAGATGATTATTATAACCGAAATGTTTTCTTTCTCTTTATTTCTCATGCAGATTACCATCTACTTGACATTTGTATTTTTATTACATGAATATAAAGTCATGAAACGGACAGCTTCGCTATTTACTGAATTTTATTGACTCTTTCAAAATAGGCTACAGTACAGCTGTTCAACGCTGTAATGCTTTTCAAATGACTGTACAAATTAAATGACTGTACTGTGTATAATTCAAATACACTATAATACAGTACAGTACTGTATAAATAGCTTATGATTTCAGTGTGCACGTCGCACCAGCCTCAGGTAGCCAGCTGGAAGCAGACGGTTCCGCAAGGCAAAGTCTCATGGAAGTAAAGTAAAAACAATAGAATTACCATAGTTTAAATGTTTTTTTCCCATATGTTGTCATGTATGAAAAAAAAAAACCCACAAAAACCTTTTAAATGGGAAAAAAATGGAAACGACTCAAAGATCGAGGACTAACTTGCTGCTTTGGCAATGGACAGTAAGCCTGGTTAACTTCCCACCTCTGATTAAGTGCAGCGCTCACTTGTTTCCCTAAGCTTTTTAACGGGAAGTATCTGGGACAGTCTCTAATGTAGTGGAAGACACAGCAGCAAATACAGCTGCAAAAATGCATTAGGAACACACACACAGCTGTCAACTCACTGAGCAAATACAGCAATAAAATTTACATTTAGAGCGCTGATGACTTTTAGTAAGTTCATTTGTAAGTTCATTTAGTGCATTAGCACATCAGTATCCATAATGCAGACAGTTCAGAGAGCCAGACAGACAGTGTGAAAGATCCACACAGCCTCAGCTGCCACAGTAAGAACAAATTGATCCACTGTTAATGGCATCGCAGATGGTTTTTATCCTATTTTTTTATCCCGTTATTTATTCATCACATCTCATCTGTTTAAACTTGAGTCAGCTTGTTGGTTTGTATCTGCATGATATTTAGTTCATTGACTTAAAAGATAAGGCTGATGTTATTCAATATTTTTCTTATTGTTAATAAATCCCATGAAAAGATCAAAACAAACAATGCATTAGTCCATCTCTCAATACTTTATGAAAAACAAATACATGAAATATACTTCAATTAAAAAAAAAAGGCTCAATAATTTCTTAAAGCAGCTGGCCACTGCAGTTTTTATCAAACATTACTCAAACAGGAGGAAATAGTGATGTGAAAAAAGCTGCTCCCCCACCATTGTCTCTAGATCCTGCAGCTTTTTTGTTTGTTAAATCAGTCCAGTACTTCAGTTAATCTGTTAATTTATCAATCAGCTTGTTGATCAATCAAACATGTTTCAATTGTGCATTCCTATTTGTGTTTGACAAGATTATGATCTGTTATTTGTTTTGCTGTTGTTTTTTGTGATGTTGGTGTAGATCATCTGCTCAGTCACTGATTTTGGGTGTACCCCAACAAGGTAGTGGATAAAACTGTCCCAAATGGGGCTATGAAGGACTGAACTCTGTCAAGTTGTGAAGACGGTAAAACTGTTCTGTAGTAAATACCATTATATTTTCATTATTACATTATATACATTTTTTTTGGTTGGTCTTCTTTATTGATAAATGTCACTTTTTTGCATGGATTTCTGCCTACTAACATCTTCTGCCCCTTATAAGGGGTGAGTGCATTACAAATACAGTTGTTTGGGACTATTTTTAACTGAGGATTAATCCACATTTGGTGCTCTAGTTAGCATTTCCGGCAGCAGGACGGTGTATGTGGGATTGAGTCAAAATAAACTACAGTGTGTGTGTTCATGGTAATGACAGAACATGTCACCCAGTGATGGCAGCGTATCATTAGCTCTGCTGAGAAGGTGATTGGCTGCAATCTGCCATTCCTCCAGGACCTGTAAGCTTCCAGGACCCTGAGGCCAGCGGGAAAGATTATGGCCGACCTCTCCTACCCTAGACAGAAACTTTTTGAAACTCTACGGTCCATCAATACCTCATGCCACAAGAACACTTTCTTCCTGACTTTTAGCTGGCCTCATCAACAAGGCCCGGGACCCCACTGGCAGTGACTCTGTGGCTCATCCAGAATGCAGCAGCCCGCTGGTCTTCAGTCTACCCCAGTTCTCCTCACAATGGTGGAAAGAGCTTTCAATTGACATCAGGACAGCAGAAACTCTGCACATCTTCCACAGACTGAAAACTCAGATGTTCAGACTGCACCTTGGCCCATAAATATAAAACAAAACAAAAAAAACCCCCAAATTACTCTTTCTCTATCTCTTATTGGTTCTAAATGTAGCACTTGAAGTAGTTCAGCATTATGTTGAAGTTGATGTACTTGCATGATTCTTGCAATTTTGGGGTGATGTGCACATAGTTGAATGGACTTTTTGTAAGTCACTTTGGATAAAACATCAGCTAAATAAATGTAATGTAATGTAATAGGTGGTAAGTGATTCTGTGACCATGTCAGTATCTGCTTCCTGAAAGAAAATGTCCCAGTCCGTGCAGAGAAAGCATCCCCTCAGCTCCTCTGTATGGTCACTAGACCACACATTTATCAGCTAAATAAATGTAATGTGATGTACATGCACCACTACCCTCTAAGGATAAGCAGTATAGATAATAGATGGAATAATGTTAATGTACATTCATTTAATGTCCCCACATCCAAGTATCACATTTTTTAATAGAGGCTGGACAACAATAGAGCTCTGTGGCACAGAGGAATAAGATATATCAGGGTTTTTGGGTCTGCACATCAGATTTGTTGATAAGAAAAAAACAAAATATCACTAAATGAATAAGTAGTTTTCAATGCAGCTGTGATTAAAGACCACAGACTGTGGGCACAGTGAGGCACAGTGAGGCGACAGGAAAATAAAACACACTGACACAATGAGATTAAATGGATGATTTCATTATAAATCAGGGAGCCAACACACATAAAACATCAATAACACTGATCCCGGTACAACAGTAACACTGACGTGACGTTGGAGAATCCCCCTGCTGAATGAATATTGCAGAGGATTTCAATAACAAGGCCTCTGTACAACTCTACTGTACGACTACATCCATTGAATCTGAGAAAAGCTCATCAATTATTAAGTAAAGCTGGAAACATGTCATTGTGAGAGAAAGATGTACTGTATGTGTGTTTGAGAGAGAGAAGAGAGAGCAGAGTTTTTGATTGTAGTCGCCTTCGAAGCAGGATGAGACTGATGATACTGCAAATGTGTAAGTTTGTGTTTTCCAGTATTTATGCTCCACAAAATGATGCCCGCATAAATAAACTGTAAGTATGTTTCAGTGCTGCAGGGCAGGGAGGATGATTCCCATGCAGGGTCCGAAGCCCACCCTGTATCCATCTCCTTGACAGTGACCTAGACATAGGAAGAGATGGGACATGATTGTAATTGCATGTGATTATGGACATGACTATCAGGATGATCATATTATGTAACCCCTTCTGGAATCACAGAAGTTGTGCCTTTTCGCAGTCAAAAATTGTGTGAAATTTAAGGTTAAATTTATTGTTCATATTTTTATTATTGAAAGAAAGAAAAAAAGGTCTTCTAAGGTCCATCAAAAAAGTTCCTTTACTCTCCTCTGAGTGGGTGGACCAGTGTTTGATTGACAGCCAAGGGGCATAGAGAGGCAAGAAACAAACAACACCAGTAACTGTAACTTACAAACAAAAGACGGACAGTGTTTAGTCAGCAGCTGTATCATTTTTTGGGAAGTATTTTGGGCATTATATGCTTTTATTAATTCCACAGTAGAGACATTGCAAGAAATGAGGGGACAGAGGTGGGGAATGACATGCAATACATAGGGCTTGGCACAGTACGGTACCAGGTACAACATACATACAGTATGTACTGTACAGTACGTGTCTGAAAATTGCTAGTGGTTCAATCTTCAGTGTCATCATCATCATTTTTGTTTGATTGTCTGAGTTTTGTCCTGTCTTCTGGTTAATTCTAGTAAGGCCACACTGAGGAGGCAGTTGTGTGTTTGTAACTGATCAGTTGTATGCACAGGCTGCAAAGTGCCCGTCATATTGATGATTGTTGGTTTGGACATCAGGGCTCTGTGGCCTGATGTTGTTCCACTAAACAAACTATATGTTGACAAGCTAATGCAATTTATTTTGTAGCCTGACAATGTTTTCTATTTAATTTATCATATATCATCAAATAACATTTTGCCTTAACCTCCACCCCTTTTAAGATTAAAAATGTAACTCAGAAACGTTTACTCGGAGTACATTTTAATTGACCTACTTTTTTACTTTTCTCTAAGTACATTTTTAGTCCAATTTGACTTTTACTTGAGTGAAATTTCTCTTAAGTAACAGTGCTTTTATTTGAGTAAAACATTCTAGTGCTCTTCCATCCCTGCTTTTTACCACATAGTTTTATTCCTATAGTGTTGATTTTACATGAAAAATATCATTAATGAAATAAAAACTCTGCTGCACAACCTGCTGTTTTATTTCTTCTTTTCCTAATTAGTAAAATCGTTTCTGTGCTGAAGGTTCAGTCTAACCTGTGATGGTGACTTCATCTCCGTCCTTCAGGAAGGTTCTGGTTTCTCCTCCTCCCAGATCAATGCTCTTAGACCCCCTCCACGACAGCTCCAGCATGGAACCAAAGCTCTCTGGATCCTGTTGAGATACAGGACACACAGTATAAGCATTGTACACTACAAATGCAAAACATAAGACAGAGAGGGAGATGAACACTCTCTCTTTTATAGATAATCTATCGGCGATAATGCACCATCTAACATGAAACTGGTCAAATTGACGCAGAGAAGTTTAAAGCCCCGATGTGTACACATTTATTTACAGCATCTTTTGAGTTAGTCAGCTGGCATATGTTTTAGTTTGAAGAAAAAGCTCATTTATTCTTTGTGTCACCAGGTCAGATAGACATTATGAGCATTAAATGTCAGGCCTGACTTAACCAGAGTGCCTCAGGGCAGCCTTGTACTATGTCCAAAAGAATATGTCTTCACATACACAGATACACAATAAAAAATCTGATCTAGTTTTTATCAAGTACTGAACATACTGTACATGCAGATACTCACTGGTCCACTGATGGTACCAGAAGCCAGCAAGTCTCCTGGTCTCACGTTGCAGCCGTTGACTGTGTGGTGGGTGAGCTGCTGCTTCATGGTCCAGTACATGTACTAGAGACAGAGAGAAAATGGAACAATATGAGTGAAGAGAGACAGACTATAAGACTTCATACTGGTTCACCAGTGGTACAAAATAGACGAACTAGACATAGACCTGATTTAACAATCTATCCAGTCCTCAAAAAAATTGTTGAGATTGTAATAAAATTATCAGGGTGGGAAGGAAAAATCTAAATTTTCTTTGAACCCATTTTAAATACTATGGCCCTTACAGTAAGTGAAGCTTAATATCTGAGAATAAAGAAGATAAAACTAATCAGACATTTTGCAGATATAAATAGATCAGCCCAAATCCTCAGAATATTCTTTACTTACTTGCCTAATATCACTTGATTAAAAATAGTTTATTTGTATAGAATCTTTTAATAATTGGGAACTCTTAACATACTATTATTAAAATTATCATAAAACAATAGAATTAAGCATGAAACAAAAAAAACATTTCAGTGGTACCCAGCTTGAGTGTCTTGTGTTACTTTACACCAGATCCCTAATGCCATTAGTGGTTTCTAGTGCTGAAACTATTTGTTGATTAATCAGTTCAGCACACAAGGTTCTTACCTTAAAGTTTGACCTGCAGATGGTTGCTGCCTCTGCCATGTCCTGTCCTTAAAGAGCAAACAGCAAAAAGTTACTTATATTAAAACAATCACTTCATCTTATATTACAGTACTCCTGATGCACAGCAGCAGGTTATGGCAAAAGTTGAATTTAGGCCTTGTACACTCTGACATATACAGTATCATTCAGCCATGGTGGAAAATAACTAGGTACAGTTACTCAATACTGTACTTAAGAACAATCTTGAGGCACTTGTACTTTACTTGAGTGTTTCAGACATTTCTGTGGGAAATATTGTACATTTTATTCCACTACATTTATCTGACAGTTACTCTGCAGATTAACATTTTACAAAGATATCATGAGCTCATAAAATATAATTTATTGTAATTTTAGTGAATTAAACTACCCAACAGTTTATAAAATTGTTATAATTAGCTCTACCTTGACACTGACCGTACATGTGTTCATATTTTTGTGTTGCTACCTTTACTTGTGTACTTACCTTTTACTAGATGTGAATAATTCTTCCACCTCTGATTCAGTCAGTGATCATTTTAAGACAAACTATGAACATTATAAAACATGAATATGTTTGTTCTTTCAGATACACGAAGATACCCTAAAACACTGCAACTTAATACTACAAATTTTGATCATAAAGCTGTTAAAGAGGAAGATAAATTGAAGTTGGGTTTATCCTCCGCCACACCCCTGCTTGTAATACTGTACTGTCTGTGTACAGGAAAACCACCTCAGGGCTTTTACTGCTAAGCAGTGTGTGTAACTGTCTGTGTGCGGGAGTGTGTGTTTATATAAGTACACAGTGAAACCATTACAGTTGATTGTATGATTTTGTGTGCAGTACCTTTTAGTGACACAAACAGGTTAATGTTGAAAGTATAAGCATCGTGGTGTTGCAGGTAGGGGAGGGGCTCTGGATCCTGCAGGAAGAGGAGAAACAGAAACTAAATGAGCAAGAAACAAAGCTTCTATTCTTAAATCCTTAACTTTAGTGAGAAATGTAATGTTTGTCCGAAGGGTGGCACCAGAGAAAAGGCCATGTCTAAAATCAAAAGGGGTTCATGTACATCATAGACTCAGCTTGTCAGGCTCAGCTCTACATTGTAAGACTTTCCTCAGTCTGAGCTGAGCTTTGTTATGGTCAGTTCAACATCCATCAGCTGTGACTGCACTATATCAGACTTACTGTAGCTGCAGGGGTGGGTAGTAACACGTTACATTTACTCTGTTGCATGTACTTTAATAACTGTTTATGTCAAATGCACCTCTATGTGTAGTTTCAATGCAGCGTGAGTTTCACTTCAACACGAGTACATTTTGGTATATAAATCAATACTTTTGCCGTGTTACAGTCTGACATACTACTCATGTTTTATTTTTATTTTGTTTCATCCATATTGGCCTCACTTTGTTTTCATCTACCTCCGTCACAGCAAGCTCCGGTTGTGAATGCTGGTCTGAGGTCAGTAAGTCACTTATGTCAGCCAACAAGTTGAGCATTCTGTACAGTTTATCTTGATTTAAAATGTTAAACTGTTAAAGCTTTCTCTCTTGATGTAAAAATCAAAGCCATACTGCTAACTGCATCTGTGTGACATCACTGACAAGTCGACCACCGAATATCTGTCTCAGGTGAAGGTGTACAGGTGAACCACCTGTTTTTAAAAACAAATTCCTGATTTAATGTCAGGAAGCAGGTTTTACTCTTGGATTCATACAAAGACATGTTTTGGATGTTTCCTGTTGTAAACCTGGTGCATGTACAGTATTTGTGAATGTGCAACCAGCAAGTAAACTACATGTCAGCATGTTTTAACCCAACTGGTCATGGTAGGTGCTTAGTCATCTGGTTTTGTTTGGGCCAGTGAGTGAGTTGAGAATTGGACTTTTGGCAAGACAAAAAAGTCACTGAGGATTATGGGCGTGTCTTCAAAACTGCCATAAGGTTTTTTAAAACAACTTGCTTTTATTTATGACAAAAATAACATCTTGCAAGCAGTTTGGGTGGGCAGTTACTCAAAGTGGTTCCACGTCACGGTCTGGTGACTCAATACAGAATTTAACTTGGTGACAATTCAGGTTCACCATTGGACATTTCTCTTTACAGGTGTAAGTTGTGACCCTTGTACTAACCTGAGTGGAGTTGGGCTCCGCAAATGGTAACAGCGCCTCCATGGGGACGACCCAGGGTGAGATGGTTGTCCCAAAGTTCTTCCCCAGGAAAGGACCCAGGGGCACATACTCCCATGCCTGAATGTCCCTGGCTGAGAATGAACAGAATTACTACATAAGTAGGCAGATTATGGCCCTGTAATGGTAATTAGCTACTATGGTACTAGCTAAAATGGTTCCAGTAATGAAAATTGGGAATTGGAAGGCTACTGTATGTACAGTCACGGAAAAAGACCCCAGCTGAAGACATGATGAGGAGGGTCTTAAGGGACTGATAATCATCTGAAGAACAGTTTCAGTTCAAAGTACAGTGTTTTGGGGGTGAAATAGTGTTCCTCAGTCACTGCTGCTCCTCTCTCTACAACCTCACTGTTGCAACTGCAGCAAAAAAAGATCTCTGACAGATCATTTCTCAGAACAGAGAACAGTCCGTCAGTCAGGGTAATTTCTGCTCAATGAGCCGTGCAGGCACCATCTGTGCCACCACAGTCTGGTTGGCATTGGAAACCTACTCCCAGAAACACACACGCAAAATGTGTTTCATTTACATGCACTTTAATTTACATATTTAAATGATGTGAATGTGTGTTTTGTTTGCTCATATCAACACAATAACAATTCAACTAACAACTAATCAATTATTTACTTAAAAGTGCCCACATTGTTCCAACTTGACTCCAACAGGTGCCTCCAACTAATCTAACCATTTGCTACAGGAAACCCAAGCTTCGTTCAGTCTTAGGCAGTGGTGGAAGAAGTATACAGATGATTTGCTTAAAAGTAATACTACAACAATGTAAAAACACTTTGTTACAAGTACAAGTCCTGCATTAAAGATCTTACTTAAAATAAATCAAATAAGTATTCTCAGCTATACTTAAAGATGTATTAATGAGTAAGTACCATTTTACAGTTTGAGATGGTTGAGAAGCAACTTCTAACTTTATACTGTTGGGCAGTTCAGTCTCTAACACACAACATTTGTTCATTCATATGAGCGTGTCTAAAGAAACTGTATCTTGAAACAGGAAAGTTGCTGCACCAGAATTATGAAAACAGAAACTTGATTGAAGAAAATACTGGATTGTTTCACATTTTGAGAAAATCAATTATAGTAATACTAATGACTTAAATTACTTGATAATGAGGAGATTATCAATAATATTTTAAAAGGTGATCAGATGTGTCATATGGAAAATCTTGAGTAACAAGCTCTCTAATAAACGTAGTGGTGTAGAAAGTGTAGCATTTCCCTCTCAAATATGGTGGAGCAGAGGTATGAAGTAGCACAAATGGAAATACTCAAGTACAAGTACCTCAAAATCGTACTTCAGTATAGCACTTCAGTAAATGTGCTTAGTTACACTCCATCACTGCTCTTAGGTTTATTAGCTTAGGTGTTAGATTACAAATAACATTCTGTTTGTCTGCATTATTCATATCAGGTGACAACAGTTTATTAACAAACGTCACTGCTGTTTAGGGATGCAGTGACATTTCTAAGACGCACACAACAACCACTCATTTGGAAGTGAACTCATGAGTGAAAAGAATATCTCATTATCTTCTACTTTGCAAAAATGTACCAGAGCACACAAATACAGCGAGTTTGGCAGGTCGCTGTTGAACCAGAAGGTGGTTTAACAAGATCTGACACATGTTTACAGTGGACAGAGAGTAACATTTCAAAATTAAGTGGTTTAGATAACATGGTCTATAGTCTACAGTATGTATCCCATTGTTAAGCAGCGCAGTGCACAAACCTGCATTAATTACATTTTTTGACGTAGTTGAGATCAAGGTATTTCAATGCACATGCCTAATAATGAAATATTAAATAAATGTGTAGGTTGATGCACGGCTGATGGAGGCCATCTGATCGACGTGTGAATGTTTTTGCCTTCAAGCAGTAAGTCAGATCCCACAGCATTTAAGTCCAAGTCAAGTTTCAAGTTCTCATTTTTGTGATTTAAGTCTGACTGGAGTCCAGAGCTGTGTCGCAGGTCCATACTACATATTAACTCTAAGCAGGTTTTGTGTCAGTCAGCATGCATGAGTTTTGAGTGTGCCATTGATGTACTCTATTTTCCCACAATTAAATGCACAAAGGAAGTATAGTGTGCTCACAGCTGGAAAAAAGTAAAACAAATATGTACAGCACTGATGTTTGGTGTCCAGGCTCTGACCTCATCACTCTCCATAAGGAAGCTCAGCGTAGCAGGGAGTGACGATTATAACATATCCACTTCATGTAGAGTTGAAGCCTACAGGTGGATGCTGGGGTGGAGGTGGGCCTTTTGAAATGCTATACAGTATAAACAGCAGCAGTATCAGCCAGCAACAGCATAGCTTTCAGGTGAGTGGTACAGCAGCAAGAGTGAGCAGGTAACTGATCGCTTAAATACACAACCATGATCAATGAGAGTATTGCAGCAGACTCGAGCTGACTGCCTGAACTAGCTGTTTGGATCTGTTCAGAGTGCATTACGTGTTTGTGTCTGGATAACGTATGTGTATTTGCTTACAGCCATAGTTCACACTGTATACAGTTAGTATGTACAGTAGTACGGAATTGGGACACACCTCACAGCAATGTAATGTAACTTTGAAATGCATAGTATCCCCCTACACCCCTCTGTTCCCATAGGTCTCCTCCATTGGGAAGCTAATGAAGCAACAGTGTGATAATCTTCCCCTGTAAGAGCTTTAATGCCAGTCTGCTCTCAGTATCTTCTTCTGTCCCCACACACGGACACGGCTCATTGGCCGAGTCTTCCCCTCTCCCACTGTGAGTCTTTAAAAAGACTCAATTAAACCACTGTGCACCACTGAGAACAGAGGGGAAGAGGAAGAAAGGGCAGCATTTAACTTAATGTGCAGTTGGATGGTAGAAATCTTGGATGGAAAATATCCATAGAGAGCCTGTGGTGAACTCTGCACAGACTGATCTCCTGAGGGCTTCCGCAAGTACAAAATGAAAGCAATGTCAGTTCGCTTTCAAGCTGCACATTCAGCAGAAATGTCACAGACTGAAAATCTCTCACGCTGTGCTGTGGTGAGAAAAAAAAACGACTGTAAAACTACTGCCTACTGTACAGAAGTATCTGGCACCAGCATGATGGGCTGCCATCGAAACATTCAGTCTGGAGAATGTGTTGCATAGTGCGCAGGAGAACATTTATAACCCTAACTCCACATTCACTGGATGTTTTGAGGGTCACTTTAGATTCAGTTCACAGGTCTTGTTACTCCTGATTTCTAAAGTTGTTGCACTACATGCAATCTTCTGATGTACGTCTGATCTTTGCATCTAACAGATTTGTAGTCTGTATGTAACAGCAGTGACTTTGGCTACAAATTGTAATTACACAATAATGAGACATTGCATTTTCTTTCATTTCCCCACATTCTCTTGAGTCAGTTGCTTTGAGGATTTCATTATTAGGCACCCTGACATGAATCTTTGTATTGTCAGAATTTGATCCATCAGGTCCAATAAAATGTTTAAAGTTTCAAAGAGCTGTATCAAACGTGGTGTTTTATTGCTTATGAATTGAAGTTTTCACGTGTCCTCCTTGTTCCATGTACAAGCTCCCTCACTGTATTCTGCAGGACTATTAGCATACTTCACTTAACTAACTTCTTAAAACTCCACAGAGTACAATGTAGTGACGACATGACAACAAAAGTTGGTGCTTCTCGTGCATTACCATCGTGTTTCAGTCACAGAGCTAAGCATTCCCTTTCATGAAAAATGAATATTCAGCTATCTGTGAAAACCCCAGAAGGTCGATTAACAAAACTTACAGCTGTTCTGAAGGTATTTCCTGAATCATTCCTGTCCACCTGAGGAAGCATATGATACGTCTTGCTTCAAAATGTACACAGTCTTCATAAACAAAAGAAAAAAACGTATGTACAGTATGTGTGAGTGTACTCTACATGGTATACTGCTTGTACTGTGTACACACAATTATATCTCTCCTCTGACACCAACGACACCAATCGACTAGACAACCTACACATGTGCATTGCAGATATCAATAACTGGATAGCAACACATTTTCTACACTTAAACTCAGAAAAAACGAAAGTGTTATCATAGGTCAGATCATAGGTCCAGACTCATCACAGAAATGTATTTCCTCCCATCTCGGTCCCCACTCATCTAACATCACTAACTCTTGCAGAAACCTTGGTATTATCTTTGATAACCACCTCAGTTTCGACCAGCACATTAATTCTGTCATCCAATCATGTTTCTTCCAACTAAGAAAATTTTCAAAAATCAGGTCATTTTTATCTGCCAAGAACTTAGAAATAGTGATTCATGCATTCATTTCATTTAGATTACTGCAAAGCACTCTTCTCTTGCCTCACACAACAAAACCTCAACAAACTTCAGCTGATTCAAAATGCCACAGCCAGACTCATTACCAGGTCCAACAGGAGAGAACACATCTCACTGACTTTAAAATCACTTCATTGGCTCCCAGTCCATTTTAGAATAGATTTTGAAATTCTAATGATCACTTTTAAGGCTCGAAGAGGGTTAGCTCCATGATATATAGCTGACCTCCTGATCCCCTACGAGTCTAAATGCAACTTGAGATCCTCTGGTAGGTTATTCCTGGCCATTCCTCGGTCTAACCTTAAAACTAAAGGTGACCGGCCTTTTCTGTTCGGGCCCCTCAGGAGTGGAATGACCTGCCGGAGGAGATCAGGGAAACTCTGTCCTCACTATTATACTATCACTATTTTAGACTTGTTTTTTTATTGATTTTACTGTTTGTTTTATTATCTGTCGTTTATTTTATCATATTTCATTAACTGCTTGCTGATTGTCTTTTTAATTGCATGTAAAGTTCTTTTTAAACTTGTTTTGAAAAGCGCTATACAAATAAAGGTATTATCATTATTGTCATTACACAGTGCCAGTCATAGGAGCTGAAAGTGTAGACTCAGTCCTTAATGACAATGCCGCTATTGTATTCCTTCTCACACTTCACTCTGTTGTGGGCCATGAAGCAGTAATAGCTGGTGCTGCGCTTTATAGACACACAGGGCTAATGTGGTCTCTGCCAGAGGACTAATAAAAGAAAATAAAAAATAGTTGTTGTGTTGAAATGTCACTGGCTGTACGCTCTGAATTACCTCCTAAATCATAGCCAGTCAGGCTGTGACAGAGCACAAGAGCTTCAGGTAGAGTAGTACAGTAGATTACAGAGTGCTGACATATGGAGCTGAGCAACAGGAAGGCTGACATGTAACAATGAAGATAGGACGGAAGTAAATGAATGACATTTATTCTCTAAACTCCAACAATAAATGGAAATTAACTAATATTTTTTCATCAGCTATACATAACAGGCCAAAATGACTTTATTCTGAATTATTCATATTGTGTCAGATAACATATTATTGATCCGGATCAACCACATTGTACACTGACTCTAAAACATGTTTCAGAAGATGCACACATTAGGATCTATTCTGAACCAACTTCAGAGACCTCTGGAGCTCTCTCAAATTTAAGAGTATTTCTAAGTCAAAAGAAATATGATAAATACTTTTGTCTTTTAGTATACTGAGTCGAAGTAAAACTGAAGGATTTTGTCTTTCACTGAAGTTCAAAATATGACTTTAAGCAGTTTGATAAATATGGGCCCTGGGCTTATTTATGGAGCGAGTTGACAGGTTATTAATGAAGTTCTACCTGAGCCATTCATGTGTGTTTGTCATATTTAATTGTTTTGAAGTGGATCTTTATTTTTTTGGTCTAGTTTGTACTGATGTAATTTTAGTTTGGTCAGAAGTAAGTGTTCTCACATGTTATCTGCTACATTGGTGAGTTTTGCAGAACATTTTGTTTCTGGACAAGTTTTATTGATTTTATTTCAACCTCAGCAAAAGTTCCCCTCAGCAAAGTCTGATAAACAATCTAAAAATCATTACGCAGCACTGCACAATATATGTAAGACATTTATAAAATACATTCTATGGGTTTTTTGGTTTGTTTTTTAGATGTATAAGTTTAAGACACACAAACGTTGGTTTTCATCCAACTAAGAAGTGATGATCCTCACTTGAGGGTTTGATGTGAATGTTAGTGTCAATGTTTGGGTAAAGGGGGAGTCTTACTGCGCATATCAATCATCATCAATCACTGTAATACTACGTACTATATAAAGCACCAGACCCTCAATGTATCTTGTGTAAATTGTCAATGTCAGTACAGTTTCTGAAGTCCAAGTTTCCTCATGTTTAATACTGTGTTCACACCTTTTGAAGCTGAATTTCGGAGTATAATTTGCATCAACATGGTACTTGGTATCAAAGGACAGGGCACATAAGGGCATAGAGCCACTCTAAGAAGAAACAACACAAATTAAGATTTTTATGATAATATAATTTAAAATAATAAAATAACATTTTGTTTTAATGCTGTTTTTTATTTACTTCTGCTGGCAGAGATGGAAGAAATTGTTTGGCAGGCTACAGTAACCTAACCCAGCCCTAAGGGAGGAGTAAATTGGGGATATCAGAGAGAATGACAGTCAGAGAGCAGCAGCACTATGCATGTCCTCTCCAGACATTTCTAAATCAATAATACATATTCCCACTCGTGTTTTGATGAGAACTGACTCTGCCATTTAACATAAAACCAGTTCCATCTGACTAAATCTGAAGTGACTCCATCAACATGTGTAATGCAGAGTTAAATTAAAGGACAAGTGTGCTTCTAAGTGAAACGTCACTACTATTTAGTGCTGTTGATTTGGCAGCGTGCCATCAGCTTCATCACAGAACCAGTATCAGAACAAAGTTTACTGACATGAGCATCAGTCCTGCATGTTGAATACCTGCTTTACAGGACATTTGGTTAGTTTTTATTATATTTTCTAAGAATTTTCCATGACTGGAAAAGCATATCACATAATCCCAGGTTTGCAAGGCCATGTGCGAGAACCACAAACCATCTACAAGCACATACAACAAGGACAATATTAGTATGATGTGTTGTGCAGAGGCTCTTACCACTCCAGTCATTCATGAGCACCATGCCAAAGATGTGTTCGTGGGCTTTCTGGATGGGAATGGGCTCCCCAAGCTGATTCCCTCCTCCAACAAAGAAGGCCTAATCAGAGTAAAGAAGAAATATAACAGCAGTGAAATACTGATGTGTGCTATTGTGCTATACTGAATATCACACAGACTAACAAAAGGCAACAGAGAATAGGCCTTTCTCTCAGAGAACTCACGTGTTGAAATGAAGTTATTTCAACACCTATTCAAACATTACAAACATACAGGTGACTAGATCAAGTAAACACTGTAATCACCATCTCCAGCTCAATGTCCAATTGCTTAGACGGGCCAAACACTGGAGGTTTCACTAAGAGAAAGGAAAAGGCAAACATGGTTATCATCAGCTGTAAGAGGTTCTGTGTACTTATATTATTCACATTATGGACCAAAATGCATTCAAATAGTGACATCATGGGGATTCGTTTCACATTTTGGGGTAAAACGTTGGTTCACATGAGGTAAACTATTAAATTTAGGGGTCAAAGTTGCATTAATTAATGTTTTTGGACGCTTGAGGGCAGCAGAACAAGCAGTAAACAATGACACACAGTATTATAACCACAGCCGGATAAACCTGCATGAGGGCCTTGCTGGGCTGCTGGAATACTACCTGACTCCAGGTTTGCTGAGTGGTAATATGAGCACACAAATGAATGTGGGAACAGACAACATATACACACACAACGAAAATAATGTAACACAGTGAACCTCTTTAAGACAGGGATTCAGGGTTTTTATAGTAAACATGTTTGGAAACAGTTGCCCATTTATACATCCAGCAGACACAGAGCAACATTTGCATTCATTAGCATGACGTTTGTATCCACATAATGAATCTAAGTCCAATAAAAATGCTCCACTATGTTCATCTGCTAGTTGTTAACTGTGTCTGTCTGCTGCTTGGTGCGGCGCAGGTAGTATACGGTGGGTTTATCAGAACCTTTTCACTGGAAACAACTGCTGCTGCTGGGAGCACTGAGACTGAACCAGATCAGTACAGCAGAGGTTCAAAGAAACAAAACAATGAGCTGAAAGATGATGTTGCACTTGGTATAGCTGAGGGGAAGTGCAGAGTTGGTGATGATTGTCTGTGAGTTCATCACTACAAGCTACACCTTTCACATTACACACATCATTGTCACTAGATCTATTGTTAATATAAAGATATTGCTCATTGCAGCTGCTATAATCGCTATTTTTATAAAAACAATGTATCAAATGACAGTGTGAAAACGCTGTGACAGTGTGAACGGGGTCGCTCATAGTGATGAACCTACAGAGAATTATCAGCTGAATCTGCAGCTCCCCTCAGCTTTAGAAGTTTAGTGAGTTTGAGCTCATTGTTTAGCCGTCTGTTTTGGTTCACTCTCACTGCTCTCATAGTGCTGTTTTAGGCAGCAGGCAGCTGATTTTAGCGAAAAAGCCTTGTTATAAGGATAAGGCATTTTGATTTTCTTATTTTCTGTTATAAGCCAAACAGTTTGGAGATTGCTCTCAACTCATCACACTAAATCTGTCACCTTATCTGGAAACTTGAATACCACCTGATACGATGTTTTAAAATGTCATCATCATTAGATCTATGTTTTTTTTCTTCCCTTTTCACCTGCTGAGTGGAAGCTCTTCCTGCGACCCGTCCCTACCATAAACTGTAAGGTGCCTTCTTAGGAAACAAATTCATCCAGATTCCTCCACATCAAAGTGTGTTTACAGGTGTTGGGGAGTACTACTGCATATGTGATAAAAAAAAAGCTTTATAAAGCCTTATGTGGCTCCAGAGGGAGCTGCGTGAAATCCGATAAATTGCCTTAAGTGATGTCACCTGTGGCAGCATCGGTTGGGGCTGAAGACTACAAGTTTGTCAATGAAAACAGTCTGGAAGAAACACCAGACCCCTATAGCCCACTCCTTATCTTTGCTTGAGGCTATAGAGGCTCAAGGCTTCATTAGCCACTACAAGCATAACATACCCAAATCGCAGTCAAGTTGCATTGTGGGTAATAAAGGCGCCAGGTTTTGACAAGGAAGAAGAATGCTTGGAATAAAAAATAACAATATTCTCTGGTTCTTCTGCATCGATTTTGATCCTCTTGTTTTTGAAACTGTTCATGGTGAGTCCGACAGTGTTGTAGGAATGCAGTGGAGTATTCTTTAAGGATGTAGTCACCAGTCTTGAAGATGTGTTTGAAACAAACTTTTACTCCTACGTGGTTATCAAATAATTTGAATGACAGGAAATAAATGATAGAAATAATAGAGCCCAACACTGGTGAATATAAGAATCTTACATTGGTCAGGTCTCATCTGGCCTGAGGGACGGCGGATGGGGGTCCCAGAAACAATCACTGATGATGCTCTACCATGGTATCCCACTGGAAGCCTCAACCTGCATAACACAATATACCCAAGTTAGGACAACAGTGACCACAGTGGGAATCTAAAGTTTGTACAGCTGTACAGTTTGAACACGGGCCGCTGTGCCTGGATCATTGTCAGTCTACAAATTGTGTATATTCAGTAGGAATGGGATTCCACTGAAGAGTGGTGTTATTTTATTGCAGCAGTATTTATGTTATGATGAGCATATTGACATCTGTAAAACCATTCAATTCAGTCACATCATAATGACAGTGAGCCGACAAAGCATAGAGATGGAAACTTACTGAAGTAAGTAAATAAATAGATTGTTGTCTTTCTAATCACTCTGTCTGATGCCTATAGCAACTACATTAATCCTTCTATTATTGATATTGGTATTGGTATTGGTAGACATGTGAGTCTGACATTGAAAAACTGAATTATCTGGTTGCTGGGGGGAAAATGACAGAGCTATCGATGTATGCACTGACTGAACCAGTCAGTAGAGAACTGACTGTACTGGTCAGCTCCCAATGTGAAAGCAGCTGCTGTCAATGTGACACAGTGTGATCCTTCACCAAGCGTTTAATGAGCGCCACCAGGTGTTTAAAACACGTGTGACGCTCCAGGCATTTATAAACGCTTGGTGACGTTTGTTAAACTCCTGGTGGCATTTGACAATGATTTGATTTGATACTGTAAAAGATACACAGTCATTTTAATTTATTTTTTTGTATTTCATTTGTAAGTGTATTTTAATAAGATTATATCACTGTACGATCACAATGTCTGCCCTTCTTCTTTACTGATTGGATGATTACAGTTCAAATTTACTGGCTATGAAAACCACAGGGCGGAAATTATAAAACACCTGGTGGTGCTTAGTTCATGCCTGGTGAAGGCGAAAAAACAAGGCGTTATATGACCCCTGTGGCTTTCAATAGAAAACAGTACAGAGCTTATTTGATTTTTGCACAAATTAAAGGAGCAGTCCGACTTTTTTGGTAAATCCTTTTCTTTGCCGTCTTACTTAAACCTGCTATAACTGATTTTTGGCCACTTTGGGGCAGAAACAAAACACTGACATATCATCATCTTTTAAGCTGATTTAGCAAAATTACTCATCCAGCAGTTACAGAGCAACATTTTCATTCATTTGGGGTCGTGTTTCTGGGTATCTGTCAAATGTAAGTAATATATATGTATATATATTCATTCTCTTTCTAGCTCTGTTTTTATCTCTATCAACTCCCAAGGGAAATGTCTGGCTCTTTAGCTGCTAAATGCTCCACTATCCACCAGCCTGTAACTAATTGTGTGCTGCTGCCAAAAACAACGCTGAGCTGAAACTTACTATAAAAGTCAGTAAAGCTACAGACCTGGGTGATAAATCTCTGTAAGTTCATGATTATGAGCCATCCCTTTGACATTGCCCCATTGTTTTCACATTGTCATTTGATACATTGTTATTATAAAAATATCAATTTCAACTGTTTTAAAATGTGAATAAAAGAATCTTTTGTTATTATTTCTCAAAATTTGCACAGTTTTAAGCCCCCTCTTGGAAATTAGCACCAATTGCACAGATTAAAAAACATGTGGTCCAATTTTATTGCTAAAAACTGTCCTGATCCCTGAATTTCGACATGGGGAGAGGCTCTGACAGTCAGGAAGAACTGCCTGCCAATCACCTGCTTAACCAGAGTGCAGCGTGTCAGACTCAGGGGGAGACAGATGCCCCAGCCACCTTAGCATTCCTCCCACGAGGGCCCGAGAAGAAATGAAGGCTGTCTGTGATGTGTGACTGAGGCGTGCTGCAGGGATGCTTCCACAGCCCTGCTGCAGCATTTAACTGATGCTCTGAGGCCCAAATCAATTAGAGAAACCTTGTAGTGTCCCTCCACGTATCACTGTCTGCAGAGATCCTTGAATAGTTTGTTTCAAGCTATGTCTCTATATTATATATATATATATATGTCCCAACACTGGGAATGTGTAAAGGCCTCTCAGTAAGCCTTTAGTTCATTCTACCAACAGCTGTTAGTGTGTACTGCTGGTTTGATCGATAGCATACCAGTTTGGCATCAGAGCATTCTCCTTCCCCCGGAACATGATGCCAACATTGGTGGCGTGATCTCTGGAGGAGTAGAAGTCGGTGTAATCGCCTGTGAAAAACAGAGAGGAGAGTTCATCAGAGGAATAGGCTGAAATATTATTGCCTGTACCCTTCTTTTATTAGTGAAGTCTGTCAGCACAAACTCAACTGAATGAGCCAAGTCTTAAGTAATAGAAATGTAATATGTTGTTAAACAGTGCCCCCTGGTGGTCAAATCCACTGAATACCGGTCTGTGAATGCTATTCCCTGCATTTACATCAACTAAGCAAATAAGAACATTACTATGTGCCTTCCATTATAATGTCTAACAGAAGAATTAGAAATATAATGCAGATTTATGGATTATTGATGACTTAACCCTACTAAAACTAACAATTGGTTTCATTGATAAAGACCTGGCCTCATTTATAAATCTCTGCGTAGAATTCACGTCAAAAGGTTGCTTACAGACGAAACACAGAAAGTGCGAAGTCTACACCCAAAAATATTCTGATTCATAACCCCACGCCAATCAACTTGAAATTTGGCGCACATGAGCGAGCTTCTTGCCCCACCCTTTTAACACCCATAGTTACCTATAAATAATCAGTAAAATGCCTCTAATTAATATTAATCGATACTGACTACATTCAGAGAATGATGGCCATTTCAGAGAAAAAGGTTAAAAAAAGAAATTTCACCCTGTGTGAGATTAAAGTACTTGTTAGGGAGGTAGAAGCAAGGAAGTATATACTGTTTGGTGGACACAGTGTGGCCATTACAAATGCCAAAAAGGCTATAGAGTGGCAGCATGGGACAGAGGCAGTGAATGTTGCCAGGTCAGAAGATCGGACCCTGTCTGAAATAAAAAAGAAGTGATCCAACATAAAAGTCGAAGCCAAAACATGCAAAGCTGTTCACAGAGTTTGTGTCACAAGATGAGCGACTTGCTGCAATAATTGGAGAATCCCTCCTGAGGGGGGTAGTGAAGGAGGTGGAGGGGGACAGACCCAGGGCCATTATCTCACTGACAGTTCTGCACAATGAACATGTGATAACACTAGATGGAACTATGCACTCATATCTGCCCGAGTGAGGCATCTAAAACAGCATCTGTTGAACTGTAATTTGTCCCACTGTTCACCTTCTTATTTATGAGAGTACATTTCATAACATGCACGTATTGTTTAATAATCACAGAGCCAATGAAATATGATTCCTGATTAAACTGTAAAAATATTTATAATACGGCAGAGGTAATATTTGGATTTATTTTATACAAGCATATCAATTTCAAACTGTTTCTCCAGTTTCATCCTTCTATTGGAGTCACAGTTTCTAATTATTCAATGCATTATTCAGGAAGTGCAATGGGACATCAGTTTTGGAGATGATGCCCTGAGGTCTGCTGACAGAATGGCCTTTGATTCAACAAACAGCTCTGATAACAGGAGGTTTAACCCTTAAGAGAGGCTCACCGATGTCTGCAGGAAGGTGCATGGTAGCTGCACTCTGATGGACAAATGCTCTGCAGAGACAAGGACAGAAAGACAGAACACTCACATGAAATGAGCTTTCTCAAGAAAGGACCCAGAATCAACCAGCAAATAGATTAAGCTAGAAGCTTTTTGGAGATTTGAAATATAAGGCAGGGTATCCCCTCTGCAAGCAAGTATTTCCCACAACATTTCACTTCCAGTGCCTTTATGTCTAACTTATTTATTTTTGTTGTTCAGAGACCATTAAATACTGACCTGCCTTTACATGAAATGAATAGCAACAGAGACATTTTTATAGATCACAAAAATTACTTTGTTTACCTTAATAATCATGTCAGAAATGGAAGAAAAGTTCATTTGCACAACCACATGTGTTTAAAACAGGGTCTCTAACAACCACAGAGATTGTATTTGACTATACTGATAACCTTCACTATACTGTTACCTGTAGTGTATCAGAAAAAAGCCTCTGCAGACTGTTTATTAGTTTACAATAACTTAGAAATTCAACATTTCAGCCAGATATACCTAGACATTTTTCTTTTATTCTTTCACACAGTTAGACTATCTTCAGTTTTTCTGCCTACTTTGGCAGCAGAAACATCATTTACTTTAAATGTTTTTAAGTGACAAAAGGACACAAATGTCAAATCTCTATTTTATTCAGATCCATTTATTTTCTGTAGACTAGACAAGAAAATATGGTGGTAGCCATATTAACTAAGTGTTGGAATAGTAATCCCAACACTTTATCTTAGCCTGACTTTTAACATTTGGATTTATTTTTATTATATTTCTATTTCATTTTATTCTGTTCTTGTTGTGTGTTAGAAAAATAAAAAAATTAACACTGTGTACTCACAGTATTAACTGTTTAATTTATACTTTATTAATCCCTCATTGGGAAATATATATAAAATATATATTTAATACTATGTAAGCCTTCTGCATCTAAAGACTACACAGACTGACCTGCTCCGAAGGCTGACGTCGTCTCTCAGTGTGCTCTCATTGGCTGACAGCAACACCTGCAAGGTCCTCCTGACCTCCCTCCAGGCCTCATAACCAAGAGCCATGAAAGCATTCAGTGTGGGCTTGTAGGGAGACACAGATAACAATTAAAATATGATACATAAAGCAGCCCTTCCTACAATCAGTTGTCATATTTGTAGAATGCAAAATGACTGAAACGTATGTAAACCCACAACATAAGTAGGCTAGACCACAAACCATAGCCTTGATAATATACAAATTATCTTTTGTAAAAGTATAGAGGCTACTGTTGATTTGAGACAAGTATGGAAAAATGTGCACACTACTGTAGTAAAAAGAATACAACCTACTACACTATGCCACTTTACTCGCACCGTATTGATATGGATGTCACTTTACCTTTATACTACTACAGTACTACTTACTGGTTACTACCTGTTTACATCTCCATTTATATATATTTATTATTACAGTTTATACCTGCATATACAGTATGTGTGTATATATATTTATATTACTACCTCTTACAAGCTGTTTAACCATCACAGTATACATTATATATTTATCAGAGCACTGTCTGTCTAAAATCCTGTTCTTACCTGTCCATAACCTGTCTACATTACAGTTTATTCATTTATCATTACTGCACACCTGCCTACCACAGTATTATATTTCTTTTTATTGTATTTATATATATCATATTTTATTCAGATATTTTAACTTACTTGCATGATTTTCTTTTTATACATATTGTTTGAGCTTTGTTTGAGGGGGCGCCACTGACGGCTTCACTGTAACTGTCGTGCATATGACAATAAAAGAACTTGAACATGAATCATTACAGTTTATAATCTTCATACATGAATAACAGCAAGATAATATCTATATATCTTTCTAGCTTTTAAATCCATCTGACTCGCTAGTTGTGATCATTCATAGTTTTGAAGAATGTTTGATGCTCTTGAGTCATTTTTATTGCTCTACAGCATGTATGTGTGTCTGTACTTCTACTTGAGTAAGATAGTAAATGCAAGAATTTTTCTTGTAATTGAGCATTTTCACAATGTGGTATTGCTACTTTAACTAGTACAGGATCTGAGGCCTTCTTCCACCACTGCCAGGGGCTACTTTACCAGATTTTGAATCTAACAGGTATTGGACCTGTTCTGCCTGCCCCTGTCACATACCCATGTCACATACTCATGTTGCACATGTACATCTGTACAGTACATCTGATTCATGTCGGACTAAAAAAGTAAACTGAGTTTTGGTGCCTCTTCTCTGATTACTATTGTGATTAAACTTACCTGGTCAAAGACATCCTGATGTTTGGAAATAACAGGTCCTTGAAACAAAGACTTTATCACACTGAGGTCCAGTATCTGGTCTCCAATGGCAACACCAATGCGATGTTTGGGCTGGGGAAATAAAACACACTCTGACATAAGTCCAGATGATCCTCAGGACACTTCCACTACACATCTATCAAGTAGTTCCAAACATGTTCTTTCAAGTTTTCAATGTTTCATCCAGCAAGCCACAAGTTAACCCGAATCATTTGAAGTGGAGTATCTTTGCATTTATACAATTTTACATTCTCCCTTTAGTAATTTTCACTTTGTCGGTTTGATTGGGTGTAAGATTTGTACTGGCTCTAGTATTTCAGGCTTTCGTGATGAGACTGAAAAGATACTCAGTGCACTCATAGCTGCCATACACACCTCAACACACTTTGCAAAAAATCTCTCAGTACACTTCAGCGAACTATGAGTGCAAGAAGGTTCCCAATAGAGATCATCTTTTTCCTCATAGACCCACATTTATTTAAAGGTTTTATTTTGGAAATCATGACCAGAAGTCCTCAATGTGTCTGACTTGACAACACTCCACTGCAAGTGTCAGTGAGAAGTGCTGTATCTGTAAACCTCGTAGAAATAAGCAAACAGCACTTACATTATCAAGTGTGGAGAATATTCCATAAGGGAGGTTGTGGAAAGAGAAATCAGACGCTGCATCTACTTTTATGAAGGACATCTTCTTCTTTTCAGTGGTTCCACTCAACCTTACTGAGTTACTGAGAGACTGTGCAGCAGTAAGCACTTGCAGATGTTTAACTTTGGACAGGCCCGCCTCTCACTGCCTGGCCAATCGCATGCTTCCTATAGTATCCACCCTAATCCAGACCTCTGGAAGTTAATACAAAACAGCTGGCTAAATGACTAAGCAAGATTGCAGTCTATAGGTACTTCTCTAAAATCTGACAGCAGTTTAATGACATTCAAACTTGAAGGGAAGATGGAGCTGAGCAATAGTGTAGAAACAACAAAAAGTGAAGTAAGTATAATATGGAATAAAGTTAATATCAAAGAAATTAAGTATTTTAAAAGGATTTAAAGGAAACAATAAGGGCTAAATGTTTAGTGTTTAGTTTAAGACAAGAAAATGATGAAATAAATATATTGGTCAGGCAGCAGAGAGATGTTAGAATTTCATATGATTAAAGGTTGGGTCAATATCAAGTGTGGGCAAGACATTAACAAAAATAAATGGAAGTGAATGCATTTAATGTAGCTTCATCAATCTAAACTAATTCAGAATGACATGTAGTTAATCGCAGAGTACTCAATTATAATGGTGTATCACAGCAGCAGGAGTGATGTGACATATTCTTAAGAAATAATGAAAGAAAATATTTTTAGTTTTGGGCAGTGATTTCAGCGGGACAATATTATATGAAGAGTTTTTAGTTTGATTGAATGCATCTCTCTATCCAAAGGCCAATCACAAGGCACACATACATATGGGTGCAAAACAACTAGCCATGGCCATGCCTTTAGATTGAACATCATATACTGTAGGTGTCCACATAGTTTAGGACATTTCAGTTAGATTTAACATAAACATCTATGTTTTTAATGGAGCACATCAGCTGTACCACATACACAAACAGGAATATACAAATAGGGATTGAGGAACACTTTCTAATAAAGAAATCATCAAACTGAGACAGAGGTTCAGTGAAACAGGAGTGTGTAAAGGAGAAACTGAACTTTTTCTTTCCATTCACATTTACTTTGGGTGAAAGTATTTACTAAATTCTTAATTATGCCTTTGTCTACATATTTTATTTAGTTTGTATTGTTGTGAATACACAGGTATGTCACTCGATCATGCTCTATGTCATGCATAAAAATGAATTATACACTATGGCCTGCACAGTCAGCGGCTCTCAGCCTAACTGAACTCAATGTAAAAGTCCAACATTCTCAAATGATTTATTTATTCTACTAGGGTTAGATTTTTAATTTTAGAGTTTGTTCTATAATGTTTCCACAATTCCATCGATGTTACACAGTTAGTCATTAAATCTGCATAAAAGCAACTAGACCAAGAGTGATGTTGTGTGCACAATCAGCGCATCTCAGTGTTGTGAGTCCATGCAGTAAAGGTTGGCCATCAGTCCATGAGTTAGTGGCAAAACTCTGGTTCTTTCGTTTGTCCTCAAATTGCACGTAAAACTGGTCTCACAGTAACTGGTTAGAGGTTGCAATGTGAATATACAATACTGCACTCCGTGGTTGCATTGTTAGATGAGTGGAATTATGTTGATTCAACTCAAAAAATGTTTAAAAATTAGGTGACTATATATTTTTATCAAGGTTCTTTTCAGTAACACCTATGGGAGATGTTAGAGCCATGTGTTAGACAGCGCTCTCCACCACCATCATTAAAACACCCAGTGAACGGATATGTTTTGGATGAATGCTGTTCATCCCTCCAGTTGAGTTCCACACACTTAAAGAATCTATGACAAGGAGCACTGGAGCTCTTCAGGCTTGTGGTTCTAATTTGCCAAAATATCTAACTCTGGCAAATCAGACATTTCAAAACAGTCAAGTAGAAACAGTAATATCTTCTCCTGAATGACCATGCACCAGACTCTGCAAATTGGTCCAGTCTCATCCAGCAATTCTGGGAACAATATCCTCAATGTGATCACTATAACAATGGTCTGAATTTCAAATATGTGAGGATGACATAAAGGGCTTCATTTTCTGCTCCGATTGGTTTTAGATCTTCTGGATCTTCTCTCCAACAATGATTGTGTTGGTCTTCTTTCTGCAGCATCAGCTTTATAGTCGAAGGTGCAGTTATGAACGCCTGAGTATGGGTGCAAGCTGCAGAACACATTTCCACATCTGCAGTCAAAGCCTGCAACACAAAGCAATAACATTAAGGGCGAGGGAAACAATCACAAAGTTTAACACTACCTCAAATCATTTACTGCAGAAGTATCACTCCATTAGCAAGCTATAAAAATAAGAAATCTACAGACAAACACTAAGTGCTGAACAGCGTCTGGCAGTTACGTCACCATAGCCCTTACTTCCTGGTTATTTTCCACTATCCTGTGGCCTGTAAAGTATANTTTTAGAGTTTGTTCTATAATGTTTCCACAATTCCATCGATGTTACACAGTTAGTCATTAAATCTGCATAAAAGCAACTAGACCAAGAGTGATGTTGTGTGCACAATCAGCGCATCTCAGTGTTGTGAGTCCATGCAGTAAAGGTTGGCCATCAGTCCATGAGTTAGTGGCAAAATTCTGGTTCTTTCGTTTGTCCTCAAATTGCACGTAAAACTGGTCTCACAGTAACTGGTTAGAGGTTGCAATGTGAATATACAATACTGCACTCAGCTTTATAGTCGAAGGTGCAGTTATGAATGCCTGAGTATGGGTGCAAGCTGCAGAACACATTTCCACATCTGCAGTCAAAGCCTGCAACACAAAGCAATAACATTAAGGGCGAGAGAAACACAAAGTTTAACACTACCTCAAATCATTTACTGCAGAAGTATCACTCCATTAGCAAGCTATAAAAATAAGAAATCTACAGACAAACACTAAGTGCTGAACAGCGTCTGGCAGTTACGTCACCATAGCCCTTACTTCCTGGTTATTTTCCACTATCCTGTGGCCTGTAAAGTATACCCCATTGAGCACTGTTCAGTCTGTGGGATTGTACGGTGAACTATGTACTGTGGAAGGCACAAAATCATTAGCAACTAGCAACAGCCACTGTTCACGATACACAGTGGCCAGTACTTCTGCGCAGAGTGTCGCTGGCTATATGGGCCGGTTGCCTGGCAACCTCACTGTGCCGGCTGTTGTTCACCAAACAGTTTGGCTGCAGTTTCCCCTGCTTCTAGTCTTAATGCTAAGCTAACCTCCTGCTCCACACCGAACACACAGACATGAGATGCTCCTCATCTCACTCTCTGACAGAAAACAAATGAGCTTATTTCCCAAAACTGTTCCTTTAAAAACATTTGGATCAGACTCACTATCCTAATTCTTGATATCAGTTCAGGATTGATGATAAATATATGACTGGACCATCCCTAAACACCACTGCATGGTTTAAATCAGTGGTTCCCAACTGGTGGGTCCCTGTCCAAAACGTTGGACTCTATCAGAAAGGACCAGTGAAAACCTACAGTAACTAAAATGCATAAATACATGTTCAAAAAAGAGAGATAGACCCTGATAGAGAGAAGTCAGTAACAGTAGCATGATGCACTATCAATTAACTGGCAGCCGTGGTCGAAAAGAGCAGCAATATAGCCTGATAATAATGTCCTATGAATGAACAAAGTCAGAGAAAGTAATTCCAAAAATAATTTGTTGATATGCTTCAAAAACTAATTTATAGAAATAATGTAAAGTTTTATTTTCACCTCATGGACCAATAATAAAACATTCTGTAACCAGTTGGGTGGTAGATAGACAGAAGATCATTTTCTAACCAATTTAATATTGTTTAATCAAATTCCAAAAATGTAATTATCATTTAATAACATACATTTTTTACATAGACGACTGATTTCCTAAAATATTTCTCCTACTGTGATTATGACAAACGTGTGATCAGAGCTGATACTACGCTCTGATCCAGTTATCTGAGTGATAGACTGGTGAGCTGTCCTGCCTATCGCTCAGACACTACAGTAGCTCCTCATGACAGGATAAGTGGTTGACAGAATGGACGGAGGGCAATAAAACTAAATACTAGATGTTAAATTAGTCTGTGTGTGGACCAACACTTAACACACTGTGACATCACTGATGGGTTCAAGTTCAAGTTTATTTGTCACATAAAATCATACAGGGTATGATCATAGTGAAATGTATGAATGTATGTGGTTACAGGTGCAACAAAGCACAGTTTGACCACACACATCACTGAGTGTGAGGAGGGATCAAACTGACTTGAAACTTTCACCCAGACAGGGCAGTAAAACACTGCTTTTCAGCCTGCTGTTAAGTTACTCTTTAATGACTCCAGAGACCTCGAGGCCACGCTCACCCCTTCTCACATCTGTATTTTCATCAGGATCATCCAGCTTCCTCTTCTTGCCTTTCTGGGAGCACTCTTTGACGGAGGGACTATTCCTCAGCACTGTCCTCTGGGTTGATGAGACTCTCCCTGAGCTGCCTGCTGAAAACTGACCTTCCTGTTCACTGCCTACTGCTGCAGCTCTGACTGACATGCACGAACCTAAGAGGGTGGGTTAGTGACACAGAGAGCAACCCCTCATACAGCCACAAGATGTCGCAAGTTCTTGCTTCCACTGCTCAACAGCAGACCAAATGACTCCATGTCTAAATCCAGAATTTGCTCTTACTACACAAAAACACGACAATTAACCTCCTGAAAAATATCTAACAGAATGAACCTAAAAATGGAACAGTGTTGTATTATGGCACTGCAAATCAGGATTCGTATTATTCTTATTATTCTTTGATGTTATTGTCTTTACATTTACTGAAACCAACTAAACTCTCTCTGGGCATAAAGTGAAATCAGAGTCAATATTATGAAGAATAAATCTACTCAAGTCCTCCACAGCTTGTTGGTATGGCAACAGTACCACAACGAGATCGGGCCTTTACTTTTTTGTCTTAACTTCCTGAACTTCCGGCATGCGGCTGACATCACAAACATGCGTCACAGAGATACACGGTGTGAAGTCTGCACTGGATGATCAGTGTGATTTCTCTGATTTATAGTCATTGCTGGCATTTTTTCATCTTCTGAACGTCATGTGTTGATATACTCGTTAATGTTTAACTATTGGAAAGTTGCATGAAGCAGAAAAAACGCTACAGATGTGGAAATCGCTTCTTCCACAGTCCAAACAACCAACACACTTCACAGAGCTAACCTTGACGTTAGTTCACATAAACCATCTTTTTCCCTTCTCTTGATTTAAAGTGATCGGGGGCACAATGGCCGCCCTGCGTGCGGCTAAACAAGCTCTGAGAAAAGAAATAAAGCGGCGGGTTGCAGCGCTGAGTGCCGAAGAGAAGCGACGACAGTCTCTGGTCGTTTCACAGAAGGTAAGAGAGAGCAGCCGCCTGGACAGTCAGACTTTATGTTACAGTACAGAGTAGACTATTAGCTATGACCAGTAATACAACAAAAACAGGATTTTTGTTTCCTGCCGCTACTTTTCCAGTGAACGTCAACGCGAACTTCAGTAATGTTTCCAGCTCACTGCCCTCTGATTAAGTTAAAGACATTTAAATGTTTAAATGTGACCAGACACGTTTTATGAATTTATAGGTCCAGTTTTTCAGTTCGGCGTACACCCGCTGATACACGAGGCTCTTATTGAGATAACATGTTTTCCTCCGTCCTTCTTCCCATAAAACACATGGCGTCCTGGAAGTAACACTGAGTGTCAGCCAGCGCTGGAAGTGAGAATAAACTATGCCGAATTGATACGTTTGTGCAACTCCCCATGCCTAAATTTAAGTTACGTCCTTGCAGTTGCTCAACTGCTGATGATCAAATGAACTATTAAATTGTCATATTTTTGAATGGGGTCTGGCTTTGATAACTGCAGACTCAACACGCTCCCTATCTGCACTACTTGGTGTGTGCTGTGTAGACCATGTTCACAACATGCCAAGACATGAGCCAGACTCAATCACAGTTGCAGTATACGGTATTATTGTTTCTTAGTGCAGCTGTATGGTCAGTGTAAATTACCCTGAGAACACTGAAGGCATTTTTTTCAACTGAATAGAAATCAATAGTCTGCAAATCAGACATTTGCATGGATTCTAGTTGGAGTGGAAATCATTGGGAATTTTATGTTTTGATTCATGGGGACAAAACTCCCTTTCCCTTGTAAAATGGCTTCACATTGTGCACCCGAGCAGAGTTCTGTCTGTTCTTTGTGGACCAACAGTCTAAAACTCAAAAGAAATTCAGTTTGCTGTCGCATGAGACAAATAAAAGCAGCAAATCTTCACAATTTAGAGTCTGGAACTAGTGAATGTTCGGCATTTTTGCTTGAAAATGACTTAACGATTGGTCAATAATTAAAGTAGTTGCCAATTATTTTTCTGTCGATTGACTAAATTGATTAATTGACTGATCATTTCAGCTCTAGTATATCGCATTTACTGAGGAGAAATTATGATGTTATTTACACACAAGAATGAAGCTTTGTTGTTATTTGTCAGTCAGTCATGGGAGATAAGAATCTTAATTTGGTTTATTTATTTTCACCCTTGTTCCTGGGCTCTGATAATGTCTAGGGCTGATCTGAATGCTTCAAAGCTTCTACCGTTGCCATGGTAATCGATGTCCCAATCAGTATTTGAATGCTGCAGGGTTTTTTTTATTATATATCCTATACCGCAAAAATCCCAAATAGCCCATGAAATATAGGCCTACATATGAGCAAATGAGTTTTTATGGGCTTTGGCTGTAATTTATTTGATGTGATTGTTGCACATTTTGTAGTTTTCATTTCAGCAAAAAGGAAAGTCCTTGAAATCCGTTTTTTTTTGTCCTCGTCTCTCATTAGACTCCAGTGCTCGAAGTGGGCTGGTACTCACCAGTATGCAGTACTGGCACTTCTAAATTTGACTCTTTGGTGTACCGTCACTTTTCCTTGCGCAAGGGCACTTCTCACAAGCTGCCGGTACTCTTTCCTACCCTCTCCATATCAGCTTCGTTTGTGAACAAACCCCAAACNACACACACACACACACACACACACACACCTGTTGAAGCTGTGAATATTCACGGGTAATTCTCACTGAAGCTTTGAAGCCCCAAAAATGGTATTCGGGACAGCCATAATAATGTCACTGATTTTAACTTTCTCTTCCTCTGCATTTTCTTTTAGCTGTTCAGACACCCCAAGTATGTGTCCTGTAAGCGGATTGCAGTGTTTCTCAGCATGGATGACGAAGTGCGCACTGAGGAAATCCTCAAAGATGTGTTCAAACAGGGTAAAAGCTGCTTCATTCCCAGATATGCCAGCACCAGCAGCAACCATATGGACATGTTGAAGCTCAACAGTCTGCAGGACATGGAGACGCTGCCTCTGACATCCTGGAACATCCGACAGCCTGCTGAAGATGACAACAGCAGAGACGAAGCACTGGCTACAGGTACATGTGTGCAAATGCTTCATGTACACACACACACACACACACACACACACACACACACACACACACACACACACAACATCATCGACAGTCTAGAATTCAGTCTGTATATTGCTGATCAACAGGTCACACACCTCTTCTCCACTGTAATGTTTACTCTCAAGATGGCTCCGGCTTTTAGCTACAATATAGCTGAAGAGATATTATTGGAGACACTTGTGCAACATGTTAGTCAGTTTGGTTTGGATGGATTTGCATTTCTCATCCTTTAGAAATAATTGTAAATAACTG
>NTHP01000021.1:403683-475026 GCA_003416845.1 Oplegnathus fasciatus
AGCACCTATGGCAATAAGCTGTAATTGCAGGTGTGTTTTTGGACCTCACAGGACGAATCGGTCCTGTTCGTTGTTTTCAAACCTAACAACTAACAAACAGGCAACCTGCAATTCCTGTCCAAGAGATACCAGTCCAAGAGAAAGAGAGCCACACCTGTATCTCCCCTCAGGCCCGTTTCTTCTTTCAATGCTCTCCGCCTTGGCAAGACAACGCAGATGCTGACTCTGGTTTTTCCTTGCTGACGATCACTTTGCTTTTTTGACTGTTTGCCTTCACCTGAATGTGGAATTTCTTTCTTTTTCTTTGGATTTGCACTTGTTTTAGAAGTTTCATCATCTGAAGTCATTGATCTTTTCTTTGTTAAATAGTTTCTTTTTCCAGTGGAATATCGTCACAGACACGTGGTTCATAATACTGTAAATGCTGCAGGCTTTCATCAGTAACACCATTGTGTTACCTCATTCGGCAATAGATAGTGACTTAACAGACATTTATTTAAATGAAAATCTTCGAGATTATAACTTTAATGTAATTTTGATTTAAGTTATTGAAATCAACTAAATATGTTAATATGGTTGTAAAGGTGTCAGATTTGCTGGATTGGGATCAGGGCTGATTCAGGCAATTTATGATGGCCGTATTGCAATAGCCACATTTCATTGTAATGTAATTCTCATTAGTAAAGGACTGAGATTGGGATCGGTGATAAAAAAAGCAAACATACATACAAAATACATAAACAAAACATGATCTGGGTATACCTAATGCAAAAATATAAAGCCAGAACAAAATGACATATATTCACCAGCAGGTAGAGCTGTTGTTCCTCTAAAGAGGTTTACCCACTGTCGTCAAGGGAACAGCTGTGTTCATGTGGCCGCTGCATTTACCAAAAATTATTAGTATTAGATTCCCCTGGAGTTTGATCATGGTAATCACAAATCTAATGACTGACCACAGACCAATATTATAAGGTCACTAAATCTCTGACCTCATATATTTAGATATCTTTCAGCTGAATCCAAATGTTTCCCAGTGCCTGAAGTGAACGTCTTGTTTTATCCGACCAAGAGTCCATAGCCCAAAGACACTCAGTTTACTATAATGTTAAGAGAAGGAAAAGCAGCAAATTCTCACATTTGAGAAATTGAAACAAGATAATGTTTGATTTTTTTACATAAAAAATGACAATTGATTATCAAAATAATAATTTTACTGTCAATCAACTAATCAATTAATTGTTGCAGATCTAATGTCAACTGCTGTTTAAGCACTTCGCGTTAAGCAAAACTAATAAAATGCTCTTGAAAAATCCACTGGTCCCGGACAGATGCTCAATTTTTTATTCTAAGAACTTTCCCCCGAGGGCCCATCAGGGTCATCGGGGTCCCATCATGCCCAATTCTGAGGCCACTTACTCTACACAGTGTCTTAGTTTTGACTTTTGTTCCACTGAATTAAAGTCAGCTTCCTTGTCAAAATGCAGTGTACGCACAAATCAAGGAGGCAGGAAAAACTTGAATAAGAGTTTATTTGAAGATGGGTTCCAACATCATGGAAGGTGATTATTATACATGTCAGCCTGGTCCATTCCCGACTTGATGTTCTATTCCTTACATGACACTATTACCCGTTACACATTCTCACACAATATCACACGGTCAAAAACCTGTTTTGATCCAAAGTTTTGCAGACTTCTCTATATGTTACTAGCAACATGCTGTCCTAAACTTTTCTACCCATGCACACTAAAAACTGCCTTACGGCACTACCATGTCCTGTCGTAAATAACAAAAAATATACATGAATTCTAGCACTGAAAAACAGAATAATGGCAAATGGAAACATGACCTCACCATAGTCCACCTATAATACAGTATTCAAAATAGACTTGTAAATAATATTAAACTTATATAACACGTGATAACAACATAAACATTTTACTAAATATAGATATGTGCTTAAGTGGCTTTTACACTTCTGGCCTAATATTATAAAGTAGGAGGACTTATGATCAATCAAAATATAACATACTGATGACACACTGACTATCACGAGACGTCACGCAAAGACGGTGAGATTCATTATAGCGGTGCCCAGTCACAGCAAGAAACAACAGATCAACGACTTGTTGACTCCTTTGGACTCTTTTCTTTCTATTAAACAACACAATGATCCACATCTCCCTGTACCCCCCAGCCAGAGTCATCCAACCCAAATAAACAGAAAAAGACATCATCTACAGGCACAAGCGATCTTCAGACTACAGAAATCGAGGTCAGTATCCCACAGTCCATCAGTAACAAACTTCATTTACTGGCTATATTTCACAACAAAATAAAGGAGCTTCGCTTGAGCCTGGAATTCACCCACAACTACTTTGAAATGCACCTGATTTTCTCCGGCATCCCTGAACATCCATCTGATAACCCCGGGACTCTGATAAGGGACTTCATGAAAGCCCAACTCAAACTCCCTTCCGACACCGTAAACCACATCACTTTCCACCGTGTTCACCGTCTTAGATCTTGTGCTAACAAGTGACCCTGACTCATCATCACCAAACTGGAACATTTCAAACACAAGGAACTCATTAAAAGTAAAGGAAAGGTACTTATGGCACTAAACAGGGACTCAATGACCAATTCCCACGCAAAAAACAGAATGATGCAAAATTCACTCCCCCATCCTGAAACAACACAGACAAAACAACAAACGTGCTAATTTGGTTGTGGACAAACTATACATGGGACAGCTCTGCCATGATTCTAACACCACTTCATGGCTTTTCTAATCTGCTGCTAATCTTCCCATAAGTGACTGTTACATCCATTATTAAAATGATATGAACCTCTTCCGTCACTCTCCCCCCTAATTCTACAAGGACTCCATGCACAACCACCCCTTGCATTTATGTCTTTCTTGTTGTATAGTATCATGCTTGTTTATATGTTTATATGTAAATGTTTGTTGTTGTTGTTACAGTATTTCCCCCTCTCTCTCACATTACATGGGTAAATATAAGATTTATTCTCTAACCTCCCTTACATGCCCACAAAACAAACAAACAAATACACAACCTAAAGCAACTACTTACCAGGGTGCATTTTACCAATAACCCTCAATCATGGCTCCACTTACGTTCCTAAGATGGAATATACCGGGGATTGGCTCCCAAGGTAAAAGATTTTAATAAAATATTTTAATCACTTAAATCAATTAAATCCCACATGTCAAAACTCTAACAACCACAGATTACAATCACCAGAATTCAGTTTTCTCTGCCCCCTATAATTCAAGACAAAGAGATGTATCCATACTGATACACAGGAAAATAGTGTTTCAGGTGTAGCTCCAGATGATGTAAGTTACCTATGGGGGGGGGTTCATTCCTGTGTGGGTTGAGTGGATGACTCTAACCTCCTCCTTCTTGGATTTTTTCTTCTTTGCAGGAGTGTACGGTGTGTGTGCATCACCTTTTTCTTGAGCGTCATATCCTTCATAAATTTAGCATTAGTCACTGCTAAAGGCCTTTTAATTTCCAAGTCCTCTTTCTCTGCTTGTAGCTGTGCTTCCTGCAATGTTAAAGCTTGGTTTTGTTTGAGCTGCCTTGGCCTCCAGAGCTGTCAGTTAGCTCAGTTAGGTCCTGTTAACTAGAGCAACAGCGATGCCAAATTTTGAGGCTGTTGCCTTGTCTGCAAACTTCTGGAGTTTAGCAACCGGATCCCCTAAGGTACAGTCGTTTGTGTAGAGGGAGAAGAGCAGTTGGGAGAGCACACATCCCTGGTGGGGCACCAGTGCTGATTGTCCGGGCGCTGGATATGATTTTTTTCTCCAGCCTCTCCTGCTGCCTCCTGTCTGTCAGGGAGGTTGCGATCTACTGACAGGTGGGGGCTGGCACAGTGAGCTGGGTTTCTTGGGGATCGGGATGATTGTTGAGTATTTGAAGCAAGAGGGGACTTTGCACAGATCCAGTGATTTGTTGAAGATCTGTGTGAAGATGGGGGGCCAGCTGGTCAGAACAGGCTTTTAAACAGGAGGGTGGCAAGCCGTTTGGGCCTGTCTTCCCGATGTGCTGTCTCAGAAAGAGCTGACACACATCCTCTTCACAGATCCTGAGTGGGCCAGTTGATGTTTCTCCACAGTGTGGGGGGATGTTTTCCTGTAGCTTGGGATCTCCTGCAGGCCTCTCCACACTGATGCAGGGTCGCTGGCTGAAAACCTGTTTCCAGCTTTTCAGTGTAACTTCTCTTTGCTACTCTGATCTCCTTTGTCAGCGTGTTTCCAGCCTGGTTATACAGGATTCTGTCCCCACTTCTGCAATGATCCATTTTATCTCTGGTGGGACACCAGATGCTGTATGTCTGTATTTTGGCAGTTCATGGCTGAGGATTGCTCTGTTAAAGTCCCCAAGAACAATGAACAGGGAGTCTGGATGTCTATGCTCCATGGAAGTTATCTGGTCAGCCAGGTGTTGTAGCGCCTCACAAGCACAGGCCTGAGGTGGGATGTAAATGCCAAACAGAAAAAATGAAAATGGTCTTAAGTGAGGAGTGCATGTTTCCTTGTGACTGTGACATCTCCAAACCAACATCTGTTTATGTAGAAACACATTCTGACATCAATATATAGACATAACATCTTCGACAAGGTTTGGCTGTTAGCTGTCCATATTTACAGGCAAAGGCAGGCATTTTCCAGACCTTTATCACTGATTTCACTATCTGCTCTCATCATCCAGGAGGTCTGGACCTGATCCTGATGCCAGGCCTGGGTTTTGACCAGTTGGGGAAGCGTCTGGGACGAGGGAAGGGCTTCTATGACACCTACTTGGAGCGCTGCCTCAGACACCCCAAAGGAAAGCCCTACACCATCGCCGTGGCCTTCAAAGAGCAGCTGTGTGAGGAAGTCCCTGTCGACGACAATGATGTGCTCATAGACGAAGTCCTGTATGAGGATGATGAGTAGCTAATCAATCACCAGTGGTGGTCCATGAACTCAAAACTGGCTATTTGTACATGCCAAAAGTCAAGCAACAGTTTAACTTGGCCTTTCCATTTAACACAGACATTTTGACTTGTTATAGCAGAAGTAGCCCAGGCAGAACTAATAAGACTGTTGATGATCCATTGGAATGGCCTGTTGTCATTAATGTTATTATTTCCACCTGTGGTTTTCCTGCTAGGACAAAAATATGTCAAAATATCATCTGTTATGGTATTATACAGGTTAGGCTACTAATTCAGTTGATGTTTTGGTATTCGTGTTGTAAATGCTGAAAGCTGATATTCTGTGCCAGTTTTCTGCTCTTTATGTCATGCTGATGTTGCCATAAAGAGCTGTTAAAGGCAGGTTTTGCTAACCACTAAATGCTTAAAATGAAGACTTAATTTAACAACAATAAACATTAATGAACAATTAAATGAAAAGAAGTGCAAATAAAGTTGTTTTGGGAAATGTACAGTGTTTTAATGTACCTCTTAATGATGGACCTGCTGTCAACCACCTGTTATCACATGACTGAAGTTCCATAATTAGGTCATGTGATGACAACTGAGCCATCTCCATGACAACTGAAAAAACTCCATCCGTTGATTAAGACAATAAGATGCAGCTGAAAGCTTGGAGAAAAGCCAGGAAGTAGACCTTGTGTTTGGATTATTTTTTCAAACTAGATGAATGATATTTTGTTCCTTCCACTGAAATACTTAAAGTCCCCCTCCTCTCAAAAATGTGTTGCTTATTGTTACTTCACTTAGATGTTTGACCTTCCCTGTACAGAATGATGCATGTTCAGAGTTTGACACTATAAGACTGTTTAACACGTGTATGTAAGAGATGATTTTGACATCACAACTAGTTTGGAGGCCAATCATGGTCCAATATGCAACTTATGCAAATGTGATGTGAAAACTTGAAACCTCCAGTGCACATACACTGAGAATCAACTTTTCAGTGAAGTGAGAGACATTATGATCCAGTAGTTAAACATTTGAAATTAGAAATATTTCTATATTCATAGTTTCTGGACTTTTCAAAGAGGGAGAAGGAGGAAATATAATATTAAGAATTTTAACAAGGTCACTGCACATCTTGACCTCCACAGTCAGAGCAAAGCAGCACAGAGTACAGTTTTCTTTCATCAAAGTAGTAAAGTACACTGAAGAAAAATATAAATACAACACTTTGGTTTTCACTCCGATTTTTCATGAGTTGAAATAAAAAATCTAAGACTTTTCTACGTACACAATAGGTATATTTCTCTCTAATTTTGTTCACAAATTTGTTTAAATCTGTGTTAGTGAGCACTTCTCCTTTGCCAAGATAATCCATCCACCTGACAGGATGACATATCAGGATGCTGATTAAACAGCATTATTAGTACACAGGTGTGCCTTGGGCTGGTCACGATAATATGGAATACAGTTCTGACAGTATTTCATGGATTTAATGTGAGATTATGAAAATGAACTCTGAGAATATTGAATCAGGTTTGATAAGACTCAATCAAAGCCTGAGAATACTGGATGTAAACAGAGAATCTGCAGGTGATTTTATTTCATATTCATATATAATATACATTGATTTCATTTTATATGTCAAATGTCCTTTTTCAGATACATTTCCTTGAAAGACATTCTCCTTTTAAACTCTAGTAAATACTCATTCATTATTCATTTAGAAACTCTCCTCTACATAGTGAATTGTTTGTTTGCCTGTAGAGAAGGTCTAGGTTACACTAGAAATGAATTGTAATGAATTCACTTGAACAATGGCTGCATTTTTCCTACAATTAGGACCAAATTACAAAATCTTTTCCAAGTGCTTTTCTAAGAATTTACAGTCACATATCAGTTCCTTTGTGGGAAATCACAGGAACCCATGAGACCCAAAAAAGTAGTTACCCACCTGCTTGTATTTACAGTACAATATCATTACAAGTAAATATCTATGTAGCACCACACAAATATGCATGGTTTTAAGTTTGAGCAATACATTTTATTATTAAAGATGATTTAAAGACAAAATAATGAAGAATTGTGAATTACAGAGGAAGGCAGAGGAACCCAGGACACAGTGCTACAGGCTCTCCAGGCTCTGCCAGGGGGGAACGCTGTCTTCTTTTTTGGAGACTTGAATCTCCCTGGAGTCAGCCTGTCCTGGTTATAGTAATGTTATCTCTCACATATTAGCATAAAAACACATTACCTGCTGAATCTTTCAACATACACTCAGCAAATGGTATATGTATAGAGAGTGCCTCAGTATAAATACCTTGGTATCTGGCTGATCTTAACTTCAAGCATCACATTAACACACTGTTCTAAATTGAGAACAATACTTGGTTTTCTGTACAGCAATAATTATTTCTTCCCTATTCACCAGAGGAAAAGAACTGTTGAATCAATATTTTTATCTGTTTTGGATTATGGGGATGTTATATGGAAAAGCCGTCGCCTCTACGTTGAAATCACTGGACCCTGTCGACCACTCAGCCCTAAGGTTTATAACTGGTGATCCCTACAGCACCCATCACTGCCATCTTTACCAAAAGCTTTGGCTGTGAGGCGGGACCAGCATTGGCTTTTATTCATCTATCCAGCTTTAATACAGATGCTTCCTCCCTATATTTCATCCCTTTTAACTCCGAACTCACATAATCTTGGTACTCGCTCACAGAACAGGTTGTTGCTCCACATCCTATTAATCAGAACTGAATGAGGAAAACTGTCATTCTCTTACAGTGCAGCTTATTCATGGGATAACCTACAAAAGGCCTTAAACTTGGACTCTGCCACCACTACGGCTGTTCACAGGCCTTATTTCAGATCTTATTTGAATAGATTTAACAGATAGAATGGCTTTTAACTATACTGTAATTTTATCTGTTTATTACTATTGTATTTCTTCTACTGTATTATTTACCCCTTAGCATGTTTATTATCCTGTATTTGAACTTCTAGCTGTCATACATGTTGTTTTTATTGTTAGCCGTTTTGTTTTGCATTGTTTTATACCTCGACACCACTGTAAATGAGGATACCTCCTCAATGGTCTTTCATTTCAAGCAGAACAGTGTGATACCTCAGCCATCGTGCAGCTGAGAGATGTGTTGCCTTTTGCTCCGTCAAGGTGATGGAAACAGAGTGTGGAACGAGCAAGGTCAAATCCTGATAACCTACCAAATCTCTTGAAGCTAGATCTGCTTTTTCTGCTGCTGCCACAGCTCTTAGACAGATTGGCAGTCCTGCATCCACTGGAGCAAGTTTAGATGAGAACTGGCCTCATTTTCCCACCATGTTCCTGTAGTAAAAACAGTTTTGTCATGTCAGGAAACCCCGAGGTCGGGGTAGATAGCAGAGCTGTCTTTAAGTCAGCAAAGGTTTTCTCTGCTTTCTCAGTCACGTTTTCATGTGCAGTCAGTCCTTTACCAGGCACAATGTCTGACAGTGGAGATTCTAGCTCTGCATAATTTGGGCTCCACTGTCTGCAGTACGACATCATACCTAGAAAAGACATAACTTGTTTCTTGGTAAGAAATTTTGGAATATTTTGAATGGCAGCTATGCGTTTGGGGAGAGGGCCCTCTTTGCCCTCTGCTGTGATCACATGACCCAAAAAGGTCACCAGCTCTTTAATCCATTGTAATTGGCTGAGACTCAATTTGTGACCGTTCTCTGCCAGATGTTGCAACAGCACTTTTGTGTCCATTTCACAGGCCTCTTTTGTAGGTGAACAAATCATCAAATCATCAACATACTGCAAACGTGCACTTCCTCCTGGCAGCGTTAAACTGTCCAGGTTCTCCTTTAAAGCTGCAGAAAAATGTGAAAATTGGTGTTCGCAGTTAAAAGCTGGTGTTATGCCCTCAACAGCTTCAGGTTTCAATAGATACTGTTATTTGCAGGGGCAGAAATCAGATTCTGGTGTTATCTCTACAAGGGCCACCCCCTTCATCAGGCCTACATCATATTTACTTTGAGCCCAGAGTGTGGGAGTTACACCAACCATCTCTGGGAGTCCACTGTGAGTGTGTTTGAGCCATTTGAATCATTTTAGTGGACATGCCTTCAGACATTAACTGTACACTTCTTTTCACTAACAAATGTCATGTTGCATGGTGTTCTGTATGTTTACAAACATTCACCCTGTATCTCTCCTCTGAACATCTGTTCTCTCAGCCAGTAAAATATACGGAGCTGTATCATACATTGTAAAATACTGTCTAAACAGTTTTTCTGGCAGTTGTACGTCTGCTGCACATTTGTCTCTTGTCCAGTACAACCGTCTTATGATCAATAAACCACTTTCACTCCCCTTTCTGTACCGGCTTTTCTCAAACTCTCTATCTGGCCCTGAAGATGTGTGTGTGGTGCAGTGTAAATCTGTGTGTCTCAGTGTGTTCCTTCCTCTCCCATGTGTGTCTGTGCTCTCTCGAGCAGAGTGTGAGCTGCTGCTCTTGGATCTTTAACTGCGATTTGCCACTCGTACACATAAAACAAGGGATGGGGGTCATGTTTGACACAGTGACTCCCTTATCATCACATACCAGAACTATGCCCGGAATGCACATTAAATCTNNTCCCGGTTGCTCCAACTGTATGCATAAACCTCCCGCTTAATTTTGGACGGGGACTCAGGTCAGTGGTCTTAATTACTGATTCTGTTGCTCCTGAGCCCCCTAAAAAGGTGACAGCTTGGCCTGAGACCTGCAGTGTCAGGGTGGGCATAGTTTTGAAAGCTGTATGTGTGTACATAACATATGTAAGCTAACAGTGTTTCATGTCTAGTTCAGTTTGTTTCTCCAATACTAAAATAACATTCTGCACTAACTGATGTATGTCAGTTTCAGATGTTTGTGTGTTTGTGTCGGTGTTCTTCCTGTCCCCGCACAGCTTTTCTTTCTCCCAGTGGTGAGTCCGGCGCTGGTTCACGTTTCAGCATCCCATCCTCGTCCCCAAATTATTGTGGAAATTTCTGTTATGAATAGAATTCAAAGAAGCAGTTCTTTCAGTTTTATTTGGCCTACAACAATTTCTCGTATGCATACGGGACTCATGCCTTCATAAGACAAAAGATCAGATCAAAACAAGAAACAAGTGAAGTTTGTCTTAGTTTTGTTTTCAACAATACAAGTTCTCATAACGAGTACCCCTGGCTGTTTTGTCTTTCCTCCTTCCTCAAGACAGTTTTCCATTTATCTCTGAGAGAGACTGAACATAGAGGGGCTTCTCATGGGAAGGAAGAGGAGCTTAAGGCCTTCTACACACCAAGGCCAAACTGGCCTGCACACGGAGAAAAGCAGATGAAAGACACAACTAAAAACTAAAAAAAGGAATAATATAAGCATAATATGAGCACTAAATACAAAAATTCCATTACACCTTTTGTTACTACATATTCTTCATCAGCTGTGAAGTTGGTCAGAGAGATAAAAAAAAACAATTTTCAACACGTGACAGGAGGAACAGAGATTTAACAAGACCACAGGATCATTGCAGCTTTCAGAAAAAAACAGAAAACTGCAGGCACGCCTGGTCAAGCCCCAAATCCAAAGGTCATGGGGACATTTTCAAGCCCAAAACCTGGGTGTGGGTGAAACTGGAAACACTATGCCAGTAAGATTCACCCAACACTGACACATCTTGAGGAAGGAGACAAGCACTCCACTGGTGCAGCATTTTTTATGACACGAATGACATTGGGCTGTGATGGAACACAGCTCGGAGAGAAAAAGCTGAAAAAATGTGGATTTCCAAGTTTGACGCTACACATCCTAAAGGCCTGAGTGAGAGGTAGGCCTGTCTCAGTGGAGAGCAGTGATGGCCGGTGCATTAAATCTTGTCGCCAGACTTCAGTTTTTTGATTTCCTAACTGGCTGGATGTGGAAAATAAGAAACTGTTTTCTAACACGTCCAATATATCAACTTAAAAGGTGATGATGCGTCAGTGTTGTGTTCACTACATGTTTCTGCTGCAATCAAGTGGATGCAAAATGACTTGATGACCTCCAGGAGAACTCCCCCTAAAACCAAACCCTGTTGGTTTTTACATTTCTGTCTGTGTGCAGATTTATCAAACAAGCTCGAACTCATATGCTTCGTTGCCTTTATTCAATTTCCATATATAGGATCAACCATACAATATTACAGTTAAAATCACATGACCAAACATACATTCAGGAGCTGAGAAGAGGAATACAATTAAAAAAAGACATTAACTTATCTAGAAGCACACAGGCCTACTGTACATACAAGAGACACATGAAATCATTTTAATTGTTTGTCTGGTAGAATTGTTAGGGAAGTGATAACCATCTGTGGAGGCTCTGTTAGAACTGTGTAGTGTTTGAACATTAATAATATTCCTTCTGAATCCAACATGTCATAAACTTTAACTTCTTCATGTCTGTTGACTTCTGTTGGCCCTAAAACCAACAGCTGGACTGGTGTGGAGGAGTAAACTGTGGTGAATTGTGGGATACACTGAGCTGTGAGGTGGAGTTAGGAGAAGTGATCCTTGGTGTGGGTTCAGTGTGTTGGTATATTTCTGATATAGGACACACTTGTCTACACTTGGTGGTGCGTGAACTCACATTTAGACCACAAGTTTGGATATTGGGACAGACTCTTTGTGTGACTGAACACATTCAATGTGGAGTTTATAAAAGTCATAGAACAGCAACAACAACAACAACAACTTATTAACAACAATAAAAGAATAAAATATCCTTTCATACATTTTTATATACATCATAAAACTGACTGTTCCTTGGTGTGTTCTGTGTACTGTGATGTTTGTGTGGTGATCGCATGAGAAAATAAAGGTCCAATAATAATGCTGACACATGAACCTCACACAACATTACAGTCTACTACAACCCAGCTGTGTCCCAACAGAAACTATAAATTATTTTAAAAAAAGGACAAGTTTCCCTTTGAAACTTCAACCAGCCAGGACTCATCAATGGAAGCAGATCTGAGGTCAGCTGTCGGAGGTCAGACGTCTGTTGATTGGCTGCGTTTCATGTCACTGAAATAAGAAGAAAAACACACACATTATAGAGCAAAGAGAAGAGTGTGAGAGACTGAGATGTTGTTGTAAAAAGGTCAAACTGTCAGGTGGGGGACGATGGAGATCCACAGAGCTGCAGAGACTGAAGAAACTCTTTGTTTTCTCAACATGTCAGGGACACTAAGCTGCTCTGCTGCACTTTACAGTACAGCTGTGGTTTACAACATTTATTTGAATAAAGAAAAGCCATAAAGTTTTTAGACATGAACTATGTATAGTATGTATGAAGTGGTTGTCCTGCTAACATGCTCACTGTGTGATAATATAATAATATATCACACTTTTCAAGCTGGGAGCACAAAGTGCTTTCCATCGACAGCATAAAGAAAACAATCACAAATATAAAAAGAAAACCTCAAGAACAGCAAAATACAAGCACACAGTTAAAAGAAATGTACAAATAAATCATCCAAAAGGTAGAACAATAAAACTATTACAATAAACTTAAAATCAGGTGGTTGCACAACACAGCTGTATTATGTAAATAAATAATACTAGTTGTCAGGTGAAAAAGCAAGTCTGTAAAAATGTGTCTTAAGACAGGATTAAGACAGTGTCAGCCAATTGAATGCTAACTAGAAGACTGTTCCAAAGCTGAGGCACCAGTACAGCAAACGCTCGGTCACCCTTTGACCTCAGCCTGGACTCTGGAACAGCCAGCAGGCCTAACCCAGCAGATCTGAGAGGCCTTTTTGGACAGTAAGGAGTTAAAAGTTCACTGATGTACTCTGGCAGCTGGCCATGTAAGTCATGAGGACGATTTCAAAATGGATTCTAAAAGAAACTGGTAACCAGTGCAGGGAGGCTAAAACTGGGGTGATGTGAAAAGACAGGGATTAAAGGCTACAGAGGAGGCCCTCACGTTAGCCCTCGACACCTGCTAAACAAATAGCACAATACGTACAACTCAGCACCACCTCAAGCATAACCACTGCTGCTGCAAGCATTAAAATATTGGTGTATAGGACACCGTGAGCCCGGTGGCTGTATAGCCCACTGGGCACCGTGAGTTTACGCTACTGTCAGACATGCACCCATGCACACACACACACACAAGCTCCAGTTCTGGGGTGACAGAAGCGCCTTCACTCGCGGCAGGTGGCTGAAAAAGGCCATAAATCTGTAGGAGTGCAGCAAAACCAACGTGGTATAAGATCATTAATAATGAGGAGCTATATTTGTAGATCGCGTAGTAGCCTACATCCAGGTAGATTGTATACCTATATGTCTATTAGCGTAGACTTAAGGATTGGGTGGGCATTTGACACCATTGAATGCTGTGCATTAAGTGCTTCCAGAAGTTGATCTAAAACCAGTTTCTCAAGAATTTTGAAAATAAAGGGCAATTTTGAGATTGGCCTAAAAAAATTTAAAACTGATGCTAACATGCTGGTGTTTACCAGGTGATATAACCATGTTCACCATCTTCGTATGTTAGCATGCTAACATTAGCTAATTAGCAGTAAACACAAAGTCCAGCTGAGGCTGATGGGAATGTCATTAGTTCTGCAGGTATTTGGTCATAAACCAAAGTACTGGACACATTAACATGTTGAGCTGATGAAAAGTCAGAGGATCACCAAAGTTATTAAAATTCATCCTGAGGGGAACATGAATGTCTGGAACCACAGAAATACAGGCAGTCAGACAGAAAGTCAGACAGACATCAAGCCTTATCTAATATAATATATATACACACATATATGTGTGTGTGTGTGTGTGTGTGTATATATATATATACATATAGCCTATATATATACACACACACACTTGCTGATGACTTCCCACAGCTTTAGGAGGTGTGCTGACGGTCACAGCATGATTATGTATTGTCAGAGCTTTAGCTTCACCTCTTCTTATACATCCTTTGTCCTGTGGTACTGCCGACTTACCGTAGCTCCTCCTTCAGCCGAGCCATTTTGTCGTGCAGCCGATCATTCTTCACCAGGATGGGATTGTTCGGGACGAACCAGGCTGCTATAAATTTACACACCACCACAACATGCTGCAGAGACACAAACACAACCAGAAAATATTTAACTGGCTTCCTTACTTCAAATGGACAACACTGTCTGACCCAAATCTGAAGTACAAACCTCAAACAGGATGACGAAGGCAAAGCGCACAGCCAAGACCAACCAGAACTGAGAAGTCAGAGAGTAGTCCTCATCGCTCCTGTAGTCTCTGTAGCTGCAGACATGCGAGACAGGTTGTCCTGTTTATCAGATCTGTGACTGATTCTTCTATTATGTTTGGACCGAGCGGAGTAAGAGTAAGTTCTTCTCACCTGCACTGTGTGGCGTTGAAGCCGTTGTCTGTGATCATCTGACGTCCAAGAAAGTCTTTTCTAACTGCCTCGTGTGTCAAAGAGGCCGTGGACAGAGTGTCATTAATGTAACCCTCCATGCAGCTGCAACAAACGCACAAAAAACACACATGATGAGACACAACGCAGTCTAAACCCTAACCCCATGTTATCAGGTGTTTCTACCAGTTGAAACATGACTGACTGTGTGTGAGTGCTTCCATTCACACAGGGGCCATAACGGTAACGGTAGACGAGGCGTGGAATAAAGTCTGATGAGACTCCAATGACGAGACCGTTGGCAATCACTGCCAACACACCGATGGCCTCCAACACTTTCGTCCACACACCTGCGGACAGGAGACAGTACTGTTACACACATACACCTGCAGATCAAATTTCATTCCAATCTGTTAGTTGTTGAGATGTCCTGCCGACAAACAGGACACACTGTAACAAGTCATTTTTATTATCTTCAAATGAAAACAGTGGGAATCAGAAGAAATCGATGATAAATGTTGAGTACAGACATTCACAGAGCACGTCAGATAAAGACTTTTCCTTTTTCGTATTTTTATTTATTACATTTCTTAAATGTTTTTATTGCATGTTTCAGTATATGTAGATGTTACTGCAGCACTGTTTGACATGTTGAAGATTTCCTGTGGAGTACTCTTATATTGACCTGTTCTTCAATGACTTTTGGTATTTTAGTTGGCTCAACATTTTGAAAGCCACTGTTCAGTACTGAAATGATTCAGTGACGTAAAAATTTAGGCCATAGGGACCCACTCTCCACAGAAACCTTTGACTCGTGTATAAACAGACACACAGCTCACCGATGTCGTTGGTCTTCCTGGGAACCAGCCGCCGTTCCAGGCGGACCATCTTGATGGCGTCCAGGCGAATCTCAAAGATGTTGTTGATGAGAGCCAGCAGAGGGGCGAGGGGGAACGCTGCCACAAATATGGTGGTGAAACTGAACTGGACCACTGGAAGAGATGGACAGTAAGATAGTAAAATGGAAACTTAATTCTTTTAAGAACTTTCACTAAATATTCACTGTTTAAACTTTGTCCTCCTCTGGTGCAAAAGGCATTATGACTAGGTTATGAGAAATGTGTGGAAATAATGAAATAATGAATAATGTCAATGACTGATGTGGTTTATACATATACAAGTATAAAATGATAGGTGTTATACAGTAACATACTGCATATATATGCTGTATACAATATATGAAGGCCAGTGTAGTAAGGACTGCCACAGGTTGGAGTGTGATCTTCATTCAATGAGCAGGTCTCAGCAGCATCAACACAAGACAACATGATCCACTGACAACATGGATCATACTTTTGTCTCTTCAGGTATCACTTGTCTTTACTGCCTAAAAGGCAACTTTCAGACCAAAATCAGGCCTGCATTAAAACAATACAGGGGGCTGCGTTGGTGGGGGTGTGCTGCTTCAGGTGACACATGAAATACAATCCAGGAAGTCCAGTTTGAGTAACAAATACAGTGGCATGCAAAACTTTGGGCACCCCTGCTCAAAATTTCTGTTATTGAGAATAGCTAAGCGAGTAAAAGATGACCTGATTTCCAAAAGGCATAAAGTTAAAAATGACACATTTCTTTAATATTTAAAGCAGAATTACTTTTTTTATTTCCATCCTTTTATAGTTTCAAAGTAACAAAAAAGGAAAAGGGCCTGAAGCAAAAGTTTCGGCATTCTGCATGGTCAGTACTTAGTAACACCCCCTTTGGCAAGTATCACAGCTTCTAAATGCTTTTTGTAGCCAGCTAAGAGTCATTTAGTTCTTGTTTGGGGGATTTCCGCCCATTCTTCCTTGCAAAAGACTTCTAGTTCTGTGAGATTCTTGGGCCGTCTTGCATGCACTGCTCTTTTGAGGTCTATCCACAGATTTTCGAAGATGTTTAGGTCGGGGGACTGTGAGGGCCATGGCAAAACCTTCAGCTTGCGCCTCTTGAGGTAGTCCATTGTGGATTGAGGTGTGTTCAGGATCATTATCCTGTTGTAGAAGCCATCCTCCTTTCATCTTCAGCTTTTTTACAGACGGTGTGATGTTTGCTTTCAGAATTTGCTGGAATTTAACTGAATCCATTCTTCCCTCTACCCGTGAAATGTTCCCAGTCTCACTGAATTTTGTGGTGAAGGCGCAGGAAAGGTTTCCTTCTGATGACTCTTCCATGAAGGTCATATTTGTGCAGGTATTGCTGCACAGTAGAACAGTGCTCCACCACTCCAGAGTCTGCTAAATCTTCCTGAAGGTCTTTTGCAGTCAAACGGGGGTTTTGATTTGCCTTTCTAGCAATCCTATGAGCAGTTCTCTCGGAAAGTTTTCTTGGTCTTCCAGACCTCAACTTGTCCTCCACCATTCCTGTTAACTGCCATTTCTTAATTATATTACGAACTGAGGAGACGGCTACCTGAAAACGCTTTATTGTCTTCTTATAGGCTTCTCCTGCTTTGTGGGCATCAATTATTTTAATTTTCAGTGCTAGGCAGCTGCTTAGAAGAGCCCATGGCTGCTGATTGTTGGGACAAGGTTTGAGGAGTCAGAGTATTTATAAAGCTTTGAAATTTGCCTCACCTGGCCTTTCCTAATGATGATTGTGAACAAGCCATAGCCCTGACAAGCTAATTAAAATCTAAGACCATAGTAAAAGTTATCTGAGAGCTCAAATCTCTTGGAGTGCCCAAACCTTTGCATGGTGCTCGTTTCCTTTTTTTCACTCTAAAATTGTACAAAACAAAAATAATACACTAATCTTGCTTAAAAGGTTGAAAAGAATGTTTCATCTTTAACTTTATGCCTTTTGGAGATCAGTTCATCTTCTACTCACTTAATTATTCACAGTAACAGAAATTTTGACCAGGGGTGCCCAAACTTTTGCATGCCACTGGATGTGAATTCAAAGGTTACACATTTTTCTGTACACACACGTGATTTTGAGATTTCTCGGTCAGGTACAGGTACAGGTTGGAGAATAGCAACTATAAATATAGCTGCAGGCTGTGATTCCGGGTTCACACCCTTTTGTGGTCAACAGAAGGAAGTAGTTCTAGTGACCCAAAATTAAAGCCGCAATCAGCAATGAGTTCACTTCAGCTTCTTTAATTGTATTTAAAGGAGTAAGACCTGATAATGCCTGATAATCCTGTATGTGCTCTTACGGCCATGGCTACAGGTTTAATTGCTAATGTGAATAGCAGTGGAGACAAAGGACAACCCTGACGGGTGAATCTCTGCAGACTAAAGGGTCTCGAAATGGTATTATTAGTTAGGATCTCAACAGTTGGGTTTGTGTATAGTAACTAAATCCATTTGAGAAGTTTCGTCTAACCCAAATCCTGGGAGTACTTCAAAAAGGTAACCCCATTCTATCCTGTCGAACGCTTGACATGCATCTACTGATAGCATTGCTGCGCCTTTTGCATTATGCTTTTCATATAGTATATTCAAGACTCTAATATTGTGATAACATTGTCTTTTTTGTATAAAACCCTGTTTATCATCAGTAATCGGCTGAGGAAGATATTTATCTAATCTTCTAGAAAGCGCTTTGCAAAGTATTTTTGTGTCACATCCCATTAAAGTAATTGGTCTGTAAGACCAGCATTCAGTTGGGGGCTTGTTTGGTTTTAATATTGGGGTTATTATAGCTAATCTTAATGAATCTGGGAGCGTTCCTCCAATAAACGATTCTTCATACTTGTCAAGAAGTGGCCTTACAAGTTGTCTTTTAAATGTTTTATAAAACTCTATCAGTATCCCATCCGGTCTGAGTGCTTTACTGCTATTAATATCCCCCATAGCTACACAAAGTTCTTTTTTTGTTAATGGACTATCTGGAGTTATTTTGTCATCGTCTGATATGGTCCAAAATTGCAACTGGTCAAGAAATGTATTCTGAGCTTTTCTATTTTTGTAAATTCTGATTTGTATAGCAATTTATAAAAGTCTATAAAATTATTATTTATCTCTAATGGGTCCATAGTTAAGTTGCCAGATATTGACTTTATACTATTTATTGTTCTTTCGGCTTGCATTTTCTTTATCCTCCAGGCCAATAATTTACCTGCTTTTTCCCCTCGGTCATAGTATGTTTGTTTAGTCCACATTCAGCTTTTAGCCACTTTGTCACTCTCTTCTACTGCGTATCTTGATGGTCAGCTGTTGCCTACGTAATCAATTAACTCCATCTTGGGTGAGATGGGATGAGAGGAAACCAAATCTACTGTAAAAGACTGTAAAACAGGAAATAAAGAGGGCATCTTTTCAAGGTAAAATGAATTCATGTTTAAGTAAAAAATACTCGGAAATAGAAGAAATAGGGGTCAGCAACCATATAGAGAGCTAACAACCAGTTTTCACCCATGTCCTGCTGAAAAAATATATAAAATAAATCCATAGAAACATGCAATAAAAATCTGGGGAAAAGAAAAATTAAGTGCCATTAAGTGCTTTTGTCATAAAATATGAAAATACAAAACCAAGGCATGCAAAAAGGAAAAGCTCCTAAAATATAAATAAAAAGAATAATAATAAGAAAGAAAAAATGCATTCAACATAAATCCAAAGTAATCATAAATAATAAGTGCTACATCGTCAGCAGGATCACGAGGTGTGACGGAGAGTGGCTCTGTTCTATGGGGAATTAACTGGCCTAGCACCCAAGGGAGGAAGAAAGGAGAAACCAGCGACAGGTTTTTCATTAAACCTGCGTGAAATGCCTGTGGAGAACGGTGCTCCCCTTGCCGCCCCTCCCCCGAATACGGTACAGATGTTGAGTGATTCTGATTTCAGCAGTTTTTTCAGTCTCGCCGGTGTAGAATCTGTTCTGTTTTGGATTCAATGTAAGTGATTCGCTTGGTGGCCGGGTCTAGTGTGGCTTCTGTGTGTTTTTTCTGCATCGTGCGTTCAGCTTCTTCGATACATGTTGCATTGGAGGAAACATCTCGTTTTACTTCTGTCACTTTGCATTCCAATGCAGCCACTGACTTCGCCATGTCAATATTGTCCAACTTTGTTCCGAAGTCAGCTTGGACTGATTTCCGCTCGCTTAGAACTTCAACTATATTAGCCATGTGTCCAGCTTCTGTGTCACTCAATGGATTTGGATTTAGTCATTTTAGTACCAGTCTTGCGTCCTTGAGTAAAAATATCACACTGCTTGGTTGTAGGAGGTTTGGACATATCAACACCAAGGTTCTATTTAAAAAGTTAGCAGTATATGTGAGGGGTTTTGAATTAAATCGTGCACGGTTGCTTGGAGCCTCCTCGCTAAGCTGCCATCTTGGTCTTTGGATTCATATTTCTAGTGAAGCATTTGCTTGAAGCAAACTCAATAGGGTTCCAGAACTTCAGGGTTTGAACCCTAATAATACCTTACCCCTAACCCTAATAATAACTAACCATAACACCAATAATAAGTAACCTACCCATCTCCAGGAACTCATTGAACAAGCTGAAGGCGTCAGTGTCGGCCAGGTGGTAGTTACGCAGCCAGTCTCGAAGTTTGCAGATGTCACACGGTTCAATACGCCCCTGTTCATCACGACAGGCCTTCCTGTAACAGTAGCCACACTTCCTCTGCAGCTTCTTTGCAGTGTTTCTGCTCAGGCAGCTCTTTAACCACCTGGAAAACACACCATCTTCACATGAATGCATGCAAAGTCTGACATGTTTACACTGTTTTCTGATGAGGTCTAGGTCGACACTACGTGGGACTGGACATTAACTCATCACCACCTGTTGCCCTACAGGAGATGTTGAATGAAAACACAGCACACTCACGGCACAGTGAACTCAAAGATGTTGTTGAGAGTCTGTTTGAGCAGCATGATAACAGCCATCTGGATGAAGAGGTCTGTCAAACAACCACTAGGATGGCACTACAACACACACAGAACACATCTCAGGGTTAGTACTGTGGTGCAGACAGGCTGTATGAATGACTAAAGACTAAGTCTAAACTAAATCTACTCACCTCCTCCAGTCTCCATCCAGCGATACGCACATAGTCTCCTGGACGGCCGTTTATCCTGTGACAAGAAAACATCAACTTCACATCAACAATCAGCATTTGAACATTCTGAACTTGAGTACTGTATACAGTACGCAGTACGCCTGTTCAAAGTGAGACAGCTCCTCTAGTTTCACAGCAGTACATGCTGGTGGAAAGAGCAACTACAACAAGACTGAAAAGGTGGAGCTACTTTAAACTAATGAGCTGCAGATCTCATCTCAGCTACTGACATCATGACCGTCATCACAATCTGACAAAACTTTATGTGTAAAATATCAGTTCAGCACTGAGATCCATCAAGACAGACAGACAGACAGACAGACAGACAGACAGAAATCTGAGCAGAAACACTTAAAATGTGTCTCCTACACCGTCTGATAAATGTTTCTTTTAAGTAACTAATTTAATACATCTGTGGGCATGAAAAATAACAGCCACATCACTTCCAAATGATTATTATTATTATTAAATTATTATATTTCTGTGTCTTGAAATCTGCAACAGATGTCTTATAATATGACAAATGGTAGCAGCTATCAGTAATGAAATATAAAAACCTTTGCCTGTTTATTTTGTATAATATTCCTGCCAGTGAACACATCTGGTAGCTTTAATGACTTTACTGTGACAGTAACATACATTCTTTTATGTCAATTCTAACATTACTGTACTTGTATTTATGCCCCGATTTAGTTTTCATTTCTTATATCATACAGTAACATGTGTTGTGTTGTAGCTATTCAGTTGTGAGTTTAAGATATATTTCTCTCTGGTGTCAGTATGATGATATCAGTATCATGGTACAGTAGTATCACTGGAAGTGTCCGTGTCTGTGTCCTATCTAGAGTCTCTCCAGCCAACATGGAGGAGCAGGTGGAATATTGAAAACACATCAGGATCCTCACATTCATCTCATTGGTGTGGGCCTTCCTGTTAACACTGTGATGTTATCAGCCAGTTTCCTGTTGGTAAACTAGAGGCCTTGGACCCACAGTTCACTGGATCACTCACCAACTCAGCTTCACGTGATCCCCTCCCCTACTGTCTTGGAGGCTGTCCTGGCCAACCACAGCAGGGAACTGGCTGACATGGTTCGAGTCGTCAGCTGATTGAGCTCACCTGGGCCCTTAGACTATAAAAACTGGCCTGGCTGATCTACACACCCTGTTGCTCATTTGAGTTTGACCTTAGGTTTAATAAATTATATTTGTTTTAAATATAACTCTTGTGTGGACTCCTCCTTGTCACATTCCCTGAGCCAGTTTGTGACATTTATGAGAGCATATGGTGCATGGTTCGGTATCATGTTTGTTATGTCTGAGTCTGTGAGCATACATGAGAAAGTGTGCACCAACAGATCACATCTAACCACATCACAGGAAATACTTTGCAAGGACAGAGGGTGTCGTATACGGAACTTGATTTGTGATATTTGGCTATATGAATAAAATTAACTTGATCATTTTAGCAGAAGTATAAGAGAAGGGCTAAATATTTTCCTCACAACACAAGACAGACAGACAGACAGTTAAAGAAAGACTACCTGCCCAGGAAGAAAGCCACATAGAAAAGTGAGGAGAAGAGAGTGAAGAACTGGAAGGTGAACATCTTGACTGTGAAGCTTCTCTCTGTGGCAGCGAACGAGTTCGTCTTCTCTGAATACAACAATACACAGAGAAAGTAGATGGAAATGCATTCATGTACTGTGCGACATCTGACAAAATGTTGTGGAATATTTGTTCTAAAATTCAACAATAGAATTGTATTTATATATTTTAACTAGACTGTACTGTTTCACATTTATGGTGAAATCAATTTGTCTCTATATCTTTGTATTGCATTTGTATACTTGCTAGTATTTGCAGTACAACGTACTGAATAAAGTATCCTACTTTCTTCTCACCTATGTCACACAGCTTGAGGGAGACCCATCTGTTTACCTGCAGGTGGTGTTGAAGGAGAGAGACACACAGAAAGACAGGAGAGATTTTATAGTTATTACATTGTTAGGTAGACATTTATAAGAGCAGGAATCCGTGTGTTCACAGGTTTGTTTGTTCGCATATGTCAGCTGCTCCAGCTGATCCGTAAACAATGTACGAAGGCCACTGTTAATGCTATGCAAATTGACAGACGTGAACACACACTTGATCGAGGAGGACCGACCTGAGAGAACAGCTTCCCATCGGGGTGCACACTGCAAACTAACCTTTGTCTTGTGTGCCACGTTCTGAGCATTAATAAAATGTGACAATACTGTGAGAGATTTCTGTGTCGTTCCTCGTTGTCAGAGTGGGATTGCAAAATTGCCATGACAAAACGCACCCCCAGAGGCCTGAAAAACTGACTCTGTTTCTACAAATACGTCTGAAAATGGTTTTATTGTCTTTAGGAAACAAGAAAACAAAAGCACATCAGCTGCAGTATCGGTATAGTTTGTATGTCCTTACAGTATAAGTGAGGACCTTTCAGTTTGACTGTAAGTGCAGGCTGCTTACATGTGTATCAGGGTTGCAGGGCCATAGTATACGTAACCAACACAGACTGAAGGATGTTTAGACCAATAAACAAAGCTCAGGGTGTTGCTTTACCTCAGTACAAAGGGTTCACGTGTACCCAGCCCAGAAGGGATCAGGGTGTTGATCTGATGCGGCATTCACGTCATATCATTTAAACCATAATTACGAGCAGCAGAGTGGGAAAAAATCCAAATAAAATCCAATATTAGAACCAACACAACCCACTCAGCTCATTTTAGAGGAGCTGTTAGTTTGTATCTGGTTTCACTTAACAAACAGCTACTAATACATAACACAACAAAAGAAGCTCATTTAGGCTGTTTATCTGGTGTGGGTACAAGGTTAGCACTACCTTGGAATAATGTGTGAACACTCCCAGGTTGAAATAACGGGTGTTTTTCCTGCTCTTCCAATGCTGCCGACATTGTGTGAATGCAGCACGAGGATCAGAATACAGGCAACAAGGGTGTCACTTTGTGTTGAAAAGTGGTGGGACACAAGGGCTCAGATGAAATAAACATTTTTTAAACGGTCTTCAGCATATGTGATTTTAGGCAATGCAATGGGGGATCGGTCAGAGAGTAGATAATTACGGCAGGTCGGGAGAAAAAATGTGCAACGGCGCATCAACAGGGCACAGCCAAGGCTACCACAACAAAATGCACACAACACGAGTCGACAATACGAAAATACTCAGCATAAAACGCACAACAACGTCCACCGCACAAGCAACAGACAACCATATGCATCACATCCACAGCTGCAACACCAAGTCAATCAAACAATGCCAATATCACATCTACTGTAGAAAGCACCAGCGCATGTCAGTCAGCCCTAAAATATGACAAAATAGAAACAACTGAAGGAATAACGTTAACAACGTTAGCTAGAGATAATAAATCAACCTTACCTTCAGATGTTTAGCTAAACTGCCTTGTTGCTTCTATGTTGCACACTTTTATAACGTTAGAGAAACAGAGAGTTCACAAGAGTTCACAACTTGGACAAAAAAATCTGTCAAGAGTTTGTTAAAGTTACTGATCGGTGCATGCATGTTTTTGGTTCATTTTAGAATCAGTAGGCAGAGGGGGATATTTTTTTAGCTTACGTTACGTCTTTTGGACAATGCACATTTGTTCCTTCTATATACACTGTATTGTATGTTTTCTTATACGCAAAGTCTTCTCATTTGTTAGCTGACACTTCTTGGTGCGAGCTATTTTTCAGAACATTTTTAACAAATTATGCTGTTAAAAAGTGATGGGGACAAAATTGGTCATTTCAAAAAGTGGTGGGGATCTCCAGTGTAAATGACACCTATGACAGGTATACATACCCGGGTCATGATCTGAATGGTGAGGTAGTGTAGCACAGCTCCCAGCATCACAGCTACAGTGTTGGCATGGTCCCTGATAAACTCCCAGCTGCCCTCAGACATCAAGGGGGCGGCCACCACTCGAAACACCACCAGGGCATGAGCGAGGCCGATGATTAGCATCAACTGGAACACAAACAAACATCGACATGTTGCTTCTTCCTGCTGACACTGCACACACCCTCTGCTGCAGTCCGTCCAGGCTCTTTATCTCATCCTCTATCACTCTGGTCATACTTTATTTTCTATTCTGTAAACTGCAATCTGATTTGAAGCTTTATTTATTTTTATTTTGCAATAAATTGAACTCATGTTCCCAAATCAGCAAGAAATAATTAAGATTGTTTGACTGACAATAATATGATGTTACAGCTGTCGTTCCAGGAAAATTAAATTGATCTTTTGGTTATGAAGCAGTTTCATTTCGGCAGGTGAACAGGTGAACTAGTCAGTGAACATTCCTGTGATACTGATCTGTGAATATCTCCTCTCAGAGAGATACAGTGCATTTCCTGAGGAACGCTTTTCCCTGAATCACACCTGTCAGGTTGTGCTTCAGCCCACGCTGCATATACACAACACGCTCACTTTTAGATGCTTTCAGTACTGTGTGTGTGTGTGTGTGTGTGTGTGTGTGTCTTACCATAAGTGTTACCAAAATGAGGACCAGAGTGCTGCGCAGGTATGAGTGTCTGAACTGTTGGGGTTTACAGTTTGGATCATTGACTATTTCCAGAATCAGTTCTTCCTGTCAACACACACACAGGCTGACAGTCAACTCACATGTTAACAGTATATTACAAGGACTTCTGTGTCCAGTAATAAAGTGACAAGAGTAACAAGAGCTGTAACTAGCAGAGGACTTTCTTCAGAAAAGTACTTTCTTTGAAATATTAGGTTTTCATTTGGTTTGATTGTAAATACTGGCTGTGATCATCAGCTGATTGGAGCAAAACCTGCAAGGACAGACTTGTTTGTATCAGTCAGTTAATATGATTTGAGATCAGCTGTTGCCACACATCTGTACTTCTGACACAGGGTGATACCGGGGTCAACTCCCTGATCCCAGATCAGCCAACATTATGAAAGGTTTCAGAAAATGATGTCATAACAAAGCTTCAGGTGATACATTCTGTTATGGTGATACTAACGTTTCCAACATGGGTAGGACATGTGATGACAACTGAACAAACTATATGCACTGATGAAGACCATGAGAAAGACAGTAAGGTGACCCTGAGTCAAAATTTATCCAAGGTCAAGAATTATGGGCAAATTAAGCTCAGTGGAATGTAAACATAAAAACATCATGTATGAAGACAAAATCTGTGCATGTATTAAATAAATTATGAATGCAGGAAAAATAATTCTGTAAATGAAAATTAGAAACAAAACAACTGAAGCTTGCAACCAAAGCTGCAGACGTGTAACACATACAGAATGAATTAAGTAATTAATTCTGTAATTTTAAGTATCTCACCACAGTCATTTCCCAGCATCATCCAGCTGGTGTGTCCACTGGCTATACAGTTTCACTCTCACACCACGCAGTCAGTGAGGATCTGTCTGCTGCAGTTTGTTGACTTACGATCTAGTTAAACATGCAGGCTGCAGGTTGTCTTTACACTGCTGTCACTATCATGAAGACCTGTACAGCCTGGTAAGAATAACATGTTTGTTCTCTGCAGGCTATACTGTTACTGAAAATACATGTTTGTTTTTTTGGTTCAATCCTCTTTTTAAATTCTGTAAGCAAACAAACTGAGGACTGAGAGTGAAGGAGGAAAAGATCGGAGAAGTTCTAGCTATTTTAGATAGTTTTGGAAAATCATACCTGTTTTTTGCATTTTAACTGGATATTGTGGATACTGTTTTACTGCATATTAACTGCATATTCCACATTTAAGATTTGCTTTACTGTCCTTTATTGTAGGAAATTTGGACTGGGCTTCCACCCATGCTGCATCCATAAAAAACATTCCACATACATAAAAGACAGCTCTGTTCTGCTCTGCTCTGTTTGTGGGTCGAGTGCAGGGATGGATTCTGTCTTACACCTGTTATCTTCCATGCAGTGCACTGCATGAGTCGGACTAGTTTGCACTTCAGTTCCACAGAGAGGTTACCAAACCAAGTTGTGGTGCCATATCTAATTAGGCTTTCAAAGACTGCCAGATAAAAGACGACCATGAACTTCTGATCAACACCATGAACTCTGAGTCGCCACAAGAAGTGCAGACGCTGTTGTAGTCTGCTACAAAGACCATAGGCATGCATGTTCCAGGTCAGCGAGCTATCAATAAAAACACCAAGGTATCTGTGTGAGAAACCTGTGAGGTGGTTTCATTGTGGATGACCAAAGGCCTGTGGTCACCTACTCCTCTAGGGTTAAACACCATCTCCTCTGTCTTTTTAACATTCAACATCAGGTGATTATCATCACACCATGCTAAAAAACTTTGTATTTCTAAATAATACTCACTCTCAGTATCATTTGAGAATTTAATGATGTAGTTATTAGGGTTACGGCTTCTACCCTGGGGAGCCCTGTGTTCAAGGTTCAGAGTACTGAAAGAGTACCATTAACACTGACCTGTGGTCAAAATGAGTGGTCCCATCTAATAATGAGAAGGTGGACATTCAGCTCATACAGCTTCCTAACCGATAGATGTGGCTGTATAGTATTAAATGCTGAACTAAGATCTACAAATACAAGACGTACATAAGTGCTTAGATAGAAAATGCATCATGGCTGTAACAGCATCATCTCTACCTCTTTTACACCTGTAAGCAAACTGAAAAGGATCAAGTGAACAGTTGACTTGGGTTAGGGGTTGATAATGATTTTCTCAAAACATTTCATAACTACATGACTACTTCGATAGTCATCATTGGTGCAGTGAGTCTTACAGTCTACATATTGATTAAATTCAGGTAGTGTTTCAAGCTTGCAATGGTTAAAATCACCAACAACAAAACAAGGTGCTTCCAGAGTGCATTACAATTGTCTGTGCACAGTCCCCAATTAAGGTGGCTGTCTTTGCAGCGTTTCCACTCGGTGGGATATATAAACAGAACAAAATAAAATATTCTCAAATTCAGGGGGAAGATAAAAGGGTCTGAGACTCAGACATACCAGCTCAGTGTCGAAGTTGCAAATGAACTCCCTCTGTGTAAATTGAGAGCACTACTTTTGGCACAGGTGTCTCCTCCCTTACCCTTGCCAAAATTGTCATTCATGTCGTTAATATTCTGTTTTACTACATATTAATGGGATGTTGTGTATACTGTTGGGTGGTGTGCAGCAGTTTTCTCAGTCTGTTTCGGTTGTTTGTATTTAGTGTTGTGATAATGTTTTAATGCTTCTTTCTTGGGCAGGTCTGTGTTAAAAAAGATATTTTAATCTTTCACCTGGTTAAATAAGATGTGAATGAAAATGTTATTTTATACAGTAATTAAAGGAGAAATGATTACATGACTGCAGCTTTGATTGCAAGTTTCACTTTTCTTATTTTTAAATGATGGTTTTCATTTGCAGAATAATTTTTCCTGCGTATGGTTTTGGGTTCAAGTTCATGAAGCTCAGAAATGTCTGTATTTCTTAAGGAAACTTAAGAAGGCAAAGTTCCCGTGCCAAGTTCTTGTTAACTTTTCCAGAGGAGCAATAGAAAGCATCCTGACTGGAAACATTACAAACTGGCATGGTTTGTGCACGGCCCAGGACAGGAGGGCTCTGCAGTGAGCCCAGAACATCATTGGTTCCCATCGACCGAGCAACAGTGATATTGGTGCCTATATAGAGCCCGAAGGATACAAGCGAGTATCCTCATCCTCCTCACTTCAACATAAAAAATATTTTTTCTTGTGTAGCACAAAGGGACTATAACTTGCATTTTTTTGTGCACCCTGCATTGTAGAATGACTAATAAATGAACCCTGAACCTTAAAGAATTAACTTTTTTCATTTTTGATTTTTTTTTTACATTCTACTGAGCTCAGTTTGACACCATAAAGAATTCACAAGTTTCAAACAGTCTGAGATTTTTGGTACCTGCATGTCACTATATTGCAGTGATGCCATTAGTGAGGGGCAACACAACACAACACAGCTACACAGGATCTAGACTCAAATGCAGATTTGTCTTTAGTCAAAGACACAGTATGATCTGTGAGGGCAGAAAGCAGTACCTCCTCTTCACACCAGTCATAGACCTTCCACTGTGAAACATGTCTGGCTCTGTGTCTCTTCCACAGCTCCAGGAAAAGAGTGGCTGAAAACACACAGACAACCAGTTAAAGAGGAACTCCACATCACAACAGATCACATTACATTAGACATCACAGTATAACACATTAGATCAGGTCAGAGACTCACCCCAGATTGCCATGAACATAGCAAAAGCCACAGTGCCCTCATTGTCAAACAGATGGCTGACCTGTGTGGATACAAACACATCATGTATCCCATCAAGAAGGAAGATCTTAAATCTGGTACCACACTAACACAGATAAAAACTAGGATCAGCTTTTCATAATGTGTCTAAAATCCTGATTAACGTCTTCATCACTCAAATATAAGGACTGTGAGCTGGTCGCTGGCAAAGCCCTTGTTACTCAGTTACTAAGAAATATTTGTAGCAGCCCGTTTATGTCAGCTGGTTTGTGGTACATTCAATGACCCTTCCCCTATCCCAACAAAAATGAGCAGCTGTAACTTGGCACTGCAGTCAGTTTTCTCTACATGCTACAGCTGCAGTGAGACTGATACTTTGTAGGGTAATTGCAGGTGTGTTTTTGGACCTCACTTCCCAAGTTTCATCGTCTGTAGTCATCAATCTTTTCTTTGGTTGTTCGGCCATAATAACTGTTTACTCACAGCACTAGCAGAGACCGGAAAAAACAGCACGCTGCTTCACACGCAGATGAGTTGAAGAGCGAGTCTGTTGCATTAAAAGCCTTGTTAAAAGCCTAACTGTGCGCCGCTTGTGATTTTTCCGGGAAAGTCGCTCCCGACACCCGGGTCGTAATACTGTAAACGCTGCAGGCTTTCATCAGTGGGCCATAGGCTCAGTCACCATTGTGTTGCATCATTCGGTGATAGACAGACTGTTAAGAAGGCACACAGTTCACACAGAGTCAGGCTTTAACAATTTCATTGGACAGCATGTATACGAGCATGTAAGGAACCAATCAGCTACTTTGAGTGGTTAACTAGTATCTTGGCTCCTTTAGTTTGTCTGCTAGTTCTCTCCAGTGAGTTTGATGGATAAGTTTGGGATAAAAGTTGTCTTGCTGGCTGTATAGGAAGTTATGTGCCTAAATTAATATGCAAGTATGCTTTATATGTGTGCCTTCATAGTAAATATAGGATGAGTAAGTGCACAGTGTTTTAATTCATGTAAGCTGACTTGCTAGACTAGATGGCAACATGTGGCTTAGCAGAGAGTGCCAATAGGAGGTTAAATGACCTGTAACTTGACACATACTAGCTTTCATTATAAGTTGGAATTAGCGTGTACTTGCAGTTTATTGTTTATTTCTTAGTGTGATAATTTGATATACCTGTGAGAGTCTTACAAGTTAATACTTTACTACTTAAACAAATAGAAGCTTTCTTAGTTCACAGTTGGCTGCCCACTTTATTCTCTTTTGAGATTAATTCTATCTATATCTGATTGATTGATATTATACTATTCTAGAAACCACATACAACCCAAGTGTAAACCTGCACAGCCTTCCAGTAAAGTGCAAGAAGCATCTTCTAATGTATTCTTACCAATACACCACAGTGAGATCCCAAACACTGTCACAGTTACAGACAACATTTAGTCGCCTCTAACTTTCTCTGTGTTCCATCAGTTTAAACATTGATATATACAATGATACAGCAAAGCTGCTGTCATTAACATGTATTTATGTTCATTCTGTCATAAAATAATGAGTTGTTTAGTTGTTTGCCACAAAGAGAGGATGAAGAGATTTAACCTTTTTTATGTTTTTCTGGTGTTTCACGTGGATACAAATAGTTTTCACACAAAAACTGCATTTTTAAATTTATAGCTTAACGTAGCTTAATGAGACAAAACTAGTTTGCATGTTACAATCCATTTTAAGTGAGTAACAGATGAAGTCCTGAGTTACAACTGACAGCAGCTGTTTGAAGAGATCAGACGAACCAAATAACATGACAGAGATGAGATGAGTTCACCTTAGCATAAGTGCAAGTGTCTGACAGCTGCCACACTGTACACCTCTTATCACATCGAGGACACATGATGATGCCGGACTGACACACTTCCTTACTGAGGACACACAGAGAGACAAAGATTAAAGGTTTAATGAAAATAACAGGTCAATCATATGGTGTCAGTGATTCAGCTGCTAACAGGAAGAGCTGGCTTCTTATGGCTCTCCTGAAGTCCAATGTAAGAAATTTCATGCTTATCAAATAAAGACTTGTTGGGGAGCAAAGAGTAAAGAGACATTGGGCCTCATGCAAGAACCGTTGTACATAACGATTTGTTCTCATGTCCCCGTACGAGTGATTGAAGAGAACTTATGCCATTCACCAATTTTATTTAGAATTTTATCTGAGAAACGAATGAAATTTCCAAGTGGTCCAGACCTGTCAGGTCATGAACAGACAGTCTGACTCTCTCCACAAGCGACATTTAAAAAAAAAAAGAAAATGCCTTAATCTAGATGAATTTAGAGTTTAAATATGATACTGAAATTAACGGAAATGAAATATATAACTACGACAAACTTAATGCAAAATTAATATTGTCTTCACCATATCGTCATCATCATGGCTGCTCTTTTACTAAGGTTTTTTACAGGCTTTTATGATTTTTATTGCCATATTTTAGCCCCAGACCGTACAGTAGTTGCTAGATAAAATCTCTCCCTCTGACAGCTGCCTCAAAGGTCTTTCTGCAGGTCTCTATCCAACATCATCCTCTGTTATAACACCTGACGGTGTAACATCACCTGCTGTAGGCCATGATATCATCCTCTGTTATAACACCTCCTCTTGTATTAGTCATTTTGCTTTAGAAAGACATTATTTATCATCTAACTTTATGTCAAACATTTCCCTCCTTTTGTCTGTCACAGTACAGCTCTGCTCTGATGACTCATCATTGTCAGCTGTGATATTAATATTTTCTAATTGTTTCAGCTCCTCTACACTGCTAAATTTGTCTAATTGATTTCTGACTCTCTTACTCTTTTTGTAAATAAAATGTATCCACAAACAGGTCTTGAACTTTCACCTCCTCATGAACAGGTCACATTCATCGTGCTGAAATGAGCCATTTACAACAACCTTGTCCAGTTAAGAGAGTTTGTTGAATCTGAAAGAGGGTTACAAGCACAAACACACCTCAAAGAGAAAGTCAGGGTTTAGGACGTTTAGGAGAAGAATATGAAAATGTTCTTGTATAAGACCCAATGTATTTTTTGATTCTAGCACTCAAGGTCCCCAAAGTCATACAGTTTCAAACTCTACAGTTTTAAAAGGGCCTTTATAAATAAAGTTAATGCAAAAGGACCTGTGTTTCCCATGTTTTAGACCATTTACCACATAATATTACTTCTACAACATCTGACTCACATGAGAGGGTTGGTGTTGAAAAAGGCAAGTCCATACAGGAACACTACAACACCTAGAGCAGCAGCTGGAACCAGCAGCTTGGTGTACCAGCCCAGCCACAGGTAGTACAGAGCCACCTTCTCTCCAAAGTAACACCTGCAGAGAGGAAACACACAGGCAGACATGATGTAACACACAAACACATCAGTGACTATGGAAAGTGCTCAGTCACATTGGACTTTTTCATGTTTTATTGTCTTACAATATTGAACCACAGATGATTGGTTTCCTTTTTTGAAAGAAAAGATTCAAATGACATCTGGGTCAGTGTTTCCCAGAAGGTTCTCTGGTCGGCCGAGACACTATGACATCACACATACGTCACTCTGTGATTGGTCAGCTATGTGGAGGTGAGAAAGTTTGAACTTTTCTCTCAGCTCTCTTTTTTTAGTCTTCACACAACTATTCCCGTGAACAACCGAGTGCACTATGAATGTCTTCCAGGAGAGACTGTCTAAAAGTGTGTGCTGTCCATTGAACGATTTATTGTGATGAGACTAGAATGACGTGAGAGGCAGTCAGGTACAGGCTTTTTACCCTGCCTCTGAATTCAGAACAGGTATGAACACTTTGGCATTTGAAGTGATGGGACGACACATCAATACATTCTACATTTTTTCAAGGATATACGGATCAGCCTGTACGTCACTGGGCCACCATGAAGGCTGCTGGAGGTTTATCTGCTGCCCTGAAGACTTCTGAGGCTAGCGGGAAACACGAATACAGTTAAATAAACAATCCTGGAGGAAAAAAATAGAAGTAAGAATCCAGGATCTGTGGAAAGACTTGAAAAAGCATGGGGCTAATACAGATGCTGATACAGACCTGCTCACACACTATAACTACTGCCACTGGTGCCCTTTACTAAATACAGACTGGACAGGGCTTATGTCACCATTCATGTGTGTTTTATGTTCATATTTATGTAGATCAGTGCATACAGAAGTAAGTTTCTGTTAAGCCATGTCAGAAATCTGTTGCCACTGTGATTCACCACTGTAAAACAATAAAACACATCCATGAGGAGTGAATACTGAACACATACGCACATTTAGGCTTTTCTAATTTCTCCTATTTGACTCTATTTCTGATTACATATTTTGAAATTTATATTTTTTTGCCCTACACATCTGTATAACCAGGATTTTTGAAAGTCCTCTGGAAGAATTTCTAATGCATCCCAGGAGAGGCTGGGGACATGGAGTCAGAGTGGGCCATGTTCAGAGCCTCCATTGTGGCCGCTAGGAGTTGTGGTAAGAAGGTTGTTGGTGCCTGATGTGGTGGCAACCTGAGAACTAACAGCTGAAGAAGGAGGCCTTCCAGGCTTGGTTGACCGGGGTCTCCTGAAGCAGTGGACAGGTACAGGGAGGCCAGGAGGGCTGTGGCTTCTGGGATTGCCGAGGCAAAAACATGGGTGTGGGAAGAGTTTGTGGACTCTGACGGCAGTGGCTCAGGAGGTAGAGCGTGTTGTCCGAGCTGCTGGCCAGAGCCTTGCATCGCAGCTCCACCACCAGTGTGTGAATGAGAGGATTGTAAAGCGGTTTGTCTGTTAGAGCAGCGCTATATAACTGCAGTCCATTTACAATTTTACCATCTATGGAGAAGGACTTTCGGTTGGCCTCGAGGAAGTTCTAGCCTGCCTGAGATCCTCAGCATTTCAGGACATTATTAGGCTGTCTTGGCTTACGTGCCTCTTCAATGTCATGTGGAGGTTGGGCACAGTGTCTGTGGACTGGTAGACCGGGTGGTGGTTCCCGTTTTAAAAAATAAAAAAAGGGTGGGGGGGTGGGGGATGGTAGAGCCGCTGCTCCTTCATGTTGAAAAAAGCCAGTTTAGGTGGTTCAGGCATCTGATCAGGATGCCTCCTGGGCACCTGGAGGATTTTCCGGGCATGTCCAACTGGTAGGAGACCCCGGGGTAGACCCAGAACACACTGGAGAGATTATATATCTCATCTGGCTAGGGAACACCTCGGGATCCCCCAGGAAGAGCTAGAATACGAGGGACATCTGGACTATCTTGCTTACCAGTGCAACCCAGCTCCTGATAAGCAGCGGAAAATGGATGGATGGATGGAATGGATGAATTAGCTATTAGCAGTTCCTGTTTGCAGTGTACTCATGGATGTACAGACAACTATCACTGGATTACTTTGGTAAGAAAACTCAGAAAACAGTTTATAACAGCAGAACTTGCCAGAAGTGCATTTATGGACGTTTATAGTATTCACAACGGACGCCAGAGATAGTAGTACAAGACAGACACACACAGATGATACAGACAGGCACACAGACAGAAACAGACAGACAGACAGATACAGGTAGTTGACAGACTGACTTGACGTCGTTGACTGGTTGGCCTGTAAACAGACCCGACCATCGAGCCCACTTCTTCTTAAGCTGTTTCTGCTTCTTTCTCTGAGGATCATGGGAAAAATCAACATACAAACATCAGGTTTTTATCCTGTATGCTGACACACTGAACAAGTTTCACATCAACATCACAATAAGTGTATTTTGAATATTTCATGTTCACCGAGAAACATTTATGTCTTTCTAACAAAGAAGAACCAACAGACTTTTCGGCTTCTTCACCTTTTCACTGGGCGATATTTAGACTAACCATTTGACCATCGTGTTCTTCACAACATGCTGGTCTTTACTGAGTGAAGAATACACAGCTCACACTCCTATCAAACTCTTTAAAACCCTGAGGACTCAGCTGTGGACTTCTGCCCTGATGTTGTGTCTGATGTTACTTTTCAACTACAGTCACTGAGTCTTTTACACAGATTCTGAAGCCAGAACAGAAGCTGCTTCATGCTGATTTAGTTTCTCTGTGTAATGATGATACAGTACAGGGAGAGTAGAGACATCCTGAGACCATCTATCAGGGCTGATCCAGGCATATCCTAATGGACTGGTACCAGATAAAATAAACCAGATCAAATGCAGATCCTTTCTTTACTGTACTTTTTTATCCACCTCAGCCAGCAATGTGTTGCAGCGCTGCTCTCCTTTACAACAGCCAGGCTCTACAGGGCAGCACATCACTGTATATACCATGAAAAATAATTTTAAACTTTCATTCATATCAGATTAATAATTTAAACTGATTAGTTTAACAGTTTTGAATCAGGATTGAGGTGTGAAAAATAAGGTGTCACTTTTAGTACCAGCAGCTGTTATTTCAATGTGTCAAATACATATTTAATCAACATTTCATATCTTCTGCTGCTGTGCATAGAATTCTTTTTACTGTGTATACTGAGCATGTTTGACACAAACATTTCTTTGTGCTCTAAGCAGCTGTGTCATTTAGGTGAATATAAGTAGCAGTTCGGACAGATAATGGAGCAGATCATTCTGAAGAGTAATACTGTAGCTCCAGCTGTTTAAAGAGATCAGTCAAAGATTGACTCACCTCATGGAGGCAGAACACGGTTTCAAACACATCCTTCATCAACAGTTCGTCCAGGTTTTCTGAATAAAACAGAACATATCTGCATGAAAGGCTGCCCTTTGTCCCATATCACGACATGTTTCATATCTGTTATATCAATAATCAATGTTCATGGCTGCCTGTTAGAAGTCTGTGTGGATCACATGTTGTCATGTTTGCTGTATGTACTATTAAACTCTATTAAACTAATCACACTCACCTCCTGTGTTGATGAAGGTCTGATGAAGGATGAAATGGACGATTCGGATCCTGGGGAAACCACAGAAAAGTTTAAGTAGGTGCAGAAACTGTATCTGCAGGATCAGAAGGAGTAGGTCTATAAAACATGATGTATTTGGACTTCAGGTGTTGGTATATGCCAGACTTGTACATCCTGCAGCCTAAAATCAGTCAGTCCACCTGTCTATGAAACTAAAGTGCTGCTCCCCTTACAGTCACACGTTGTTTTTGTGTTTCCAAATACAGAAAGTTGGGGTTCTGTGGTGCTATAATACAACTGAAGAAGCCATCTTTAAAATCCCATTTTTAGCCCCAACCTGCCATGTGATATGAATTTGCTTTGACAAATCAGAGAAAAAAATAGGTCAATGCTGATGTACTTCCTGCCTCATTACAGCTGACATTGATTTAAATACATTTGAAAGAAATGACTCACAGAAGACAAAAGGATGCAACAGATTTATCTAAATGTCAGAAGCTTCACAATAACATACTTCTCTACTTTCCATCTGTACTGTATGCTCAGTGTCCATATACTGTACAGCTGTATTCATCCCGATTTTTTTTAAAAATATGGCTAAATGCATACCTCGCTCCCTGAAAAACAAAACCACTGAAAAACCATCCATATTTCCAGCTCTGACAGGAGCCCAGATATTTTGTTTAGGGCAGGTTTATATCAGTCACCAGAGCTTTGGAAGTAAAGTGTCTGTGTTCATGTATTTCACAGACAGTTTACAGTTAGGTGACTAAGGACACGGATCATCAGTTCCAAAAACTGTGTTTAAAACAAGCCTGTGTTCATCACCCTGTTAGGAGAGATGTTAACACACTGAAGTAAGAAAGATCCAGTCACTAAGCTTCATATTCTGTTGGCCAGCAGCTGATAGTAAACTTAAGAGTAAGACAAGATCTTGTTCACATTTGGATTCATCAGTTGTTGTGTTTGGTTCATACAATAAAGCTAAACATATTCTCGTAGTGGCACAACAACCAACACAAGCAGCGCTCCGACAGACTGGTATTTTCCTGACCTTGAAACTGGCTTTGAAGTTGGACGACAGGAACAAACAGGTGGAGGAGAGGAGACAAGAGGTGGAGGAAAAGGAACAAAGAGGTAGAAGAACAGGAATGCTGCTGTCACATAATTTACAATATGATGTAACCATTAAGGACGTGAGATACAGCGGGATTAAAACTAAAAAAGCTTCAGATTGATGTTAAACACCATCTGCCTCTGGTTGCAGATTTGTGGTTGTGTGTGTTCACGTTGTGCCACTACGCAGCATCAAACATGCTTTCCTGAAGAAGCCGATTCTTCATTGACCTGTTGTTGTCATGCGTCACTGTGATTGGCTCAGCTGTTTTAGAGCGATGAGACCAGTGATGTTATTGGCTGAGAGTGTATTTATTAATCATCGCACCCTCTGATCTATATTTATCCTCACCCAGCTCTTTTCCACTCTGTGCTGCCGCATATGCAGTACATGAACCAGAACAGCCAGTGGAGATGCCCACACAGTCTGTGAGACCTACAGCTCTGCTCTGGTCATTGCACTTACACAATTAAAATCTGTTCTCTACAGCAACAGCCGCTAAAACTCATGAAGCACTGAGCAGTTTGACATGAGCTTATTTGCAGTCTTACTGAGAGTGTGATATTCAGATTGATACCACTCTTGTGTCTGTACAGTAAATATGAAACTGAATATCACACTTAGCTTAGCATAAAGACTGGAAGCAGGTGGAAACAGCTAGCCTGGTTGTATCCAGAGTTTAGGAAATCTGCCTAGCAGCACGTCGAATAAAAAGCTCCCTAATAATGTTATATTTGGTTTGTCTAATCCTTACTAACACTCAGAAGACTGAACCCCTTTTCCACCAACATGAAACTGGTTCCGCATTTCAACCAAAAATAAATTGGTTCAGAACCCAAAAAGTTGGTTCCAAGCTGGAACCAAAAATAGCAGGTTTTCCTTGACCTGACGTGTGAACCGTGACAACATCAGTGGGCGTGTCATATTCTACAGGCTGGAAAGAGAGGACGGAGAAGGCAACAATGTCAATCATTAACAGCTGGTCCGTGCTTGTTTTTTGGATAAAAACAAATATCTGTAATAACAGAACAAAAGCTTGCAGGTAATCAATGCAATCCGCCATCTTGCTACTACTGTTTACTTCTGTTGTGCATTGTGCAACGCCCTCCGCTGATGATGCATCCTTGATTACAATGGTTCCGCTCAAAACTGGTGGAAACGCGTGCTGGTTCACTAGATAGCACCAAGTTCCAAGAACCCTGAACGGAACCGGTTCAAGAACCAGAGCTTATGTGGTGGAAAAGAGGTATCAGTGACCTTTAGAGGTGCTGGTAGGTGGATTTCTTGTTGTCTTTGGACAGAGCCAGGCTAACTGTCAACTATAACATTTAAGGAAACATTTGTCAGGAAGGAAGTTCAAGTATCAATATATTACATAAAGCTGTAATGTTGTTCAATGATGCTGGAGACTTCCGTGTGGAGGAACATAACATTATTGTTAAAAACATCCTTTCACATCTTTCAGAAACCAGGGGCTCCACCATCAGAAAGACAATTACATAACTGCTGCTTTCTGATGAAACAACACAACAACTATCAGTATGGAGTTTCCTGGAACTACCTGTACAAGTTTCACCATCGTCCGTGACTGTGTGTGTGTGTGTGTGTGTGTGTGTGTGTGTACCTGGTAGCCTGGGAGGTGGCACCCCTCTCATTTCCACACCAGTTGCAGGAGTCGGAGACTTTGAGCAGGTACTGGTAGTCTTCAAACATCTCACGTGGAGCACGGAGGCCAAAAAACACTTTGTCATCGTGGATGATCCTCTAACACACACGAACAACACACACATTAAATGAAACTTCATACATTCACTCCCACTGTATAACACCATGTGTCAGGTCAGGGTGTTTGGAAGAAATGTGGCACAGTGCAGGAAGCAGACTCACAGTGACGGCCATATTTTTCTTTTCCAGCTGCTCGATGAAGGCTCTCTGTCTCTGAGCCTTCTGGTCCGTGTCATCGTCCACCTTGTGGGCCACCAGTACGTAGTCAAATGTCCTCTGGGTGGGCTGTTCAAAGACAACACCCCCACCCCAGTGAAATATTTACATATTACACACTGTTTACACTGTTAATTATCTCAAAAGAAGTATTATATTCAGATTTGTCCAGCTAAAACAAAGTATATCAAAAGACGGTTTAATCCCAGCTGTCTATGGTGACCTGAACTATTTCTCAGAGGAGTGCAGAATCTCTGTATGATTGAGAAAACCACTGGTTTTAGTCAAACCAGGGTTACAAACTGCCTCTACATTGTTTCACAGCCTTAAGGCTGCTTTCAGCTCTGACCCATGTAGTTCAGTTAAAACAAACCCTGGTGTGTTTGCCCAGTTGGTTCGGTTCATTTGAGCTGGTGTGAAACATCTCAATCAAACTCTGGTATTGACCAAACAACCGGACAGAGAAAAGGGAGGGTTTTAGTCCAGTTCCAAGTGGACTTATTTGTGATGTGAAAGCAAACGGACCAACCACAAGATTCAGTTAAAGTTAACCAGTTAAATTCATCTGCTGATTGCAAACTGTTCAGGAAGCGATCTTATAATCGATCTGTACAAGCCGTGTATATATTTGTGTAAATCGTTATAGTAACCATGGTAACGTATGCGCGTCAGCACACTAGTGCAGGACCAAATGAACCGAACTACAGGAGTGAAAGAGACCTGAGACCTTAAGACTCTTATTTATATGTTTGTTGGATGGTTGAATAGCTTCAGAACCCTCCTTATGATGAGGCTTCAACAGCCTGAGTTACACACACTGAGTGGGTATCTTCTATATTTACAAAGGTTTTGTGTTTCCACAGACACGGTTTCCGTGTTGAGCTGCAGCAGAGGGACAGACACACAAAGAGGGAATGACAGAATTTGAAAACTGTGAATTTATCCTTTAAGTTTGGATAAACTGATAAACTCTTCAGATTTCCCCACATTTCAACATTGTGTGAAACTCAGTCAAAGTGGTTTTGATGGCATTTAGTTTGTACACCCTCTTTTACTGTCAGATGTCTGCGATTTCTGACATGTTGAAGGAGTGCTAATACTGTCAGCAGTGCAGAGAGACCAGAGGCAGGTGCAACTACTACACAAATGTTTTATCTACATCTTGTTGTATCTTGTTAGCTAGCAAGCTAGGCACCCGCTCATCCAATGAGTCAGCTGGGTTCTGTCCCAAGAAGCAGGTTCAGGTTACTACACCTGCTCTGAGTAACACCTGTTCAGGTGCTCTTACTGTCGATGTAGATCCATGTTCCAGACTTGGAGTCTTTAAGGTTTTAAAGCCCGGGTCATGTCCTACTGTTCAGAGTAATGAGCACACCTGACAGACCCATTAAAGGACAGGAAATAGCTCCAGTCACATTACACATCTGTGCTTTGTTCAATAAACAAGATACCACATGTAAATGAGACCGCTGCCATGAACAGGTTCACCGTTTCATCTTGAACAGTGACAGAAGGACCTTTAAGATAAAACTCGGTATGTGCTCGTGTCTGATGGCACACAGGTTTATCTGTTCAACACAGAGTCAAAGAATCCTTTCACATGAGCAGACATATTCTCCATTTGCATGTTAGTGATGAGCTCTGTCTGCAGCTATCTTGTTCATGTAGAGGAGGTTCAGATGAGAGGAGGAGAGACGTGGATTCTTACCGTTGAAGGAAGTAAAGGCTCAGTGTCGTAACTGTCCTTCTGTCTGTCCGACAGCTCAACATTTTCCTTTAACACACACACACACACACACAGATAAGGTTAGCATTACAGTTTAGAAGCATGGTAATTATCACACTGACTCAATAGTGTCATATTACAGATATCAGGAATACATTTATGACCTGTCAAACTTTGAAATATCTGTTTAAATCCAGACTCATTTTGCTCCTGACGAATTCTGAACATTCACTTCAAGTAACACAGTAACTTCTGACACATTCTTCCTCTTTTACAAATAATTTCTGTTAGAGAAGTTTCACTTTAAAGTTTCACTTTAAATCTGTGACTGTCTCTTTGACAGAAATGCTCCTCATTAAATGAAGCTCCTGATTTCTTTTCTGTATTTTAGTTAAAAAAGATACAGTTGTTTAAGACCAGTGTACATGTGAAAAAACACATTTACAGAGATCTCCAGTCACTGCTCGGTATGTGTGACCAGTGGAGCAACATTATCTTTAATTGACATTCAACAAGTCCTCCTGAAATCTTAAATCATCTCTCTATCGGTTTAGCTGTTGTCATTCATCTAAATCCAGTTTTCCACAGCTCAACGGTGGCCAGCTGTTAAGAGTCTTTGTCTTCCTCTCTCACAGACATTCTGCAGCCTGCAGGTCCTGACCTGCCCGACACACTCACATGTTTTTTCTGGCTCTCACTCTCGGCTTTGTTCTGCTCCATGCCGTTTCAACTTTACTACCTTCATAACATTTACAATGCAGATAAGCTGATCGATAAGCCAGATATACAGCAGTGAACCTTCAGCGTGGGTGTGACCCCGAGTGCTCCCTGTTATAAACAGTCCACACACACACACACAGTCACACTAAACTACAGTCCTGCTGTGCCTTGCAGTCACAGAGCAGGGCATTCATGGAGTACATTTCTTGGTTCTTGGTGAAGTTCCACCTTCAGAGCCCAACAATTAGCTGATTAATCAATTAGTCGATCAACAGAAAAGTCATCAGGAAACTATTTTGATGATTCATTGTTTAAATCATCTTTTAGCTCATTTGAAACATTCGCTGGTTTAGCTTCTGAAATGTGAATATTTACTGTTTTTAGTCTTCTGTGATATCAGACTGAAGGTTTTTGGACTGTTAGTTGGACAATTTGAAAATTTCACCTCAAGCTTTTGGAAATTGTGATTGTCACTTTTCACCACTGCATGTAGAAAACAATGAATCAATTATTTGGGAAAACAATCAGCAGATGGATTGATAATGAAAATAACAGTTGCAGCTTTGATCTACTACACTACTACACTATGTGGCATCTATGAAGATGTGGGGATCTTGACTTTAAAGTGAAGTTGAACACATTTGAACCAGTGGCTCGTACAGTAATGAAGACAATCTGATGACAGCTGCTGGGAAAACAAAATGTGTCAAAGTTTTCAGGTAATTACGATCAAATTTGAAAGAAGAGAGCCTTCACTCAGTGAGCTCTCAGGTCAGCCACACATATGATGTTTTTAACTGCTTTGGGATTAAATGTTGTTGAAACTGTGAGCACGTTAACAGGAGACAATCTGTCTGTTTGTTATTTTTAGGAGATGAAACATTGAAGCTTTTCTGAAAGGAGGAATAACAGAAGCTCTCTCTGGATGAATGGGACCGGGTAAGCTGCTCTCCTGAGTCCCATATGTTTTGATTTTTGTCTATTTATTTATGTGAGTCTTTATTGATATATTTATTATTCATCTTTGTCTTTTTGTTTGTTTATTGTTGTTCCTGGGCAGCAATAAGATGACCCTTACTTAATACTTTCAATAAAAATAGAAAATGTTTGGGGGGTTTCATGTCACATTTTTAAGCATTCTGTATTTGTTGTTTGATATTGATTGATTACTGTTAGAGACGTGACTAATATTCTACAGAGAAATACATCCATGTGCATTACAGCAGTGTGGTCCACTTTATATTCTCATTTCTTTTATTGTTTTTCTGTTTTTGTCTTTTTTTTAATCTATTTTTTTCTTTACATGTCCGAAATCAAAGACATCAATCAATCAATCAATTTTACAACCGTTCATCATGTCAAACCGCAGGCTGCAGAGTAACTCCAACTGTTCAAGAAATGTAATAGAGTACAAAGTACATTAACGTGTAGTGGAGTAGAAGTAGTAGTAGTATAATAGACCTAGCATAAAATACTAAAGTACTCGAAAGGGTACTAGAGTAAAAGTACTTCGTTACATTGTCACGGATCAGAGCTACCTCAGTTAGCCTCGCTGTCCTCCATTAACACACTGATAGTTTACTGGTTAGCACTTAGCAGCTAGCTGAAGCTCATCAGCCCACACAGAGTAATAGAGAGAGTTTACCTCCACAGTCTTGAAGAACATGTTGGACGCTGTTCAGGTGTCAGGTGAAGTGAAGTCCGCTCAGAGAAAACTACATGTTCCTTCCTCACTAACGTTACTCCATCTTTAAAACCAACCTATCACACATTTATCTCATCAATAACTTCCGCATATTTACAGGTGAGTGCCGCACCGAGTTAGTGACCCTGGGTGTACAGGTGCAGGCGTGCCTTTCACCTGGAGCCGCTGACGTCACCTTTCCCCAACAATGACCAGGTAATGTTGCGTTGAAGTTCCACGGGGAAGATGGGAAATATGAAAATTTTCATATACTGTTGAAGTCGTTTTTGACATAATGGATGTTTTTCAGCTCAGTGTGCAGTGAGGAGCTGTGAAAATGTTGAATACCCAGTAACTAACTGATAACATCCAAACAGTAACATACACACATAGTTTATTTAAATAATACAGACACAGAGTACGGACATTTCAACCCTCCTCATCATCCATCTCACACAAACACGACACAAAGTACTAAGAATTCACGGAAAGTAACTAAACTTAACAAAGTATTGTTCTGCTACTTAATACTTCTACCGCACCACATTTCAGAGGGACACATTGTACTTGTTACTGCACTACAGATGAAGATTTGACATGCTTTTGTAATAAGATTTGTTAGATTAAACTACAGCGACATGTAAAGGTCAGCTCCACCTCAAACCGTCACAACATTCAAATGCTGCTTACACATGAATGCGTCAGTTGGGTTGGGTGGTGCTGTATATGAAATCAACATCCTATTTTTGAGTTTGTCACCATATGACAAATGTATGCAGAATCAACTATGTTCCACTGTAGGATACTTAAGTAGGATATGTCATGCAGGAGTATTATTGGTATCACTACTTATCGACCTGAGTACTTCTTCCACCATTGATTTTATACTCACAGTTCACAACATATTGCACTTACCTTTACATGGTATACTTTAATTTTTCCAGTTAAGAGCTATTGGCCTCTCTGCTTGTAAAATACACATAGAATAAATATGTACTGGCTCTGTTTTATATACAGTACATTTGATATCTACAGGGTATAAATTCATAATAAATATTCACTGCTGTTAAAAGAGGAGGTGGACTGTGTGTTGTTCATCTCTCCACAAATTTATCACCAACCTATATTTATATGAAAAGAACTTCATATGACAATCATAAACAGAGGAAATCAAACCTCTTCCATAACTAAGTTTAATATCACTTATTCCCAGGAAGAAAGGACAGGATGATCATATTTTTGTTTTTGAGCCGTTCTTAACAAATCTCTATTTGAATACATTTAAAAAGATCAAATTTAGCTAACATAATGTCGAAAGAAACCTTAAATCTTTATAAATTCAGAATTCCTCCATATACAGTCGTGCTGAACAGGAACTGAGGTTTGTGTTCATGTACTCTGAGTGTCACATTTCAAAAATCAATCTTTACCGACCACAGAGGTTGAACACAGCTGTATAGACTATAAGCTTCACTAATGCTTCATCAATACACAGTTTGATCACTGGACTGCGTGTCTGTATTTTCTAAATGATTATTGTACTGCACTGAATGTCTCACAATATGAAACCAGTGAGTCACCTTTCCATCACTTCTTGACACATGCACTCGCTGAGAAGCTGGGCCTTTTTCAGATTCACTCAGTGATCTGCTGTGTTCACATCAGTCCATGTCAGCTCCAGGTTTTACTCAGCTGAGCTGCTTCTTGAGACAAGTCCCTGAACACACCTTACACATAGTTTGAGTTATTAGAAAGCAGTAAAACACAATCCAGTACGTTTTGTTATGTGTCTGTAGCCATGACAACAAACGGCAGAGGGTTTTTATCCCATCTGACCAGAGTGCAGCAGGAGGTCAAAGGCATCTCCATCATTTCCCTATGTCCTTACAGCCTGTAGATAAATGAGACATTTTCATAGTTTTTACAGAGTCAATGACCTCATCCTCTGAAGCCGTGATGCAAAACTGGCTTTATAAAACCACCAGCTGTTGAGTCAGAGCACAGTAAGTGATCATGTGAGTGTTCAGTGGCAGCTCTGCGATATGCAAACAGTGACTGCTAAACATTTCTGATAAAAGCAGCCACCAGTAGACCTGGGCAAAACTTTTATTTTTGCTCTTTCAAAAGACAGAGTGGTCATGTTGGTGTTGTCTCACCGCGACCAGCTGTAGCTATCAGACATTATATACACTCAGTGTCCACTTTATTAGGTACATCAGTACAATCTAATGCAGTCAAGTGGCCGCTGAGTGTATGTTCCCATGACAATAGAGGGATCCGGGATTTCAGTCTCCTGAGTGGAAATAAAGTTGTCTTTGGGACATTCACTAACAACTAGTGCTCACCACTCTCTTATTCTTAGTATGAATCCACTCCTCTTCCTTCCTCTAATGCAGCATGAACGCTGCTGCAGAAATCAACATGTGAACCAGAAGAACTGTGGTGGATCCAATTCTTTCAGACACTTTCTGGGAGTGTTTCCACTGTAGGTCGTTTTCACTGCATGTTGACATGTGACTGCAGGAGAATCACATGTCAATATTAAACTATGGTAGTCCTGGTATTGTTCATGCTGGCTCCCTGTCACAGCTTACTGCAAAACATATACAAATGAATGTAATGACTGTTGGTTTGATCACTGAATATGAAACTAAGTATTGTGGATGTGTGGAGGAGTTTGTCGATTGGTGTCAGGCCTGTTTCCCTCAGCTAATACCAAGAAAACTACAGAAATGATTTTTGATTTCAGAACGAACAGAAAGACAAGTAGCTATCAGTGATGACTGAATGTAAATGAATCAAATAAAAATGCAGGGACAGTAAGTGATGTAAAGCTGTCAGGTGTCACTTACAGTAGTAAGCATTTATACTCTGACACACAGGTACTGAGTGTTTTATTGTTTGTAGTTAACAAGAACAACCTCTATTATTGTCAATATGTTGAGTCAGATTATGGGTCAACAACAACACAGTTTCACTCTGAGTCAGGTTGTCAGTGATGTATCACATCTGTGTCACAATCTCACCTGTCTTCAGCCCCTGCTCATTTCTCCTTAGCAAAGTACTTTTCTTCAACTCCCCAGACCTGCTATCCTCTAGCCTTACACCAGATGCCCTCTGACTTTCCTTTCTTTTGCCATTACCTGACTGCCCCACCCTAATACACACCTGTTCTCACTTCCCTCATCTGCTCTGCTATTACCTGGACTTCCCCACCTGCATCTCATCACTCATCAGCCACACTCCAATGAAACTGGTCCCTTTCCTTTGTTTCATTGTCAGTTCGTCTGTGTTGTCATGAGCCTAGCTGAGTTCCTGTGTTCCCTGCCTGCACTGCTCTTACACAGCGGTGATGTCAGTCAGAACAAAAATGACTTTTCTGGGCTTTGAAAAAGTTTTACAAAGATTAAACCTCCATGGCTTAAAAATATACAATACAAAGAGTAATCACTTACCATGTTTACAGCTGGAGGTGTCCTGTCAACAGTTTTACAGACGTCTCTTTTACAACATTGGTCTATGCGGAAAATGCTTTTCGGGCCGCAGGAGGATTTTTCGTTGCAATACTGTGAGCAGCCACTGGAAAAAAATGGAAGCAAGGCTGAGCGGCGGTGCCATATTCAGGTCTTATAATACATCCACAGTCCTTCCCCTGCGGTCTGCACTCCCAACCCTGACAGTACGAGCTGACCATCATGGACCCAGCAGACGAAGCTTGTTCTGTGGAGGAAGTGGTGGAGGCACCTCATCTCATTCCTCATGAGCCAGTGCCAAGACAGCGACATCCAACACAAGAAGGCATCTCTGTCGCTGGCACAGTTGGAATTCACTCGCAAGCCTGGGCTAGCTAAGCAAGTACCTGGAGTGGCAGAGAAGCTAACTGCCGCTCTAGCTAATCTACGGCCTGCTAGCCACTGGTCTGCTAGCTTCCAGTCTGCTAGCCTCCAGCATGCTAGTGTTCAGCCTGCTAGCCACCGGTCTGCTAACCTCCAGTCTGCTAGCCTCCACCATGATACCAATCAACTGCCCAGTGCCACAGAGACTCAGCTCCCCAGCGCCACTGAGCTGTCACCAGTCCTGTCTGGTTCCCAGTCAACAGCTGTGCCTGGTTCTCAGTCGGCGGCCCGCCAACACCTGTTCCTGAACCCCAGTCATCGGCACAGCCGACACCGTTTCCTGGTTCCCAGTTGGTGGTCTGGCCGACACCTGTTCCTGAATCTCAGCAGTTTGCTGTTCCTGTCGATGTCCAGTATGAACACTTTGACCCCCAGTCGGCCGTTCCCGCCGACCCCAAGTCTGAACTTCCTGATTTCCCGTCAGCCTTTCTTGCCGACGCCCTGCCTGAGCTTCCTGGTTCCCAGTCAGCCATCTCTGCTGATGCCCAGCCGGAACCCTGGTCAGTGGCCCAACCGACACCTGTTCCTCCCCAGCTGCAGCAGTCACCAGTTCCTGAGCTGCAGCTGCCTCCTGTTCCTGAGCTGCAGCTGTCTTCTGTTCCAGTGCTGCAGCAATCCACCAACCCTGAGCTGAAGCGGTCCCTAGTTCCTGAGCTGCAGCTGTCTCCTGTTCCTGTGCTGAAGCTATCCGCTGAGCCTGTGCTGCAGCGGTCACCGGCTCCAGAGCTGCAGCAGTCCCCAGTTCCAGAGCTCGATTCAATAAAAGCATGCTAGAATAACGTCATCATGGTTTGTCAATGTGGAAATAGGACAGTTTCCTCAAACAAAACAAACGCTGGTGCCCCTTTTTGCACACAGCTTCACAATTTGAGTCAAAGTTCAGTTTTGAGTCAATAATTGTCCCAAGATATTTGTAAGATTGCACACATTCCACTGTATGACCCTTAGTGGATATGGCTTTGTGTGTGTGTGATTGGTATCACTAAAATCAATCATCATGTCTTTGGTTTTAGATATGTGTTTGTTTTTTTTTAGGTATGTTTAATTGGCTGGTCTCATTGTCCTGGGGCCGACTAACGATAAGAGTCATCTGCATTCTTTAAAATGGTCCTATTTTCACACCTGATCTGACACATATTTGTGGAGAGGATAAATAATAGGGGTGAAAGCACACATCCTTGTGGGAAGCCAGTGGAAGAACAAACTTGGTCGGACAGAATTCCATTTTCTCTTTGTGTGCTGTTAGTTAAAGTCAAGAGTCCAGCCCACAAGATTGCTACTGAAGTCAAATTGTTCTAAAAGCCTACCGGTTAAAATATGGGGTTGAACTGTGTTAAAAACAGAGGAAAAATCAACAAATAGAAGTCTAGCATGAGACCCATTTCCCTCAAAGTGATTCAAAAGTAAATTAAACAAAGTGACTGTTAACAGTGACACCTGTGACTTTACTACAAATCAACATGTCTGCTGGAAAAAAGATCTATGGTGTCGCCTTCATGTATGTAAAAGAGAGTGGGCATTAAACACTGTTCAGTATAACACAGTCCAGTTCAACACCACAACTGCCGATGGTCTTAACTTATCACAGAGCTCATTCATCAGTTTAGGATGTAGGATCAGGCTCCAGGGTTTCTCTCAGAGAGGGTCATCTGACTTGTCATAGCAGGAGAAATAACATTAATGATGGCTCTGTTAGTGTCAATGTAAGTGTGACCAGGGAATGAGGATCCAACCATCAAAGACAGTTATTTTAACCCATACAACACAAAGGCAATAGCAGAGACAAGGTTTCCAGGGTTAAGAATAATTATGTTTATTAAATATGCGAAAGAAAAAAACTAAATATTACTAAAAACAAGGTATGGAAACAATTATATTGACAATAAAATCATGTAAAGCAAGGCCAGGAGGAGCTAAAGCCAAAAATACAAAAAGGGACACTGTACAAGGTAAGAGCTACTAGTCAGGGGGGAGGGTCGCTGTCTACCAAGCTGGGAAAATTTAGGGGAAGACCCAAATGCAAAGGGTGGTGAAATTACACACACACACACACACACACACACACACACACACATATGATAAAGTGCAAGGTGCAAACACAGCAAACAACACTGAACTGTGCAATAGAAGGAGTGGTCACTCAGCGTATTAGGCACCAGCTTGAACACGCCCACAACCCCCCTTCCTGGATCAAGCTCCGGCCTAGAACACAGAAAGAACTGTTAGGGTGGGCAGATGGGAGATATAGACACATGTATCACTATTACAAACTACCTTCTTAAAAGCTAGCACAGAAATAAAATACATAAAGATAAAAACCTAGGCAAAACAGCAGTCAGCACTGCAAAAGAAAGAAAAAAAAGAACAGTTACGTAAAGACCCCACACCAAAATGAGACAGTGAGCCATGCTGCTTTTAGCCCGTTCATCATCATGTACCTGTATCAGACTGGTGGGGGTGGGGGGGTCTGTTTGTATACTATCTCGATCTATCTACTAAAGTCAGAAATGTTCAACATAGAGGCTGTATGGAACATGTGGAATCAGAAGCTTGCTTTGTCGTGTATCTTTACAGATATACTGGCTGTTTTGCTTCTAAAATGATGAATATAAATATATAGATAAATATAACTATAAACAATAAATTACTTTTATATGACACATCTAATCTCTGTCTGGATTATGTTCACAGATGACGTTTCTTAGAGTAAAAGAAGCAACATTTATACACCACAGTGGAGTCACAGGGAGGTGGTCGGGCTGGATGTTGGACGAATAGAGTTTCAGACTTTGACAGCAGAGAGCATGTTCACATCCTGAGTCCTGTCTGTGGTTTAGACAACAAAAACACTTGACTGGTTAAAGTTAGTGCAAGATGGTGGTTTTGTTTTGTCTGCAGACGTTTTCTGTATTAAACCAGACCAGGATCTTTCTCTAACCTTAACCAAGAGCTGTGAGAGTCTAAACACAACCATAACACAGCTGAATAATGCTGTAGTCACTAGCAGCTGATATTGGATATAAATTAATGAAATATATCAGTGAACATTTTACTGATGTGTTCAGTATCAACATTTCCTCATTATGTTCATAGAAAATATCATGTGGTTGGCATTGTGTCGTATATAAAGGTAATTTCTAGGAGGCAGGGTTGGATGTTGTTGACTTGGAATTACATTAACAGTAAACACCAACAGAATTTCTCTGTAACATTAAAGATTCATGACTAAATATTAATTACAGTCTTAACATACAAAACCTCAGATAATAAGCAACAACACCACTGTCAACTGACTTTGATTAAAATATTGTCAAGTCAAGTGAATTTTATTTATATTGCCCAATATCACAAATCACAATTTGCCTCAAGGAGCTTTACAATCTGTTCTTAGATCCTCGAATCGGAAAAATGGAAGAAACCATCAAGAAGAGCAAGAGAGGAGGATCCCTCTCCCAGGACGGACGGACAGGAAATAGATGTCATGTGTACAGAATAAATCAACAACAGAAAATCACAGTATATACAATTATTGTGACAAAAATGTAGATTATAAAACATAAATGAAGAGTATGGATCCAGGAGGACATTGAGCAGCTTCAGGTGTCGCCCACTAAGTAGGATCTGAGCCACACGACCTCCTCTCCACCATGGAGATCTGGAAAGAGGACAGACCATAAAAACACAGAAGAGGACAGCAGCATTCATACAGAGAGGAGAGACANCCAACTCTCTGTTTTTTGAGCAAAGTCCTCAAATTCCAGACATTTGGGCAAGTACCAATTACACTGGTCCTCCTGTTTATCATCATCTTCAAGAAGAGGTAATATTTCTGTATTAAGCTCTTTAAATTCTCCGAAGAACTTTCCAAAGATAAATAATGCTTCTTCTCTAACTACTTCAGCATTATTTTTATCAGTCATCAGGATTTCAGTCTCCTTCCTTTTATGAGTAAGCTGAGCTAGCTTACCTTTTCTCTCACTCCTTAGCCTTTTTATTTTTCTTCCATAGCCTTTGCTGTGGGCTTTGGCGCCCTCTTCTGGAGGTCTGTTGCAGTATCCATTTCTTGCGGTGGCAGCCTCAAGTTTAATGCACACAGACTGTCCTTTTTTCCTTAAACGACAGCTTCTTCCTTCCACATATTTCCACAGAGAGGTTGTTACGTGTGCAGTCTTAAAGATGACCACTGCAGCGTAGTTGCCAGTTTCGGGCTTTGATGCAGCTTTCTCTTGTGAAGGCGATAAAAGTGAAATCCTCATGTACTAACGTCCTCGTGCGCACAGCGCTGAAAGTCCGTGCGTCTCTTGTAATCCTTAATAACTGAAGAGTTTCTTTCAATACTCCTCATCTTCTCTTCTTAACGGGGAGTCCGTCTGTATGCTTCGTATCCTTAACGAGTGGCAGTTTTTGACTAATGTTAGTGTGGCTCCGTCTTTTCTTTAAAGATGCCCACTTAAGCCATAGAGTCCAAGCATGTAGTGGACGCGTGCTTCAATAAAAACTCTGTGGACCACGTTCTTCGTTTTTACTGTTTACTGAAACTTTCTTCTGTCATACAGAAGCACATGATGAGCACAATAAATGTAAAATAACAGTGGTTCAGAGCACGGTCAAAAACTAGTGTGCTCTCAAGGCTCCACAGCTTCAACTAAAAAATCTAACAAGCACAGGCAGGCCTGTTAACTGTACGGCCAATCAGAGGCCAGGGCTGACTGTGGCAATTAACAATCCTAATTAAGCATGGTGCAAAGAAACTGTGGAGTCACTTATTCTTAACAAAACAAAATATACAGTTATTCTGTTGCAAATGGCTCTAACACACACTCATCACATCACTGCTGTCTGACTGCACCTGCTTTTTACCTGTCTGCTTACCTGCACTCACTCTACTTGCTTTTGCCTCACTACACGCATCTCTTGCTTTATTCCTACGTTTAGGTGGAGTAGGTTTCCATGCTGCCTCCTCCTCCACCATCTCAGCTTCTTCAACCTCTTCGCACCATGCACTGCTTGTTTCACCTGTCCCACCTAACTGTGTTTCACAAACTCACCTGTCTTATCAACCTGTGTTGACCTGATCTCTCATTCCCTCCATCCTGTACATTATCATCTTCAACAGCGCCATCTGGGCCGGGCTGCTCTCTCACATCATCCCGCCCTGAGCGCGACGCAGCACCAAATTGCTCTGCGGCACCGGACCACTCGGCAGCGGCTCGCTGCTCTGCAGGCTCTCCCCGGTCAGGACACGCTCTGACCGTGTGTCCCTCTATTCCGCAACCAAAACATTTCATAAAGGACGAGGTAGCAAAGATACATAATCAAATTCATCAACCTTTACATGAGAGCGGAGATTGAGCTCCTCGTCCCGATTGTTGAGGATCATGTAGAGCTGTCTCCTGTGAGAAACTCCGTGTTTCAGTAACCTTTTTTATCGGAGAAACACATTTCCCGTGTCGCGAGAGCTCCCTGCCGAGGAACTCGTCCGTTATGAACGGAGGGACGTTTGACAGAGTGATCTTAGTTGCGGGCTGTGTCAGCGGCAACACCAACACAAACATACCACTAATGGTGATACCTGTCTCTACGACCCGGTTCACCTGCTCCACCTGGTCCAGGAAAAGCACAACAGCACTGTTCATTCAAGCGGCCGATTTTTACGCTGCTGTGGCCGACCACCTCCCCGACGGCCAACCCGACTTCCTCCATGCTGCACGGAAAGCCGGTGTGCTGCCTTAGTTAAGTTTTAAAGCTGAATGTTCTGTTAGTTGTCAGAAATAACGTCAGAGTGAGTGCTCTTCTCAGCAGTTGTCAGAAGTAGCGTTGGAATGAGAACTCTTCTTAACGGTTCTCAGAAAAAGAGTCACAGTGAGCGCTCTGTTTGTATTGTTTTGCGCTGCTCTCTTCAGTTAGCGTAATGAACCCGTTTAGTTATGCACACAGGCAAGACGGTCTGCTGAATTCAAGTGGAATAAGTCTCTAATACGTTTCTGCCTTGGAGAATATATGTCTGTGAGTAACGTGTTATAAGTTTGTTTACTGTTTTTGTGTTAATATGNAATACTTAGCTAAACTGCATTTTGCACAGTACAGTGCTGTTTCATATTTTGGTTGGAATTGTGGATTTCTATTTCATTTGTGTAATGCTATCTGTGGAAACATGTTGATGTTTTACCTACTGATTTATTTTCTTATTTTTGTAATGTTTCAGTTTTACAATGAAAGATCGATGCCAATACAAGAAACCTCAAGAAAAGGAAAGCCTTGTGTTTTTTATTGGACAACTTTCAAACGTTAACTGGCTGTCTAGCTCTGCACAAGTATACGCGCTGCAAGGGCAGTATAAAGTGGTTATCAAAAAGTTTACAGTTTGTTAATAGTTTTCTCGTCAGCAGGACAAACATGGACTACAAGGTCTAATGTTAATAGATTAATTGAGAATGAGACCGACCCGCCGGAAGGAAAGTGGTAACAGGTACAAGGCCTGAGGTATCAAAGGATAAGCAGCTGAATGTTAAGGCGAAAAGATGAGTTTTAAGTTTGGATTTAAAGACCTCAACAGAGGCACATTGTGACTGGAGGACAGGATGATTATTCCAGAGAGAGGGGCACGATAGAAAAAGGCTCCGCAGCCAGCTGACTTCTTTTTAACTCTGGGGACAGACAGGAGCCCAGTATTCAGAGAGCAGCGGGCACGGGATGGAATATAAGGTTCAAGGAGATCAGAAAGGTATGAAGGGGCAAGCCCATTTACAATTTTATAAAGTCATCAGAAGCACCTTAAATCTGATCTGACATGGACAGGGAGCCAATGAAGGGAAGCCAAAACTGGTAATGTGGACAAGTATTCTAGTTTTGTTGTCCCCCCTATTCCGGTGCCAGTGTCAACCAGCATCCCAGTTTTATCAGAATTTAGGAGCAGGAAATTACATGATATCCAGCATTTCACAGCAGATAAACAGGCCTCTAAATTTCTAATTTGAGCATCATCATCTGCCTTTACAGGCACATACAGTTGAGTATCATCAGTGTAGCATTGGAAATTAATTTCAAAACTGTGTATAATTTGGCCAAGAGGTGAGATATATAAAGAGAAAAGCAAGAGGGTCAAGAACAGAGCCCTGATGTACTCCATATTTCACATCAGAAAATAATGATGTAATATTATTATAAGAAACACACCGTGTTCTTTCAGATAGGTACTGTAAGATTTTAACCACACAAGAGCCAGGCCAGAGATGCCAAATTGGTTTTCGAGACAGTCTAGGAGTATACAGTGCACTCTCATTTAAATAACATCATATTGTACATATTGTTTTTATTTTTTCCATATTTTATTGTCAGTTTTATACTTATGCTTCTTGACTTGCAGCACTTGCTTTCACTACTACCTACCTATGTTTATTGTTATGCACCAATATACCAAAGCAAATACCTTGTATCTGAAAACCTACTTGGCAATAAACCTGATTCTGGTGGTATTATAATAATTTTAATCAATAGTAGCAAAATGTAATTTACCATTTTAGTAAGAGCAGTTACAGGCCCTGAAAACAAGTAGAAGTAGAGGTTTAACCACAGCAGTCTTAAAGCTAGTGGGGACAGTGCCAGTTCTAAGTGATAAATTGGTCAATAATATTCAATATTCAGCATCGTAGGTCCCAGAGATGACCTGGGATCTTTAAAAAGTTTAGTTGGAAGGGGGTCAAGGAGGCAGGTAGTTGGTTTTGAAGCTAAAACCAGTTTAGACAATGTCTCGAGAAAGATAGTCTCAAAATAGTAAGAACTGAGACTACCTGGGAGAGAATACGCTGATATTGTATATTGTAATATTGACAGACAGATGGCTGCTTTTGAGTAAGTTTAGCTACAGTGTCAAAATGAAATCTAGGATTATGTTTATTGTTACTGATTAAGAGAGAAAAATAGGCTGTTTTTGCAGTAAATGGAGCATGTTGGTAGTTCAATACACTCTTGTGCCATGCGAAGTAGAAAACTTCCAGTTTTGATTAGTGCCATTTACGTTCCAATCTCCTACACAGCACGTGTTTCATCTGTAAACCAGGTGTAGACCTCCTTGACCGTCTAGTTTTGGTAGTAAGAGGTGCAGCTGAACTAGAAGGGTAGAAAGGGCTGAGTTTAAGTCAATAGTACAATTTTCAACAGGCTCTGTCGCTGTCATGAAAGGAGCCAGGACTGCAGGCAAATGTTCATTAAGTGCAGTTAATGTGGTGAGTAGTAAAAACATCAGCACCAACATTAGAAGGACTAGTGGGCTAGTGTTGCTTCAAATTTAATTAGAAAGTGGTCCGACACCACGGACGACACAGAGGAAACATCCCGCGGGAGATAATCAGTTCTGATTGGTGCACAGAGGTATGTGATACCACCTGCTGCCAGCTGACCCTCCTTAAAACCAGCCAGAAAACTGGTTTATTCATTATTAAGAGGTTCCTTGTGGAGTTGTTGTTTTTTTTTATCTCTAGTAGCGCAATGGAGCTGTTTTTCTATGAATGGGTCCATGTTTGTTTGTCTCTTGCATGTGAACCAGGATGCACATGCACACAGGCAGGGACAAAGACAACAAAGACAGAGAAGAAGAAGACCGCTATTTCCTTTCCAAATGTTGGGGAAGGAAATGCATTCAACACATTTGTTAGAGCTCAGGGGTACACACAATGGCCCTCATTTATCAATCTAACGTAGAAACCAGCGCAGATCCGAGTGCAGAAATCATCTTACGACAGGGTTCACGTGTGATTCATGAAACGTTCGTATCTCGCCAATCCCAGCGTAAGAATGATATGTTGGTAAATGTGGCGACTGAAAACAATCGTCATTTAAATATCACGGCCCTATATATTCTCTGTTTAGACACCTNGAGTTTACGACAGAGAGAAACGTAATCCGGCCAAGAAGAGGAACTTCTCCGACCTGGAGATAGAAACGCTAACGTCACAAGTTCAATTAAACCAACTAGTTTTATGTGGCAGCCTGAAAAGTGGCATCAAAGGAAGTCGGAAGAATGCTGTATGGAATAAAATCACTGCTGCGGTCAACAGTGTTGACGTGGTCAATTGAACTCCAGCTGATGTTTGAATATTTAATTTATACATCTGTGATGTATAGTCTATAAATTAATCTTATATCAAAAACTGTTAACCCCATAAATTGCAAACAATTTGAAAATACTTATTTATGTTAGGCATCTATAACACGTAGTTGATGCCTTTACAAAGTAGACATTTGCCACAGGCTACATATTTTTAAATGATGAATACGTATCTGCATATGCTTAGATGCCAGTCAGAATGGTCTTAACGACAAATTGAGACTTGACGTGAGATTTGATTGTTGCCTCGTCCATACTGATAAATGCCGAGCTTTGCGTGGAAATGACCGTACGCCCAGTTTTCTGTCGTACGTTCGTTTCGTAAATGAGAGCCAATGTATTTTGGTGAGTAACACTGAATGTTAACATAACTTTTGTTTATTTAAAGGAAAACTCCACAGGGCAGTTCACCTGCTAGATTCAAACTAAAACAAAAAGGAATGTTCATCTTATATTTCATCATTTGACTTTTATCACACAATGTAGATATGAATGTAAATATTTTACTTTTTTTTTCATTTTCAATGAGGCACATTTTCCATTTTTGGCCAAATAAACAAGCCTTGAATGTTTTCGAAAAGATGATGGGTCAAATAATACAAATCAATCATTTTATTAAAGAATGAGACTATTCCAAAATACAGAACATGCAACAAGAAATTCAAATCTACTAGTTCACCAGTTTAAGACCAGCTGAGTGTAAACAGGATCTAACTCGCTACCCTCATGTTGATTCTGTCATTCAAAATAAAAATCTTAATTAATAACACCAAAGCTCTGTTTCCCCAACGCGCTTCCTCAGTCTTGAGTATACATGATGTCTTTCAGGCGGATTTAGGTTCAACTGATCACTAACTCCCGTTTCCCTTAGACACTGTTGCTAACCTGTCACTCTTTCATTTTCAGCACATATACAGCTTACAATGATAATGGCGGCAGATTTACCATCAAAATGAAATGTAATTTCTAAACAGTGGGTCAGATAGAAGCATCTCATTCCCAGCTGACGACTGTTGAGTCACTGTAGCTAGCTAACTAAGATCATGTCTTACAACATAACCTGCAAGTCCACAAAATGATGTGAGCTAATGGAAGACTCCTCGGCCTTGGATGGAAAACTAGCTTACTTCACTATAGTAAGCTAGTTAACCGGCATGCTAACATGAGAACAGATAAACAAACAGTTGAATCCATCAGTTACACTTAAGCTCTGTGTTTCTGGGTTTGGAAAGACTAAAGTATCTCTGACTACAGCCTCATGCACACCACTTCACCATGTGGAGAAATCCTCCTGTGTTAACCTGCTGTTCAGTCACTGTTTAAGAGCTCGAGGTTTGGTGACTCAGCTGTGAAACCAGACTGAGAACAGTAAAGTCACGAGATTTTAGACACAAGATGAACTGAAGATGTCCGTATTATTTTGAGACAGTGATGAGGTGACAGAGAGTTGTGTCATGGTCAGTTGTCCTCTCGCCCGGAGCTCTTCCTGTAGTTCTTACGCTTGGTCTTCCTGAAGGAGGTAAAGCCAGGGTTGGCCTCTTCCATCTTCTCCTCCTCCTCCGCCTCCTCCTCCTCACCTTTTTCTTTCTGCACCACAGCTCCCCTCATGTCTTTTTCCTCATCTCCCGCTCTTTCCTCAGCCTCTTCTACACTCTGGTCTGTTCTTCTTCCTCCAGCCTTCTCTTTCTCCCTGCCCTCCTCATCCTCGTCCTCCTCCTCCTCCAGATGACTGAGGTGTGTCTCCTTCTCTTTGCCTCTGACAGCTGGCAGCTGATCAGCAGGTTGTTCCTTCAGCAGCCCGCTGGGTCTGGAGAAGATCATTTTCTTCTGGGTGTTACAGGAGGAATCACTCCGGCTCTCCTGCTGCTCTGTCCTCTGCTGCAGACTGGACAGGAAGCTGTGAGCCGCCCTGCTGTTGCCCTGATCGCTGGTCTCGGTCACATCCTCCAAACTGTAGTGGGTCCAGCGCTCAGGGTGCACCAGATAGTCCGGGGCTCCTCTCTTCTTTGCTGGCGTGGGGCAGCCGGACAGAGGCTGGCTCGTCTTCCTGCTGGGACGTGGAGGCAGAGGCCGAGCAAACACCCCGTCTGTAACGTTATCCTGCTGCAGAGAGGAGGAGGCCAGCCGAGCAACACTGTCCAGACAGTCAAAGATGCTGTGGCTGCGGTTTGAGAAAGCTGAGCCCCCTCCTCTCAGACTAAATGAACTCTGAGCTCGGTGTCCAGCAGCTGGAGCAGAGATCTCAACCTCCCCGTCGTCGTCGTCGTCGTCATCGTCATCATCCAGCTCTGGGTCAAATGGAGCACTGCTGGGTCGTTCTTCGGGCTCAGATTCATCACTGGCTGACAGCTCATCCACATCATCACCGTGGTCTCTGCCATTTTTCTGATCACACATCTCAACACCGGGACTCAGCAGCTCGACTAAATCAAGAACCTGGTGAGGGTGAGAAAGGAAGGGGTCAAAACTCCAGCAACACTTGTAGTATAGAGAACAACTATATTGTGAGACCATCGCGTTTCAACTTGTGGCCTTCATCAAGGTCATCGTGCAACACGCGTCAGAGAGGATTCATGTTGTCTGTATTTTTAGCTAAAGAACTGAGGAAGCTTCTCAGAGTCAAGTGATATTAAACTGTGATTATTATCTGGCTGTCACTGAATATCCACATACTGACAGTGAGTTTATTAAATGCAGAGCACAGCTGACCACAGCTGAACTTCTCATTAACAGCCCATCACACCTCTGCAACCTGTCATCAAAATGGTCCCAGTATAAACACAGTCAAAGTGTATATTGGATACTGGAATTTTTTTGGGTCAAATTTTCTCCATTAAAAGTAGCTGTTTCCAGTGGATGTACAGACACTATCACTGGGTTACTGCGATACTGAAGAAAAGTTAAAAACATGAAGATTCTCAGGTAAGTTTCAGGCAGCCAGATGTTTAAATGATGCGTACACACACAAACCATGCATACATTTCCCACACATAAACTGGTATTTATAAAACCGCATGCAGACTTCAGACCAGCGTACACACACAGTGTACGAGAGATATCTGCAGGTGAGGTGGTCAATATGAGCTCTATTAATTAATCATAACGTCTTTCTGATGTTTAATAATGATGACTGTCATATCACATCTGATGATGGTGACAGGGACATAATAACAGCTGTTCTGTTGGAGAACGTCACTGATGCAACACAGTCTGGAACTGCACTTCTTCTTCTTTGCTGTTCTCCTCTATGACAGGTCTAATGAGTGGGGGAGCAGGCACAAGTATCAGTGTGCAAACAAGTGATTCAGAACATTTCTACGTCCATTTTTGATGAACTGTGGGAGGCGAAATGAGACAGACTATTTCTCTAACACATCCGATGTCTTTTGGCTTCTTTTGTTTCCTGTGTAAGATGATGAATCCTACATATTGGGCAGTCTTTGGGAGATAATATTACAGTAAACCCTGGAATTATGAAATCTCAGTCAACCCTTTTCAGTCCCATTATAATGGAAGTGGGACAGTTCTGAAGCCAATGATCTGTAGCTGTTATAGTGAAGTGGGTCTGTCTGCCACCTGTGTGGACCAGGTTGTGTACAAACTGACACCACCATGGCATCAAAAAGATATCCATATATACATATATATATATACATACATACACACACACACACACATACATATATATATATATATATATATATATATATATGTATATATATATATACACACAGTATATATCCATGTATGCGTTTTACAGGTGCAGTGGAAACACAGGCCTGTATGTTTTTAGTATCTTTTATTTCTTTAAATTCCTTTAATTGATTTATAAGTGTTTCTTAGGATTGTATCTGAGGACAGATATATTTTTCCATCACTGAGCAGCTCATGTTAGTATTCATTTGTCAAAAGACACATAAACATGAATACATATGCTCTGTGTTGCAAAGCGACATTACTATTAAACTGAAATCTTCCACTTTCATCAGGGGGCCAAATATTTTTGTTGGAGGGCCAAATTTGGCCCATGGGCCGCTCTGTGCCTGCCACCACCATATATGATGCAAGCACATGGTAAGGCATTCAGGTCATAGAGCAGAAGAGAATAGTGTGTGTATACAGACTGATAGTGTTTTCCTGCAGGAGAGAGGTGTAACATGATGAGCTACAGGCTGCATTACAGCATTTTAGTTCACCAGCAGCACTGCTGTTTGTGATTTACTGGAAGCACCTGTGACACTGCTATCCTGCTAATTTGGTCTTTTTCAACAATTACTGTCAATGTATTATTTAGTTAAGTGTCCCAGAGTCAATGATTTTTTCCATTTGTATGGACATCAAAATCACTCACTCTGCTTCCAACGCTCAGGCTTAAATATGACTGAATCAACCTGATCATTTATACAGGCTGTACACAGTACAGGGAGCTCAGTGACCCTGGTGTAAACCAATGATGAAACAACACACTCAAATACAAACTCGAAGCTGCTCAGGAACTAAAACACACACAGACACACAGTAAGCAGTGGGAACATCTCCATCAGCCTGTATATTAAGTGAACTCTCTCACTCTGTCACACCTTCCTCCTGCAGGACAAACCACAGGCAGACAATTTAGTCTTGTTTGAGATGAGTTGCGGCTCGCCTCGAAAGGAGACGAGAGCAGCCAACTGCAGTCAGGGGAGGTATCAAAACGTGTGCCTGAAGTCGAACAGCTCAGAGTTGGTTTGACTCGACTTGTGATGGCAGAAGCAGCATTAGCATTCTTCATTGCTGACGAAGAGAATGCAATAAAAATCCCACTATTATATTTTTTATATTATATTATTATACTAGTGTATGGAGATGTACATGATGAACACCGTCCGTGGATAATTACTGGCAGAATCAGTATAAATATAAAAGTATGATCCCATTTCCTGACTGATTACTTCACTTTATAGATCACTGAAACATCTGACACTATGAGGTTTTTTTCATCAAGTCAAAAGCTACTTAAATACAGATATAGAAAACAAACAAGATAGAGGTGCAGAGATACAATGAAAAAATAAAAGCTCTTTATTATAGGCTATACGATGTGTCCAACATGGATGTATATGGAATTATATCTTGCAATTGTAGTGCAAACAGCAATGACAATTCCCAGACATTTGAAATGATTGATTGTAATGATTTGGTTTAACCTGAAGCATAATAACACCTCACTCAATGAATGTAGCTCAAGTGTCTGTTAATTTGAACACAAATCAATACACTGCGCCTAAAATGCAGAACCACTTATTACTGTTCCAAACAACTTCACTCTCTGGTTTTGACCAGTTCGCATTTATGAAGAATCTCACATGTGTTAAACAGTTAACGTCAGAAATGTGTGCATTAAATATATTTGTCACTGCTGAAGTTCATGTAGATAAACATTGTGGGATAATGATGAAAAATGTTAATGGAAGCGTCATTAGTTAATTGAGCGAGTGGTGACATAAAACTTTTACGGAGCCAATCGGAGCGTTTCATCAACAGCACGAGGTAAAAACTCCCAACGAGCGCTCAGCTGCATCTGTTGGAAACTCGTTTCCCATCAAGCATTTCGCTTCTGCAGCTCGTGGAGAAAACTGCGGTGTCTAGCTCTCAAAACTGCGTACGTCTTTGTCCCGCGAGATTTCCAAGTCTCACGCAGTCGAGCCTCCAGAGCAACTCGGACAAAATCAATAGCCATCATGCAATGCGCTCAGCAAGACGGCGACTGAAATTGCGCAGGTCTGCGTCAGTCTGGCTCATCTCAAACAAGCCTTTTGACCAGTGTCACAGCAGGAAAAGCACAGCTGTTACTTGTTACAGTAAACGTGGTTTTGTTCCATTTTAAACGCCCCAGTAAGCCATGCCAGTGAACCAGCATGCACAATAGCCTGATCCTGGACCTGGGACACCTAAATGGAATGCAGCCATCATTAATCAACTCATTAATCACATCTGTGTTTTTCCTGCTATGACAACCCAACATGTCTTCAGGGAAAAAGGTCTTATTAGCACATGGAGTTAGGTGACGTCACATGACTTCCTGCATTGCTGCGTCCCCGATCAGACGTCTGATCAGACACAAGAACTGAAAGCAGCTTTATTGGATCTTTTTAATGACCTGCTGGATGTTTTCAGTGTATGTGATCCTGGTGGTTCTAGTGTTGCAATGCTGACAACAACCAAGTCTTCACTGTTTCACAACTGAAGCCTTGGTGTGTTATATACAGAGAAAAGATGTGTTGAATCGTTGAGTTTTAGTGGTGTCTTATGGAGAATTAGTGAAAAAGCTCAGTGAAGTGCATCCACCGTCTTTAAGGCAGGAGAAACAGTAGTGTAACATACATTCAGTGGAACTGCTTCACCTGCAAACCAACAGTACAGTACGGGACTGTTCAAAACCCTAGTTAGGAATATATTTGATTAGAATTAGTTTTTCAATCCCATTTGACTGAATGGGCAAACAAAAGCTTACTTTTAGCCTTTACATTTTGAATAAATCAGTAAATATAACACAGTGAGATAATGCTGTTATATGAGGAGGTCATTTTGTCCACATCACACAGCCCGTCTGTAACAAATTTGCACATTGACTATAATGACAACTGCAGAACTCAACATGGCTTCTCCGTGTATGCGTCGTAACATCTGCTTGGCTTAATATACTGTATTTAATAAGCTGACTCAGCCCTTTGAGTCCATTTCTGCTCTTTCTCCACAGTGACAAAACTCTTCACTTTCATTTGGACGGTCCAGAAACATTCAACACTGCTAAATCTGTTCTTGACTGTTTTCCATCACCCCAACTACTAATTGTTTGGCAGAATCTGGTGTCTGCTCAAAGCACTGTTAGGAACACGCAGTCAGGATGACTCACGCTGTATGAAAACACGTTTCTAAATGAAATGAACATGCGTTTGAAAGCCTACACATACACTTGGGGTCCTTCCATTCAAGCACCTGAGCCACAGTGGGCAACAGACGCTCAGCCTCTATCTAAGCAGTCTGTAACACTGCGCGCACACTCACACACGCGCGGTCTTAGTAGGTTACTCGTGGAAATTATGGGTGCACTATCCCACGCGACAACACCTGTGACAAGTGAATCTTTGAAACGTACATGATTTTCTGTGGAGCAGGGTGTTAAAGTCGCATTAGCTGAACATCACACAACGATTCGTTAGCATGCTAATGCTAACTGATGTGGTGATGTGCGTCGTTTAAACAGCTGTGCGTCGGTTCCGTTAAACCACATCTCGTGGCAGACATGCTACACCTTCGTTTCACAGAGTTAACCTTCATATTAAATCGTGTATTACTTTCGGCTTGAATCGCCACGGTTTACCTTACGGCTGGCGCCACGACCAAATCAGGTAGTGTTTCGCCAGTCAAAACACTTTCTTCTTCTAATGTCACTGCTTCGGGCTTCCCCCAGACTACTGCTGCCCCCCAGCGGTGACGAGCCGTGGTTGCAACAGACAGTCCACAGAATGCAGCGCACCGCCGTATTGTTCATGTGTTAAATGCATAGACTCAACACATTTACATTTTTTTTTTAATATACACAAGTGTAACTTCTGTCGTAACTATTTGGACAGTTGTACACAATGAAAAAAATGTACTGAAGCAGGACAGGACGACGCAGCCTGCGAAGTTTATGAACAGGGGTGCGAAAGCGTCCTGCGCATGCTCAACAGTCCTACCTTTTTCTTCTTCTTCTTCTTCGGTATTCGGTATTAGGGGGCGGGACATCCTGCAGTTGCACCGCTCTGGATTGGCTGCGGCTCTGCAGACCGGGAACATTTTGAAAGTTACTGGGTGTGTGTTGTTTGTCAAACTGACAAAACTTTGTAGCGCCACTGGCTTTCGGCTCATTAACATTTACTTGGCGACGTATTCGGTGGTTCTTTTTAATCCTTCATGGAGCAAGAAACACGGGAAAATACGTCTCCTAGAGCGGGGGGACCTGGAAACGAGATGACAGACATCGTGGTGGTTGACTTGGAGTCCTACGTTAACGTTGAACTCGACATGGAAAAGAACAACGGGATTTGTGAAGTGCAACATAATGTGTCCGGTATAACTCAAGGTATGTTTTTTCTTTTGCATTGTTAAAATACTTCAGAGAGTGGATAATGTCAGTGTGTTCGCTAACGCTAACTTGCTTAGCTAGTTTTACTAGTTGGCCTACGCAATAAGGCTTTCTGTTGTGAAGAATCACGTTACAGGTTAACGTAACTAACTTAGCTAATATTGCCTGATGTAACGTTATCTTTAACTTCTAATGTAACTTAGTTTGTGGGTCTTGTCTTTCTGTATTAAAGTGCCAATAGCACAGTTTGTGCGTTTTCGCATCCTTTCTGCCTCAGACCACTAAGTTAACATTATTGTAAACCAGTAAACCTACATGAGACAACACATATTTACCATCCACCCTCCGGCACCGCAGGACCAAATGTCTGGTCTCCAACATTAAATTAACTGATAAAAATCTGTTCCTGTGTCAGTGGTGAAGTTTCTGCTGCTGTACTACCGACCCACCAGTTACTGGACGGGTATTGTTCTCGTGGTTTCGGTTAAACTAATGATCATTGATTAGTTGATTAATCGATTAGTTGTCAACTACTAAATTAATCGCCAACTATTTTGATAATTGGTTAATCGTTTTGAGTCATTTCTTAAGAAAAAGTGTCCAATTTCTCTGATTTCAGCTTCTCAGATGTGAATATTTTCTGGTTTCTTTAGTCCTCTGACAGTAAACTGAGTATCTTTGGGTTGTGGACAAAACAAGACATTTGAGGACGTCACCTTGGGCTTTGGGAAACAGTGATCAACATTTTTCACCATTTTCCGACATTTTATGGACCAAACAACTAATCGATTAATCGAGAAAATGATCGACAGATTAATCGTTAGCTGCAGCCCTAATCATTTTCATTATCGATTAATCTGCATGGCCATCTTGATTCATCCATTAATTGGTAACATTGTGACATCATGATTTTTGCATTTGTCCCACTGTCAGGAGCTCAGTGAGAAAGGTCAGTTTTTAATAGTAGTGTGCTGTATGGTGTCACTTCAGATGCTTAATCACATGCATACCTCTATGTAGATTTGGTCAAGTTTCCCGTAGCTTTAAGTCGATTAACCCGCATGTTTTCTATTGGTTAGAACGTGTATCGTGTCGTTTATGTTTGTGCCACCAGAGGGCGCCAAAGCACAGTCTAATTAAATGAATTATCTTCTAACTATAAATGGAAGGAGTCTGCCTGCAACCGTTCACCTGATTGACTTCACACTTGGCGGACATATTGCTGAGGACCCAAGGAAGTGCAGTGTCGAGTGTGAAGTTGTTTGGATGAGCGGTTCTCCAGAAAGCTGCAAGCAGCAATACCGGAGGCCAAGCAATCAGCCAATGGGCACTGCACTAGTAACACTAATTTAATAATTTAATAACACTGTTTAGACAGTCAATATACTGGAGAGCAGCCCTAACAAAGACTCAGCACTTGACTTCTAGTTTGTACTTTGGCTGACTCACAGAAGTGAATTTAGGATTTAAATGAGAAAACTTGATAGAGATGGCCTGGCTCAGGTTATAGGTGTTTTAACATCCTGTCACATTTTCAAATTGGGTTGCATCACAAAGAAGGAAAATGTTCACCGATTAGCCGCTCTCAAAGTGTCATAAAACTCTAACTCCAAAGTGTAAAACAGCTGCAAATCACGTTTACCCTAATCGTTTTTTTGTGGCCAATGTGTGAACAGATTGTACCATAACTTAAAAAATGAGACCTTCCCCGACTTTCTCGGTTGACTGGAACACCCTGTAGACTGACTCCTATGTGAAGGACTCGGGACGTTTTTTTGTGCCTTGACTCTCCTCAGCTCCGCTACAGCTCTAACAGTGTGCAACACTAGCTAACGTTAGCTCTATGATACTACTTCATGTTTATACAGATATAATTTTAAAGTCACACAATATGTAGATATCTATGTGTATAAACAATAACGTCGCTGACGTATTTATGCCTAATTTAGATGACGTTATTTTGAGTGTTGATGGAGCAGCTACAGTGTTAGCATAGCCCTGATTGATCCGAACTCCATTCAGAAAACAAGCATTTTAAAAGTTGTTTGTTTGTCGTCTTGCGGACAGACCTGACAAAGCATGATTTCAGACTTTTTACAAATCAGCATCATGATGTAGTTATTGCAGCATCCTTTTGATCCGTTTATTGCAATTAAATCACAGCAAAATCTGTTTATTTTGGGATCATACTGCTGTAGTGGGGTCCGCTAAGCTAATGTCAACAAAGGACCAGTGTTGTGTCAAAGTCTGTTCCCCCGTCGAGATGTGTTTGCCCTTACCTTAACCTGCACCCAACCATAGCCCTAACCCTAACCAGTCGGGAGGTGGCGACAGGAAACACAATTCTAACAGGGGGGAGGGCACATCTCGACGGGGAACAGATTTCGACACACGCAACACATCTTATTTATAATATTCCGTCTGGTTCACTCACCGTTATCATTTTCATCCAGCTAATGTAGCTCTGCTGACGTAACTGAGCCTCTCGGTGAAAGTTAGAGAAACAGTGATTGACAAAGCTGGCTAGCAAGCTATCAACATTTTTTTAAAGAACTTTATTGAAAAGTAAGCTGTCAACATGATGCCTGTCAATAACAGGATGCTGACTGCAGTTGACTTAACGGCCACTGGTGTGATTGTTAACAAGCATTTTCTGAATGTTACATACACCTTAAGTTTGAACTTATGAACAGCTGATGCCCAGACCCACCAAAGGTAGAGAAAAGAGAACCAAAAAAAGTTTGTTTTCCCCAAAAGCTCTGTTTCAGAATGAAGAGGAGGACGAGGAGGATGAAGATGAGAGTGATGATGATGATGATGATGACAGCGGCACAGACCACTTTAACACTGAAAAGTCGGGGACTCAGCTGCAGAGATGTGAGCGCCATGGAGGAGTGAACTCAAATCTTCCTGACACATTCCAGACCAGCCACCTCCTGTTCTATGAGAGGTTCAAGGCGTACCAGGACTACATGCTCGGTAACTACTGATGCTCACTCTTACATATTCTCACTCAAATACAATATATATAATAATGATTCTGGGTCTGTACTTTACTGGTCTCAGTCCTTGTCTGTATATTTGTTGTGTGTAGGAGACTGTAAACCCTCCGAGGTGAAGGTCTTCACCGCAGACTACCTGGAGAAGGTGGTGGAGCCGTGTGATTGGTTGGCCCTGTGGTCTACTGATGTCTTTGATGTTCTGGTGGAGGTGAGACCAACTTTCAGACATGTCTCTGTTAATATTGTAAATGTAGGCTTATTGTCACCCCACTTGACCCTTATTTCAGTCCTGAGTCAGAACAGGGATTTGGAAGAACTTGTTTTTGCCCGTTTCTACTGCAGGAACTTCTCCAGGAGCCCACAAACCATTTAGCTTACCTGGTTTTGATGGCAAGTGATGGCAAGAACAAGCGAGTGATAACTTTACTATTCATGTATTTCTCTTCATGACATCCATCAGACATCAGAGCTGCACCAGAGTAACTACAGATACCAACACAGACTGTTTGTTGCTGTCATTGTTTTATCTGTTATTGGGCTGAAAATTTTTTTTTTATTGAAGAAGATGATGTGAAGAGAAATTCAGTCCCTGCCTTCTTTCTCACATCAAGTGGGCGTGATTGACAGACTGTCTGACAAGCACTTTGTTTGGCCTGTTGTACTTCAGACTGACATCAGTCTCTTCGGTGTGACCACTGTGTTGACACACATCTCTTTGCTTTTATTTGACTTCCTCTGTGTGGTCAGCATGGGGTAACATGCTGCCAAAATACTTTACAGCAACCAAAAGGAGAAGCAGGTCAAAATGTCAGGAGGTACATTCTCCTCTTTGAGTTTATCCACAGAACAGTAGCTGGTGGAAACATGCATTAATTTGCTTTTGCCAACATTTTAGAAATGTGCTCAATATTTGCGTTGAAATATAACAAGTGAAGAAGGTTATAAATCCTTTACAACAGCTCGTTGATTTGACACACGAGTTACAGTTGAGCCGCTGCAAAAATACATCTGTTCAGTTGATTCCAGTGAACAGCTGTTCATGATTTCAGGTGCGTGATGTGGACTTGAAGGATCTGAAGGCGTGTGTGGGGCTGGTGCTCCCTCTGCAGTGTGACACCAGAGGCTGTGAGCTCACAGAGGACACCATGAAATCTCTGCTGGAGGCCACTCAGCACAAAATCCCTCTGCAGGAGCTCCAGGTGGTCTACGAGCAGTCTGGGGATTTTGATCAGACTGCCCTCGCTCTCGAGCACCTCAGGTGGGAATTAATCCTGTGCCTGGAGTTCACTTGCTGTTGTTTCTCAACATTTTTGACAGTCTGAGAAAGTTCACTGCCTACTCTTCTGTCTGCAGGTTTTTCTATAAACACATCTGGAGGCAGTGGGATGAGGAAGATGAAGATGATGACTTTGACTACTTTGTTCGTTGTGTGGAGCCTCGTCTCAGGCTGTGAGTACACCTTGTGTCTGGGTGATGATGTTGTCTTTATAAGTGTTGGTTCATCTGCATGAATCCTAATTGTCTCATTTCAGCTACTACGACATCTTAGAGGACAGAGTCCCAGGAGGCCTGGTGGCAGAGTACCAGTCCTTACTGGAAAACTGCTCCCAGTGCTTCCAGCGCTTCTCATTGCTGCGCAGCGGCCTCAGCACTGACTCAGACTCAGAGCTGGACAACGTGTCCATGGTGGAGGGCCTAAAGCTCTACGACCAGCTGGAGGCGTTCAAACGCAAGCTGCACATCATCGAGAACCCCCTGTTGAGGTAGGAGTTGTGTTGAGATTCTCTACACCATTGGCACTGCTTCCTCCTTGTCTGTCTTATCCAACCATCCCGAAATATCTTCATCATCCTTACCTCCATCACCTCCTCTCCAGGTATGTGCTGGGCTACAAAGGTAATGCCAGACAGCAGTGTGTGCAAAGCCGTGGGCCCAGAGCATCGGGCATGAAGGTGGTCCATGTGGTCACAGCCTCCTGCAGCACCGTCCAGCTCCAGTCCCTCCTTACTGACAGACTGCTGCCTCTGTGCTCCACTGAGGACACTGAGATTCAGGTCAGTGCCACACACACTTCCAGTATGACCAGGATGTATGCAATGTAATATGCAGTAGACAGGTCCATCTTGGATCCAGTTCCTGGTTGCAAAATACCCGGATTCATTGATCTCCAACACTGAGTGTGCTTACATTAGGGAAACACCGATTGTGAAACTCTGGGCTGATACCGATATCGATGTTTAAAATAACAGTTTGGCTGATAGCCGATGCAGATACCGATGGTTTTTCTTTTGTTGTTGTTTATTTTGTTTTTGTTGTTATATATTCCCCCCCTTTGTTCCAGGGAAACTAAGAAATCTTCATTATAAAAAAATAACTGAACTGTTTTCAAGCTTTCTCCGAGACAGTGTGGTATTCCCACACAGCCCACATTTTCTGTCACTTTTATTTGAAAACAAACCACAGGTGCGCACAGCACCTGTTGCCCTCTTACGTCATGCCAGAGTCGTGTCCAGCCAGTGGCTTCTTCTCCGAATCAGAAGCTGAGTATGTTCGCTACCACTGTCAGAGACCGACTGCAAATAACCAACACAACATTTAGCCAGCGCAAAATAGATGCAACACGACAGATAAACATCGGTCACTGCCATCGGTGAATGTCATCTGATTTGCCAATAGGCTGAAGGCTGTCAACAAGGCGAATACTCGGCCGATAAATCGGTACATCCCTATGTGTACCTGAACACGAGTATCCCGGTTATGAGACTTATCCCGTTTTTGTTCAAATTCGGGATTACGTTTAAATGGAACACAGAGAAATCTGGTTATTCATGTCCCCGTATACATGATAAATATTATTATCCCGGTTACTGATTACTGCATTCTATTTGCGCATGAGCCTGTGATGTTTACAACACAAACCGGCAGTTAATAGTTAATCTGACATTCCTGTGCCTGTAACCTGTATACTACAGACTTGAATAGGTCGGCATTTCGATGCTTTTTCCATCTAAACTACCGAATATATTTAACTCTTTAATTACCAAAAGACAAAACTCTGTTTCTTCATCGCTACAGATAGTGATACGCTTCCACAGCTACCATTGTTTGTGTTTCTGTTACGTCACCTAGCTGAAGCCGCGCCTGCGCTGACAGTTGGCAGCGGTCAGAAACCTGGATAAGACATATACATGCAACAGTATCCTGGTTTCTTTCGGAGTACTTCAGCTAGCATATTCGGGTTTCTCAAAAACGGGCTATTATGTTTGCGTGCGCAACCGGGATACTTTAAAAACCTGATCATAACGGGGACACTCATGTCCATGTAAACACACTCATTAACGAATCTCTTTTCGAATCTCTCCTCACACCTTTTATTAGCAAAGATCAATGTATAAAACACTTAGATGGCAGCTTTGACCGTCACTTCCTGCAGTTCAAATGTCAGCAGCAGATTAGATCAGCTGTAGAACATAAAACTAATGAATGTCTTTAAACAACTGTAAACTATTCTTAATGTGGCTGCTGAAGAACAGACGGTTCAGTGGGCATTGAAACCACACTGAGCTGTGTAGCAAGATGCTGTGTAATTCTCATTATACACAAAAGTGAAACTTTTGGCTGTTTTAAATGGAAAGACACATTTTCTCTTGTTAGATCCTCACCACTGGTGGGGCTAAATGTAAAGTTTATCCTGGGGAAGGAAACAGTGGGTGAGCTCAGACTGTGTGACCGTGTGTTTAGTTCCATAGAGACCCAGTATCAGCGGTGGACTCGTGCCATCAGGGTGACATGGTCATAGTTCTCCCAGGGATCTACAGTGTCAGCAGCTCCATCTTTCTGCCAGACTCCATCACCATAGAAGGTAAAAAGCTTTTCAGATCGATGGCAGTAGTTGGCTCTCTTCTTCAGGTTTTCACCTGTATACAGAAGCGTGTGGTCGTACACAGATATCCCTCACAGCTGAATGCTGAACAAGTCCTCAAACAAGCTTTTACAATTATCAGTGACCACACACATGATGTCCTCTATGACCTCGCCTGTGTGTGGAAAAACTAGAAGGAAGTCAGACTGGAGAGATGGTCAGTTTACATAATGTGTCTTGGTGGTGTTGGACATTGTTGGTGAGCTGTGGTTTGGTCACTGCCAATAACTCTCGTGTATTTCAACTCTTTCTAACATCGTCATAATTTGTATTTTTAGATTAATTACATGTGTGTACATGAATTGTTTATGTGTATTTGTGTTACCTCAGATTACCCCCTGAAGAACGAATTAAGTATTTTGAATTGAACTGAATTGAGTTTTACTGTATGTGGATGGGTTAATTAAAGCTAGGGTTGGTAATGTTGAAGAAACCAGCAAGAGTAAGCTAGATTTGGAAAGTATACGACCCCCCCCCC
>NTHP01000021.1:475364-578352 GCA_003416845.1 Oplegnathus fasciatus
AAGATGTTGACTCTGGTTTGACCTCTTGCTTTATCCAACCTCTGTTTGGTCGCAGACTTTTCTGCTTCTGTCTTTCTTTCCTTTCTCTGCCATTCTTGTGCGACTAGTTCGCTAGCTTTAGTCGCCTAGCTGTGTGGGCTTATTACAGTCCTGTGACAGCCACAGACACCGGACTTTTTTCCTTTTTGTGTCAGAGCACTTGAATTATTGATTGCTGTCTGGGTCTAAAGAGAATTTCAACAAATATAACAAAAAATGCTTCTAAAAGACATTACCTACCCAAGCTTTAAGGCCCTGTGGGAGGAGGGGCTAAATTCAGACATGCTTCAGGGTTTAAACCTGGCAAGGGTGCAACACACACACATCTTTAATGTACACTGACCGTGGTCTTTGTTCCTGCTTACATGGTTCTTGTGTTGTCTGCGTGCCAGGCTTCGGGCTTCCTGATGAGGTGGTGATTGAGAAGAAAAACAAGGGCGACTCATTTGTGGAGTCCACAGGAGCTGATGTCAGACTGTCCAACATCAAGTTCATCCAACACGATGCTATCGAGGGCATTCTGTGTGAGTACACCTGGATCCAGGCCTTCATCGCGGTGGTGATGACCTCACCGTAATGTCACGTCTGTGTCATCGTTAATGTCAATGACTTCCACGCTCACACAGACGACCTTCACCTGTCCACTGTGATCAAACAAACCTGTCACTGTAAATGTGTCGAGCTCTGACACTGCACTGCTGTGTCCATGTTCAGGGTATTACTGGAGCCAAGTCATTATTAGTAGTAGTAGTAGTATAATATATGTTGCTGTGGAGTAGAGTGTAAACATGCTGACTCTCCTGTTGTGTATCTTCCTGTTTGGTTTGTGTCAGGTGTGCGTCAGGGGACTCTGAACATGGAGAACTGCGTGCTGCAGTGTGAGACCACTGGAGTCATCGTCCGAACATCGGCCCGTCTCACCATGAACATGTGCGACCTGTACGGCTCCAAGGTGAGTGCTGTATGATCACAGGTAGAGCTTCACTATTTGTTGTTGGTGATTTTTATGGGGTTACAATCTCATTCTTCTTCTACTGCGTACAAAGTCTTCTCCTCCTTTTATTAATTTATTAATTTATTATTAACAGCCAGTGCAGTCGAGCCGCATCAGGAGACAAAACTCCAAGTAAACTAAACCTTAAAATGTTGGCAGGGTTTTTAGTCATGCAGCAGGGTTTGTTGCTTTGTTGGACGTGTTACAGTTTGTTGCTGTACACCACCTGATGCAGGGACAGAATTATAGTACATTGTGTATCTATGGAGAGGGGTGTCAGTGTCTGTTTTGATGTGCCTGTGTTGATGACTGTAGAGCCCAAAGGAGGCTGGATTTTGAGGCTGATAGTGATTTAAACACATAACAAACATTTTGGTAAGAATCTCTTAAATTTGGTTATTAATCATTCATTTGGGTCAAATGACGATGTGACAATGTGAAGGTTGTCACATAGAACCCACAGAGAATGTGCAGAGTGTTTTAGTGTTCTTCAGCTCATTGTTTAGCTTGTTTTGGTTCACTCTCATGGCTCTCAGCCACTGTACACTACCTGCTCAGCAGCAGACAGACACAGTCAGAGACCGGCTGGTGAACATAGCGGAGCATTTAGCAGCTAAACAGCCGCATATTTCCTTCGGGAGCTGGTGGAGACCAAAAACAGAACAAAAATAGAGAGAATATTGGACTTCCATTCATCATGTGGACACACTCCACATGAAGGATCATGTTGCTCTGTAACTGCTGGATGTGGAAATAAGAAACGGTTTGCTAACAAGTTCAACATATCAACTTAAAAGGTTCGATATGTGTTCACAGCTTGTTGTTCTGCCTCCAACTGGCCAAAAAATACGTTAGTGCTGCTTTAAGAACTGACAGAGATTTGCCTTCTTTGTGCTGAGTGAGACGTTTTACAGTGTAAAAATCAACACAGTGATGGTGATAATATATCGGTGGTCAGTTCACATTTACATTGAAGATGCCCTGTGGTCAGTCATGTTGCTGTGTGTTGTATGCAGGGGGCTGGTGTGGAGATTTACCCCGGCAGCGTTTGCAGTCTGGTTGGTAATGGCATCCATCACTGTAAGGATGGGATCCTCATCAAGGTGAGTCTGTTCCAAACTAATCCTGTCTTCAGTGTTTGTACCAAGAAACAGTCAAAGCTTCATGTTCTAAAACAGTATTATTTAGATAATGATGCTCAGACGGGGCTCAATCCTCAAAAGCAAAGATCGTAAACCAGTTTATTGATGCTCAGACGTTTCCTCCTCAGCAGTCTTCTAACCAATCACAGGTGAGCTGTATGACCTAATGAAACACATGGGAAGACTTGTATTCTAAGCAACACTCATTCACTACAACAGAACACGTCTCACTGAACAAAAGTAATATCCCATAAAACAGGACAAGGAGGAATCTTCATTCAAGACCCAGATAATGAAACCTACACGTCTCTGTAGTAACTTTTTATCTGGAACATGTGTGGTGTTCTGGGCACATGTTGACGCCCTGCTGGGACCCAGTCTAGGAGGCGACCTGGAGGCTTTGCCAATGTTGGACATTGAGATGTTTGTGAAGGAAACACTTACAAATGGGACTAAAAGTAGACAAATGTTTGTTACTAGATTTAATGCATGAGTGCTGTCCTACTGCTGCTTTTTGATTAGTAAATATGAAAATGTTTGGTTTGGTGTGTGTGCAGGACTTTGCTGATGAGCTGGATGTGATGCCGTCCATCACCATGGAGAACAATGTGATTCACAACAACGAAGGCTACGGGATTATTCTAGTGAAGCCCAACAACGGGGAACAACAGCGAGTGCCTCTGGACACAAGTGAAGGTAGGTAGAGCTCTCACAGTCAGAACAGAAGATGTGCAGAAGAAGGCAGGTGTGTGTGTGTGTGTGTGTGTGTGTGTGTAAAAAGCAATCTTTGGTTCCCAGAAGAACCTGCTGGACCGCCAGCTGAAGACAGACAGCAGGGAGGTGTTCCAGATCCTCTCGTCTCCACAGCAACAACCAACCCGAGCACCAGCAGCTCAGCAGACGTTCAGCCCGAGTCAGCAGAAAACAGCAACAGCACAGACGGCGGCGTAGCCTCCGCCTCAGGCAGGAAGTGGCAGTTTAGTCGTCAGCTGAGCAGAAACAAGGAGACGTCCTGCAGCCGAGCCGTCCAGGATCTGATGGACCACCAGATCTTCGTCTCTATTCAGGGAAACCAGTTCAGACGCAACGGCATGGGCGACTTTGGCACCTTTTTCTACTGACAAACACTGTCTCAGATCCTTCCAGTGTTGTGGAGCAGTAATTACTTCTTTAGTTTGTCATGAAATAAATCTCGCTGATTCACATCCACCCATTGAGACGATAACACAGGAAGTGTGTTGTGATCAGTTATCAGCTGCCTGTGTGTGTTTCTAACCTGTTTGAATTAACGGTGAATTGATCCCCACGTTTGAACTTGCACAGATGTTTTATCTTATTTATTCCTTTGATGCTAAATGTTTTTACTTTTTTAAATGCATTATTAGTTTGAAATCCACTCGTCACTTTGAATGCAGTTTTGGTGGTTCGACTTCAGATCCAATAAATGTTGTTACCTTTAAGGTGGTGGTTTGCTGAAAGCAGTGCACTGTTGATGATTCACACACAGTCTTAGTTTCTTTTGTTATCATGGGTTCGATGAGACTTTCACTCGGTGCTTGTGTGTTTTTAAAGGTTTGATGATGCATTTTATGTTTGAGGGAAGTGAAAATAAACAGTGAGGTTTTCTATTACTGATGACACTGATATACGTACTGATTAACTGCTGCGTCTGGAAAATGTGAATATAATGAATTTCCTGCAGATTAAACAGTGTCTGTTGAAACCTCCATATGTGGTGGTGCTTTATGATAATCCTTCCATAATGTGTGTGTTGTAACCTGACTCAACACATTCACTGGGAAAAATGCTGTGGATCATTGGTTATGTGTAGTGTTTGATTTCAGACAGCAGTGACTCGTGACTTCACTTGGACTTTTGACCTCACGTCCTCCACAAGCCCAAATATTCAAATAAAAAAGGCTGTGTTCAACAAAATAACAGCAACACACACCCCCGATCAGTGTACTGTCAAATGTTATTAAGTTTCTTTGAAAGTCAAAAATACAAATTCCAAAAAGCATTTATTATTTTTACAAGCTGGCTAAACTGACTGTCACTATTTAAAAAAGTTAAAAGGCCTCACATATGGTGACGGGCACAATAACCCAAACTGGGCCTTGACTGTTGTATAAAAGACAACAGTCTGTTCACCCTGCTGCCGTCCGGCAAGATACAGAAGTATCTGCTGTAGCACCAGACTCCAGATCAGCTTCTTTCCTCAGGCTGTGAGACTTCTCAATTCATCCTCCACACTCCACCAATATTAATAGTTTTTTTGTTCTGTTTTTGTTTGTGTGTAGCATGTAAGGACTACAACGTGAGTTTCACTGCACAACCTTGTGTTGTATAATGATAAATAAATGAACCCTTGAAGCAGCCAGTCACCACTGGGATCCATCAGTCTCCAGACAAAACAGGTCCAGACCTGCAGCTTCCAAACTAAGCACATTGGGCTTCACTGGCTCATTTCATTGTTTGTCTAGAGCTGCTGCTTTGTGTTGTACCGCCTGGTAGTTACAATCAAATCATGATAAATGGAACAGTGTCGCAGTTGATATTTAACCTGCAGTAGCAGCAAAACAAGCTGTAAATGAACTGCATTTAAATAGCGCTTTTATCCAAAGCACTTGAGTTTGCCTGTGTCTCAGCTGCTAAATGCTTCACTGTGTTCACCAGCTAGTCTCTACCTGTGTCTGCCTGCTGTTTGCTGCTCAGCAGGTCGTGTACGGTGGCTTTTTATAGCTTTCTCTCTGACGCTATGAGAGCGGTGAGAGTGAACCAGGACAGTAAAGTTGTGGCCGGACAGATAAACGATGAGCTGAAAGATACTCAAACAGTCAGTAGAGCTCAGAGGAACTGCAGTCGGGTGATAATTCTGTCATTATGAGCCGCCTCTTTCACATTACATGTTGTCATTTGATCCACTGGCCATAGCAAAATGTTGGCAGCTTTACATAACTCTAAACAAACCAGGACTAAAACAGGAGATACTGTAGACTTCACAGACATTACTGGTTATACTGTAATGAAAGAAGTGACGGGAAAACATCTGCAGCATGATGAGACACACAAACATGATTGGACATGACATTAGCAGATTTTTACATCCAACTGGTTTCAGCCAGAAAGTCATCAGAACATGAAGAGAAAATGTCTCACAGTGTAGAGAACGGTCTCTTATAAAACGCACGGCACATCATTGTTCTTTATTCTTCAACTAAGTGTTCAGAAAGCAGAGAAGGAAAAGTGATCGCTTACAGCTGCAGGAGCACTTGGAGCTGTGGATGAAGTCTGCAGCTGCACTGCCACACGTTAGTGGTTCATATTTGTAGAAACATGTCGTTTTCTGAAGCTCCACACGACAAAACATCCAGTAACACTTTAAGGTTTGATTTTTAGTGTTTTGTGTGTTTTAGAGGCTGAAGCTTTGGCAGTTCAACAGATGGACTCATTCATGGAGACACTGCTGAGTCACACACATTCATGTTAAAAAGTCACTACACACTGATGACATGTAAACTTCCTGCAGCGCCACGTTTCAAACACGGTGACACACGAGTGGAAATAAGGACAGCAAGTGCACAACACTGAAATTCAAAATAATTAACTGTATTCCAAAACACATGGGAAAAAATGTAACCTCATTTCATTGAATTAAACAAACACTTCCAGATATACATCTCTCCATAACCAGCATGTCCATCTTTCTGTTAACAGGAAACCAGTTCACTGCTGGCTGTGTTAACCACAATATACGTATAATTACACATTGAAATGAACACTTGAGGCAAATAGTTCAGGCAGTTTATGAGTGCAACAATTATCAAATTCATTCCACATAAGGCAAGGTGTTGTATGTTTTTAAAGCAAAGCAGCCGAGTATCATTTATGTGCGGCTCGTTATCAAAATATTGCTTCATCTGTCAAATAAAAATATTCTCCGTTGACTTGCTGATTGGATGTTGAGCTCCATAGAAAATCTGGAGAACGTCCTGTCAAATGATGTGTTCAGCAGAAGAGCGAGAGAAACTGTTGGAAATGTTTAGAAGAAACAGCCTGCAGGGAAACGTCGTCTCATTGGTCGTCATCAGAGTCCCGGTTACTGTTCAGGCGACTCTCCTGCACCTCCAGCTCCTCGGCGCTCACCATGGCGGGACTGATGGCGGCGTATCTCGTCCCGTGGAACTGGCGCAAGTGAATCTGTACGTACACAACAAGCAGCTTCGTCAAAAAACCTAAAGACCAATCAACATGACAGAATGAGTGAGTGGGGAGCTGTTGTTCAACAGCACAGCCACAATGACTGCTGTTTTTCTGGGAACTGGATGGAGTGACGTCCTCGTATTTTAACTCAAGCTCAGAGTGAAATTTGACTTTTGTAGTAGCAACATATCGGCCTGTTTGGGAACAAACATGACGACAGACAACATTAAAGCCATCAGGAGAGCGAGACCCTGTGAAAGCTCCTCAGACGGTCTGCTGCTGCTCTAATGTCAGCTGCAGGTCGGTGCTGATATTCTCTTTACTGACACATTTTTTAGCCTGTATTTGTCAACACTTCAGTCAGATTGTCTCCATTAAAAGTAACTATCACTGGATAACTTTGATACTGAAGAAAACTTCTGCAGCATCTTTTTTCTCTGGTTTCTGGTTTACTCTGGTTTGACATCAGAGATGATAACATCCTCGGCAAGTGGAAGTTGCACTGAATGAGGAGAGGAGGAGCACAGTGAACAGTTCGTTCCTCACCTCCCCCTGTAATGTTAATCCTGTCTGAACACCGCATTTCATCAACTCAGGACAAAGTCTGAGTTCTGTGTTACAACTTAAAAGGACCTGTCTGGTGTTCTAGGTTTTTCTTAGTCTCAACAAATTACATTCCAGCACTAAGAACCATCACACACTGCTGCACTTTACATCAGGAGGAGAAAAGAACCAGATTTCATTTCAACAGACCAGTGAGCAGCCAGTGTGACGGATAACATCGTCCAATGACGTATCAGAGCAATCAGACTGATTTGTGTTTCTACTAAAGAGCACGGCCGGTATTATTCTCAAACAGGCTGACTTTTGAATCAAAACGTGCAGACTGACTCTTTCCTTCATTAAGACCAGTTAGCTTAAGTGCTGCCCTTCATATTGCAATTTAGTGGACTACAAAACACATTCAAATAAACTACAGTGTGTGTGTTCATGTGACACAGTGCGGCTCAGAGGAAGAAGAGATATCAGGCTTTGATACAAACACAAGCCTGTTGGACGTGAGTCTCATTAGCATCATTAAGTATGAACATCACCAACCCGACTACACGACTACTGTTGAAAACTGGCAGCTGTTCACTTTCATGTTTAACTCTTCCTTTGAGCCACTGCAGACTGAAGCCATCCAACATCCCTTGTTAGTAAAGGAGCGCACCTGTATGTAGAGGTTGACTTCAGCACTCCTGCACAGGTACGGGAAGTTTCCTCCTGTTTTCAGATGAGCTCGTCTGGCGTTAGGATACAGTTTATACATCTCCTCCTTCGCCTCCAGTGACAGAGCGCTCTGATCAAACACCTGCACGCCATCACAGAGAAAACATGTCATTCAGAGTACTGTAGCAGAAACATACATGAATGGGTACAGGTATACCTGATGGAGAGATGCTTTAACACTTACATCTATAATGGTCACGGCAACATCTTTTATTTTGTGCGGCTCCACGTAAGAGTTCTGACAGTTGAGTGTTAGCCGCGATGCTAACTCACTTTGGTTCAGACTCTCCAGCTGCAGCACAGAACACATGGAGGGGAGAGGTTAACATTCAAACACCAACACACTCTATATTCACACTTACAGAAACAAAGTGGTCACCTGCTTAAAAGGAATAGTTACACTTATTTTCTTTATTTCCAAGAGTGAGATGAGAGGATGGATATCAGCCTCATGTCTGCTGTTTAAGGGGGCTTCTCATTTATCTGAAATGTCTCCACGTTTCCTCACATCTTAGTGAAGACGAGAGGAGAGAGGAAACCAGGAAAACGTCACCTGAAGCCACGTTCGGTTTCTGGTGACGACACAAACCTGTATGTTGTATTTGTATTGTGAACAGATCTGTCAAAGCAGTCTGTGAAGTTACTGCTCAGACAAAAGCACATCATTTGCATCTGCTTGTTTGTAAATTCATTATTTAATAATCCAGGTTAATCATTTGTAAAAATGATTTATGTTTTAGGGAAAGCGTAAATGATGTAAACACACTGCACATTCAATAGTTTCTACCTGACACAGACAGGGATGCAAACTCATCAGGGGTGAAAAAGGCGACAAACATGCGAACCCCCTATGGGGGTCTGGGGCATCATGCCCCGCTGGGAAGAAATTTTTTTAAATATCAGCTTTAAAATGTGGATTTACAGTAGATTTTAGCAGGATATAGGGGAAAAACTCACTCTTCTCATCTTACTGCTACAAAAGTAATGTAAGGGGGGGCATCAGTTAAGGGCACACAGAAAAAAAACAATCAAGAGACTGCAGAGCGGGGTCCAAAATTGTGTTAAAGTGCTAGTAAAGATGAATGTGGTTTTTGCTCTTTACAGCTATTGCAACTGCTGTTTGGTCAATTAAAAGACAGGGCTTAGATATGATGTTTATACATTGATTTCACAGCCACTACAACTAAAAGAAAAACTGTCACAAGGTCATTTCAATTCAACTTCTGTCGTTTCTACTGAGCTTCTCAAGCGACATGATGAGGCTCCTGTAACAAGTGTTCACTTTAACTCCATCAGAAGTAACGTAGGTCCATTTTAGCTGAAAGTCTCCACCGCTGTTCCATGAATTAGTCTCATGTTCCACAAAAATACTAAAGCTAATTGTTTCATTACGTCGTGGTTATGACAGTGTTGGCATAATAATATCTTAGCATAAAGAAAATGGAACCATCAGTTTGTTGGCAAAGTTGGCACTTTGGCTGAGGAGCTCAACTTATGTTGTAATAGTCGTCAAAATTGGTTAACATTAACATTAAATGAGTAGTCCCAGAGCACTAATGTCAGTAACGTTATACAAGTGGAATTTGGAATAACAAGTACGCTAGCTAACGTTAGACTCCATGGAAATAACATTAACACCGAACATAACATCCAAATTGTGATGGCTAGTGTTCACTGAATCAAAACAACTCAACCTTATCAGGTGAATTAACAGTCCCAAGCTTGACACATCGTCATATAAGCCAATTAAGGTTATCATAACGCTACTGTAAGGCATGTTACCTTAAGGCATGTGGGCAGTCAAAAGGTGACCTCCCAGAGACGGCCCTCTTTTTTTTTTTGGACAGTTCAGAGGACGTGGTTCTCATTTCATTCGGATCAGATCTACACGAATCACACAAATGACCTATTTTGGATTCAAAACAGCGATTTTCGCTGAAAGGTGACAAGTTTGCACCCCTGACAGATGACGATTAAAACGTGTTTACTGCTGAAAGACATCAGACTCTCCTCCTCTCCCTGAATAGATTGTTCATGATACAGATTAAACCGATGAATGATTGAACTAAGCACTTAATGGTTCTTTTGTATCAAGACAAACGGTTAACACAGACCTACGTCCGTGAAACTCTTGCAGCACCTAACTCCAAACTCCAAACAAATGTCCATTTGTTTGCACGAATCAGACGGAACGTGTTAATCTGTGAGCTTTAGAGGTGCTGGTGGGGCAGAGCCAGGCTAGCTGTTTCCCCCTGCTTCCAGACTTTATGCTAAGCTCTGCTCCAGCTCTGGACAGACCACACAGATATCCATCTGAACATCTCACTCATAGACGGAAAGTGAAAAAGGTCTTTCATAATCAAATATCACTGCATTATTCATCAAGAAGTCCTCGCTGCTCATACGCTTGAAATGGGACATGTCATGGACATTGTTGTCAAGACTGTTCATTTCATTAAGTCCAGAGATCTGATTTAAAACATTTATGGAGCAATCTGAGGCTGAATTTGGTGATGTGGTGATGGTTTACTGACGTCCCGTGGCTGAGCAGAGGTGCCACGCTGAAGCGTTTTTTCAACCCGAGGAAAGAAATTGGAAAGTTCATGCAGTCAAAGGAACAAGATCTGCCATAGTGAAGTGACACTGAATGGCTCTGGAACCCAGCGCTCCTCGTAGACCTGACCACTTTTCTCAGTGAGCTCAATGTGAAGCTACAGGGCCATGGGAATCTCGTTTCCACATTGTTTGACAGCATCAAAGAAAACTTAAACTGCTGCAGGGACAGCTCAAAGAGGGGGAATCTAGCCCACTTCCCCACCTGCAAGGCTCTCGCCAACAAACATGATGTTTTGCATCACCTGCGCTCAGACAAGAACAACATGAAGGAAAAACTGCAAGAGGAATGCCACCACCGCTTCACGGACCTCAGGGACCACGATAAGTCATTCAATCTCTTCCAAGATCCTTTCAAATGTGCACCTGAAGAACAACCAACAGAAGTGCAGTTCGAGCTCATCGACCTGCAGGAGAGCTCCGAGGCAAGCGCAGCATTTCGAGACAAGAATCTCATCGAGTTCTACAGAGGACTTTCTCCATCGGCTTACCCTGCACTTTGCTAACATGCCATGAGAATGAACTCTCTGTTCGGAAGCACACACATGCGAGAAAACCTTTCCACCAAGGCCATCGACAAATCCAAGCTGAGATCCAGGCTGATGGATGCCCATCTGCAATCAGTCTTTTGGATATCAACAACAGGGATGGAGCCGGACATCAAGAAAATTGTGGCCAGGAGGAAGCAGCACCATAAATCTCACAATTAAGAGAAGTTATGTTGATGTTGTAACATAATAATAATAATAATGTGTTATTGTGGTATATGGTAAGCTCCTTTAAGTACCAAAAGTGAAATTCTCTCTCTCTGCAGGTTCTACTGTGTTGCTGGAGAAGCTTTCTGGCATCTTAATGTTTAATAAATAAATAATTGGGTGTTGGAATTATTTTGTTTTATGTGTGCATTTTTCCTGTGCGGCCCTCAATCATATTGCTGGCGCCCTAAATTGGCGCTCAGTCATCAAAACTTTGAGACTCTTTGAGAACAGAGAGTCAAAATAAAAACCTCACTGCTCACTCTGCACTAATCACCTGTGTGACAGCCTTTGTCTCTGTCTTGGGTTTTTTCCTTTGCAGGTTGCCTGCTGGTAGAGCTGGGCGGAGCCATCTAACTTGTCTTGCACCTGGTCAGGCCGGACCTACAGTAGGTTATTTAGACCGGCTCCTTATTCTGTCTCTCTCTCTCACCATCATCATCTACCTTTTGGTTTGACTCTCCTTTTTGTTTTGCTTTTACAACACTACACATGCATTCAACATCGCAACTTACAGACCACAGATTAATCTATGACTTTGTCTTTGTCTAAATTTCAAATAAAATATTGTTTAAATTACTTGAAATCTTCTGTGGTCTCCCTCTTTGAGCCTGGGCTGTGACACCTGACACTGAGAGACACTCTGCGGAGACTCACTGTCATATCATCATATCACCAACCTGCTGACTGCAGCTTGTTTTTGCTGTGTATGAATCATGTAGGAATAACCAGATGACTTATGTTTCATACAAACATCATAATATAATCTCCAGTGGGATCAGACTCATAACTGGAAGCAAATTTGTTTTTCCTAGGATGGCGAAGGAAAGTCATGAGCATGAAACGTTGTTCATCCAATCACAGTGAACAAACATTCTTGATGTCAAACCCTTGATTGGTTAGGTTCAGGCATGGGGAGGGACATGGTTAGGGTTAAGGTAAAAATATCAGGGTCAGGCCAATCAGAGGCAGAGAGGAAGAGTAGGGGCGGGATTTTCCTTCGTCATCCTAGGAAGAAAAAAATCGCTACCTGGAATACAGATACTGTGTGCGGCCTCAACTCCAGTCATGTAGTCAGTGAGTCAGCAGGTTTAACAAAAGGATGACCCGTAATGATAAAAAAATAAAAGCAGTGGTGAGTTTGAGTTAATGATCTGACAGCAGCAGCAGTGAACGATGAGAGCAGAGCGACACTTTGGGTTTATTTCTGCAACATTTTGCAGGTGAATCACACCTTCTTCCTGCAACAGATGCACACTCAATCTATGGCCATTATAGAGAACACTACAGGACACTATGCAATGCACCGTCAGTTATAATGAAGGTAAAAATCTATAAAAATAAATATTGGATGATAAACGTGTTCAGGACATCCGGCAGTAAAAGTCTGACAGTGATAACACGTGCAGCTCATGTGCTTCATGTGGAGGAGTCAAAGACACTCGTGTGCAGATGACCAGTCACCTGATAGTGTCAGAATATCAATAACCAGGTTATGTTCCATATCACATCCTGAACATGATTAAAAACAAGATGACACAGAATGATGACTAGCAGATGATGTTGATGACATGATACAGAACATACATAAAGATAAAACATTAGGATGAATAGATCAGTCCCCTCAGCAGCACCAAGATGTCCACAAACAGGTCCTGAATTAACATGTGCAGTACAAAGAGCTGGATGATGGAAGTACATTTCCTCTGCTGTAGTGTGATCATCACCCTCACATGCATCACATGCTGCTGATGGCATATCATTTAGCATTAATGATGCTAATATTTAGCGTCACATCTTTAACAAGGAAATCTCATCAGGAAGAGGCATTTCTTTACACTGTAGTGACACGTTACTCTAACATATGCACACACACACGTCCACTCACCCTGTCGACCATGAAGTCGATTGCATCCGCCATTTTGGAGTCCACGGGTCCTTTAGCGAAGTTCCCCAGAACAATCTTCTTCAACATGAAAGCTGGCATCAACCAGAAACTGGGGAGGAACATGGAGACAAAGCATGAGTAATGAACGTCAACATTCAGAGGAAAATCTGGCATGGGATCATTAAAAAGCACCTGTTTGCTGTCCACGTCTGATTAAAGATGGAGGTGTCACTGAAGGAATTACACAGTATCAGTGAGTGCACTCTGGGAGACTTGTGTGTGCACTCTGCAAACTTCTGAGCCAAGAATCCGCCCAGGGATGCCCCAAACAGATGGACCTGAAGGTTCAAGTGACAGCAGATCGTCATTAGATAGAGATCTAACATGCCCACATTAAAGACAGTCCTGTTCCTGTACTCTCCACGGCCTAGTTTGTACCGAGTGCAGCTGTCATTTTCCGTGTGTAGTGAACATGTTATTGCAGTTTTTCTATTAAAGTATTGTTTATTTACCTTCTAACCTACACATTTCCATTTCTGTATCTGTTCGAGACTACACACACACACATACACACACATACACACACATACACACACATACACACACATACACACACACACACACACACACATACACACACATACACACACACACACACACCTCGTATCCTTAAATCCTTAAAGCTGCTGGACTGCACAACTCTACCTGGATCCTGAATAGATGACCTACACCCACAGAGAGAGTGACACCTTCCTGACCTACCCACCTGAACCCACAGTCAGCTCTGAAGCAGGAGGAAAACACACTTACTTTATCCAACTGCAGGTGATCAAGAAGCTTCCTGAAGCCGTCACAGAACTCCATGAGATCCCAGTACACCGGATACTGCAGCTGGAAACCACACAGACGACCAACAAGAGAATCATGATGGAATTACAGCCAGTTTATTCTTGTTTTTTTACCATCTTATACCATCGGCTGTTCAGTGTCTCTGTGAAATGAGTCACTGTTTTATGAGCTGACTCAACATTTTCACACAGGACTGAAGTGAACCACCACCAGACCTCATCTGTGATGAACTGTCCTACATACAAACTGTCATGTTGGCCTGAATACAACACAATATGTTTTCCAGGATATCAAACAGACCAAATATTATATATCTGAAGACTAGACATTTACATATTTACAGACTCATCTTATAATCCTTGTACTTATGCTAATAAGTAATAATTATAATTACTAATATTAGCTAATATGCTAATTAATAGAGCTGAAAAATAGAGCTTAGGTGATTAATCTACTAACAGAAAATGTATCTGCAACTATTTTGATTATCGAGTAATCATTTTAGATATTCGTCAGGCAAAAATGTCAAACATCCTCTGGTGTCAGTTTCTCCAGTTTTCGGTTCCTCTCTACAGTAAACTCAAAGTCTTTGGGTTTTGGACTGTAAGACATTTTAACATTTTATAAACAAAAGGAATAATCAGATGAATCAGATTAATGGTATAATATTATAAATGAATAATAAAGTAAATATGAAGCAGCACATCGTGTCACATGCTGAGGCTGCAGTGTGTTTTCAGGGACGAGCTCACCGAGATGACTCTGTAGCCCCAGCCTGTCAGAGCCAGCACCTGCTGGAAGAACACCTCAGCTGTCCCACTGACCGGAGGGAGGAAGATGATGGGACACCTGATGCTCTTTGGGCCGGCATCATACAACGACCACACCTTACTGTCATCATCATCAACAATAATCTGGTGGAGACAAAAACACAACCAGGTGAGAAAAATACATTTTCAAACAGGCAGCAGGAGACAAATATGGAACTATTTGACTTCTTTATATATACACAGCTCTTTATATGCAGTCTATGATGGAGGTCAAAAAAGGAAACATTCCCTGATGAAACAAGGGAGTAGTTTAAGTCACGATGAACAGTGCACGGACTCCTGAATAAAGTTCATCCATCCAGGACTAACCAAGACGAGCATACTCACACTCATAATTATTACTTCACTCGATTTAAACATGAAACAACTGGTAGACTGACAGAAAATTAACCAGCAACAATTTTGTTAATCAATTAAGTCATTTTTTGAAAAAAATGACAAAAATTCTCAGGGTCATGAGGGGAAGGTCATGAGAAAAACATAACTACATGTCATTAAGCTGTAACTAACGATTTTGGGACATTACTTTTTCATTCTGTCATCTCACCCTTTCCTCTATATAATTAACTTAACCTGTACTATTGTTTATCTTTATATTTTCTCAGTGAGACGGTGTTCGCTGCGTGCCACTATGTACGATATATTCTAACATTTATCTGAAGTTAAGGTTAATGTGGACTTTGTCCTCCATCACTTACACTGAAAGGACTTAAGCCAGTATGAACAGGAGGAATGTATGAATGAAAGTGTGAAAATGTTTGAAAATGTCTGTGTTCAGTTTCTCAGAGTGTAACAGGACGTCTTCATTTCATTTCTTCATTCTTTTATCCAAAACCCCAAAAATATTCAGTTTACTGTAACAGAGAAAAACTGAAAATCATTTAAAAGCCATTTAAAAGCAGCTGGAACAGGCAAGTGTTTGGTTTCTGTTTGGAGATGATATCAAAAGATTATTTGATTACCAAAATAGTTGCAGATTAGTTGCTGGTAGATCAATGTCCATCGCTGCAGCTCTTCAACTTGTCACGGTCTGTGTCAGCAGTAAACCTGTCTGATCACATCTGGAAATATTCTTTCTCTTTTTCCTTACTATTTCTGTTAGTTAGCTTCCAGAGGTTAGACCCTACAGATGTCTGACACAAACACAAGGAGGAGCTGCAGAGCACAAACAGCAGCTGTTAAACCAGCAACCATCCATCAGCTTGTCATCACCTAAAGTGGTGAAACTCAAATTGTTGCCAAACTTTCATCACATGACATTTATTTAGCTGATGCTTTTATCCAAAGCGACTTACAATAAGTGCATTCAACCATGTGGATACAACCCAAAACTGCAAGAATCATGCAAGTACACCAACTTCGTCAACACGCTGAACTGATTCAAATGCTGCATAGAGAGAGTTTTCAGTCTGAAGATGTGAAGAGTTTCTGCTGTCCTGAAGTCAACGCGGAGCTCGTTCCATCACTGTGGAGCCAGGACAGGGAGGGAGTAGCCAGACATTTGGCAGTAGCAGAGTGTAGTGGATGGGCTGGGGTGTGTTGAAATTTCTTTATTAGGATAAACCCCTTGAGATGCACCATCTCGTTTTCGAGGGGGGTCCCAACATACATAACAATAAGGTAAGGTATGACCATGTCCTGGATGTAGGATGTGCCTGAGCCATTCATAGCACGGTAGGCGAGTACCAGAGTCTTGAACCGGATTCAGCAGCCACCGGTAGCCAGTGCAGGGTGCGGAGGAGCAGTGTAGTGTGGGAGAACTAAGGTAGATGGAAGACAAGCTGGGCTGCTGCATTCTGGGTGCGCAGCAGAGGTCGAATGGCACATGCAAGAACACCAGCCAGGAGTGAGTTGCAGTAGTCTAGGCACGAGATGACAAGAGCCTGGACCAGAACCTGAGGAACAGACATTTCCTCCTGATGTTGTGGAGAATGAATCTGCAGAAGCAGGTTGTCACAGCGATGTTGGCAGTGAAGGACTGCTGGTGGTCCAGTGGCACACCCAGGTTCCTTGCAGTCCAAGCCATTCCTAACTGGAGTGATGATGGTCCTGTGTAGTTCTACTAGATTTCTGGCATTGCATACATTTGATTTTTGCACCTTATTGTTAATCTCTACTCTTATATTTGCACACTTTCCTACTTTGTGTTGCAACTGCTGCGCAGCTATTTCCCTCAGGATAAATAAAGTACTATCTTATCTTGTCTTAAAATAGTTCTGGACAACTTGTGAAAATTTGGTCTGCTGAAAAGTTCTAGATGGAGCAGTGAATCAGTCACTTCTCCAGAGATTATGATTGAGACTGGCCGGGCACGGAGCTCAGCAACACAGTGACTAATAACTGATGACCCACAAAACCAAATGACATTTCAGTTCATTAGCCTACAACTACACAGAAACTTCTTCTTTTCAGACTGTTAATCGACAGTCATAGCTTTGAGATAACTCTTTGTATAAGTGATGACTAACAACATGATGCCTGTCAATCACGTTCAGTCTCGTGTGTGTCACAGCAACAGGATGCTGACTGCAGTTGACTTAAAGGCCACTGGTGTCATTGTTAACAAGCATTTTCTGAATGTTGCATACTGCCCCTTTAAGCTCGGTGTGTGTTATCACTACAGCCTTTAAGTATCACAGCACTGCAGTTTATAATAGTATGTTATATAAAAAATACCTCTCCTAAATGGACATAAAGACTTTGGGCTAGTTTTATGACGACTGGGCAGGTTCGAAGCTCTGACTGGGCTACTTGGTGTCAGTCAAATCTGGCAACACTGAACTAAAAAAAAAATGGACTGACAGACTCTTTAGCTATCAGGCAGATATGCAAATCTAATCATGCTGCATGACAATGATCAACCCGTGATGTGCTTAACACCAAACTCATAAACTTGATTAATAACACAGCTTCATTACCACAGAATAACCTCTGAAATAAACACACCAGGAAACAGGACAAATCATAATACTTTTTATGCTTTGTCTTGTCTATTTACTGGGGGTGGGACAAAAAAAATCAATATTAGTAATAATTAATAACTATAATCCACGTCTCCTCTCTGTTGTCTCTTAACAGGCTTACTAAGGCTGCCACCGCTACTATTTATTTGGGAATGTTGTTCTAGTGTCTACACGGTCACATGATTTACATGTTATGTGTCCATGTGAACTTGTTGTTGACCTGTACAGAGCAGTGGGCCCATGACTGTAGACCTCCATTACAGATTAGAAATCATGAGGTACTTACTCTCTTCAGGGGGACTGTGCTTCTGAACCAGTTATAGTCAGGAGACACTTTAATCTCCTCCATCTGAGGACACATTCAGAGACAGACAATCAGGAAATATAGTGACTTCAGCAGCTACATCACGCAGTTACTTCACCAGTTTAGCTCTGAACAGAGTAAAACAAACACCTGACTCTTGCATGTTAGCTGAAGTGCTAACTGTTAAAGTGCGCGTGTGGCCGCTAACACTCCTTACAAAGACAACTCGATGACTAAATATATTTACTGTGTCTAAACAGGATTTGTGGGTAATGTTACCGTGTTCGTTGTGGATGTCAGTCACCGTGTCCGAGGAATTTCATCCATATCTAACGTTAGGTAGCATTTCTCCAGCTGCCTGCCTGCCTGGTCATATGACTCCGCTTTCACACACTTCCGCAAAGCTTCTGCCACCGCCTCCCGATAGCGCACAGCGTCTGTCTGCCTGTCCGTCTGTCTGTCTGCCTGTCTGTCTGTCTGCCTGCTACACCATCACAAATAGGAAATCCTCCGTGGTCCAGACCGTCTCATTTAACAACGCTCGGTCCGGCCTAGACCGCGTCCTTCGCAGGATGCGGCCCCTGAATGGAGACAGACCCACAGTGTATTTACCAGACCGGAGCTAGCTGTAGCCTTTTGAAGCCGTTTGCACTTTGAGCGGCTTGTCCACAGACTGCATGGGCTACAGCCACGCATGCGCACAGTAGTTGATCCTGAGGAGAGGTCCCTCACTTTATCTCATCACGAACGTAACTGTGTTTGAGAGCGGTTTGGTGCCCTTGGCGAGACGTCCAGTGGCACACCTGAGGGGACTGATCTTTTCATAGCCAAGTAATTGAATCATATGTTCTCATCATCTGTAAATCAGCATCTTTACATGAACACTAGGTCAGGATGTGATATGGAACATAAAGTGTGATTGTGACATTAGCAGGTGACTGATCACCTGCACACCAGTCCTCCACATGAAGCACATGAGCTCCAGGTGCTTTCACTGTCAGACTTTTACTGCTGGATGTCCTGAACACGTCTATCGTCCAACATTTATTTTTATTGATTTCTCTCTTAACATTATATACACACAGTAACCTTACAGTAGGCCTGCGTTACAATAGTGAAGCAGTTCAGATACCTCTGACAGCTGAATAGTTCTGCCTCACAGTCAACTTCCCTTTCATTGTTTCCATTTTCTATGATGTCCTATATTTTGTCAGTGTGGATCTGTTCAGTGTGACTCTCTCCAGCCTCAGTGTTTCTGTTCCAACTTGAGAGGTCCTCACATTCCTCACTGAGTCACATTCACTCAGTCTGCTACAGTTTACTTATTCTGTGGCTCACCAGTTCACTGATAGGCCTACCTGGGCCATATGAATCAAATATGACTTGACTGTCCCTGATCCTGAGCCTGTTAATGGGTCCGGGACATACAAACGTTTCACAATAAAATGCACTTGTTGGACAGACGGACTTGAGTGTCTAAAATTAATTACACAATATCTCTTCCTCCTCTTTGGTGCCCCTCCAGCTAGTAGGCTGTTCGTGAGGAAAAGGTGCTGGTCTATGTCTCATCACCCCATGTGGGATGACTGTGTGTACATGGACACACACACATACACACACACACATATACGTCTTCATTTCACAACCTACACACTGAGGATGATGTAATTCCTCAACTGTTTTCTGAACACAGCTCCTGTGTAACTGCGGAGGGATCAACAGCTACTACAGTAGGTCTGTGTTTGTGGCTGATATCAAAGTATCCATATATTAGATTTTTTAGATTATTAGAACAGCTTACAGGTTTGAATATGATGCAGTATATACTGTGAGATTTGACAGGGACTGAGTATGAGTATCATGGTATCAAATAAGGAGTAGAAGTAGAAGAAGTAGAAGTATCCAAATGCTTTATTCAAGTAACTGTATCAATACAACAATGTAAAAATACTCCATTACAATTAAGAGTCCTGTATTCAAAATTATACTTTTTACTTCAGTACATTTATTTGAGTGCTTTAGATAAAGGATACTCAGCACTTTTTATATACAAACTATACAGTATGATCAACCTTTAAAGTATGATGCACGTTGTTAAATATGAATAAACCCAATAGTGTATAAAATAGTTTAAATTAGCTCCACGCCGACCAGGTTCATTTATTGTCATTTTACAACACAGGGTTGCACATTGAAATGTAGGTTGTTGCTCGTCCATGCTACACACACATAGATCATGTAAATATTCAAATTAGAATAAAATACATATACAATATACAATATAATATATATAGTTAGTTATATATATATACATGTATACATACATACATACAGTAAGTATGTACACTCTGTGCAATGTCAGTGTAAAGTGCCATGTCATTTAGTTATGGTGGAGTGCGGGGGATGAATTTAGAAGTCTCAGCCTGAGGAGAGAAGCTGCTCTGTAGTCTGGTGGTACGACAGCAGATACTTCTGTATCTCCTGCCAGACTGCAGCAGGGTGACAGGCTGTGGGTGGGGTGGGTGTTGTCCTTTAGTATCCTTTAGGCTCTGCGCAGTCATCTCACCTCACCGACGATGCTGCACAAACCATGCCAGGTTTTAATGTTTCCTGTCAGGACGCTTTCTATTGCTCCTCTGTAAAAATCAACAAGAACTCAGCATGGGAACTTTGCCTTCTTAAGTTTACTTAAGAAATATAGTAGGTACATGAGACAGGGCAGGGAGGGGGATTAAAATCACTGCTGAGCACAGGACAGGATTTCAGGGGATCAGAGGGGGCTGGTAGGTTATATAATACAGACAGGATTAGGAAACGCCGTGATTTTTTGTTTGTTTGTTTGTTTGTTTTTCTATCTGTATTCAGATGATCGAATCCCATGAAGCTACACACTCCGGTACAGCAGGTGGCGCTGTGAACCTGTAAAGTTGGTTTGCGATCCGCCAGTAAACAAAAAGCAGAAGAAGAAGAAGGAGGCCCGTGAAGAAGAAATAACTGCATCAACTAAACATGGCCGCTGTGAAGAGTTGAGAGAATGAATGGATGTGACTAGTTCATATTGTACTCAGAGTGTGTGATAGATTCATGGACAACACGTATCAGCAGCCTCCGGGTTATCATGGCGGCTATCAGGAGACCCCGTACACCGCTAACAGACCACCACCGAGCAGCGCGGAGTATGAACAGCCGGACCAGTCCGCCTCACGGTGGACCCCTTCACAGGGATATGACGCTCACCCGTACGGATTCAGGTGCGATTTCCCCGCACCGGCTCCAGGAGGAGGGGGTTTCGGGGGGCCTCACTTGGCCCTTCCGTATGGGTTTGACCCCTCCGTCCCCCCGCCTCCCTTTGGCTGTCCACCACCCGGACACTTCCCCAACATGGTTCCCACAGCTCCAGTAAACACGTACAACAGCAGGGGAGCCTCGACGTTTGAAGCATTTAACCAGCAGTTTAGACCCGGTCCTCAGACTGGCCGGTATGAGTCCGGTCTGACACAACAGCATGAATATGAGGATTTCTCTGAGAGGGGGGCTCCGCCCGGCTGCTCGCATGACAGGAGTCCGGGACCAACAACACGAGCTGAGGATGAAACAGCCGTTCAGAGGAGACAGGATCGACAGTGGCTCAGACGTTTCTTACAAAGCAGAGACGACCCCTCCAAGATCCCACAGACCCGGCAGCCGCAGCACAGCTGTGTCCCGGACCTGAGAGAGGCTCTGTACAGGGCCGCTCAGCTCGTCTCACAGCTGGCACAGTCCTGTGAAACTCTGAGGAACAACGTGGAGAATGACAGTGTCTGGACGGACTCTTATTTAACGGCTTTAAATGTGAAGAGAGAGCTCCAGGACCAGCTCCCGGTTCTCAGTGACAGTCCGGGTTTAGACAGATGGAAAGCTAAACTGTCCCGTGTCGCTAAGAGGAGGGCCAGGCGCCTGAGAGCCAGGAAGGTGCTGCAGATGGAGGAAAAGCTGAGAGAGGACCGCATCTCTGAAAAAGAGGCTGCCATAGATAAATGGAGGATGCAGCAGATCCACCAAGTAGAGGAGAAGAAGAAGGTAAGCACACCTGTCAGAGGACTCACAGATGGATCCATTGTGTTGTGTTTAAAGAGAAGTGATCACCTCTAACACTCTGAGCTGCTTTCTTTCCTGGAATGTTGAACATTTTCCATTCAGCACTTCTGCCGTTCAGCTCAACAGTATCATGGGGGGAAGTGGATCCATCCATATAGATAGTTCAGGTTTTATTTGCCCAGGTTTTAAGAAATGTGTCTGTGAGATTTCTGCAGAACAGTGGAGGTGAGTGGAAGTTAGTCTGTGGTGTGCAAAGCAGAACTTGTCCCCAGTATAACTGTTGTCAGGTGATGTCAAAGTCCTGTCATTTGAAAACAAGCTTTATTTAGTCACAAAGAGATGACGAGGGGAGGATGCTGACATTTGTGATCTGTGCTCCAGGAGCAGGAGCTGAAGCTGGCTGCAGACGCTGTTCTCTGTGAGGTGAGGAAGAAGCAGGCAGACGTGAAGAGGATGCAGGACGTCCTGAGGTCTCTGGAGAAACTGCGCAGGCTGAGGAAAGAGGCAGCATCGAGGAAAGGTGACCGTCCGCTGCAACTAACAGTTATCTTCGTTATCGATTCATCTGTTGATCATTTTCTCAATTAATCGGTTAGGTGTTTGGTCCATAAAATGTCAGAAAATGGTGAAAAATGTTGATCACTGTTCCCCAAAGCCCAAGGTGACGTCCTCTAATGTCTTGTTTTGTCCACAACCCAAAGATACTCAGTTTACTGTCATAGAGGACTAAAGAAACCAGAAAATATTCACATTTGAGAAGCTGAAATCAGAGAATTTGGACACTTTCTCTTAAAAAATGACTTAAAATGATAAATCGATTATCAAAATAGTTCGCAATTAATTTAATAGTTGACAACTAATCAATTTATCGACTAATCGTTGAAGCTCTACCATCCACCTGATTCCCGGTCACATGATAGCTTGTGTGAATTATGTTATTCCTGTCACTGAACCAGCGTCTGTGAGAGCAGCATGCTTCCCTTTTCAGAGACATCTGTTATAGGCTAAATGATATGGGAACAGCCTGTCACACCTTAAAGGAAAAGTTAGACATTTTGGGAAATGCGCTAGTTCACTTTGTTGTTGAGACTTAAATGTTCAGATTGATGTCATGATCTCATGTCTGTACACTAAATATGAAGCTACAGCCAGCGGTTGGTTAGCCTAGCTTAGCATAAAGACTGGAAGCGGGGAAACAGCGAGCCTGACTCTGTCCATAGGCAAAAACTCCACCAACCTACCAGCACTTCTAAAGATCACTGATGAACATATTTAATCCCTTTTTTAAATCTGTGTGACAGCAATTTGTCATTTTTACACTTTGCTTTTGTACGGATTAAAGAAATGAGATATAACCTGTTAATCAGGGATCTTTAGAGCTGCTGGAAGGTGGATTTTGTTACTTTTGTGCCAGGCTACCTCTTTCCCTTTGCTTCCAGTCTTTACGCTAAGCTAAGTTAACCAGCTGCTGCAGGTGGCTTCGTATTTAGTGTATGATCATAGTTCTGCTTTCTACTGCTGAGGGATGGGAGGGTGACCTGCAGTGACCTCAGATATCTGTAACAAACTAAGTTAGCTTAGCATTAGCTAAGTGATGTGGTGATGTGGGACTTTGAGGTTCTGATTTGGCTCTTATGTCTGCTTGGAGATGAACAAGGTTGAGTTCCACCTCCTTTAATGAAACAGGCTCAACTTTATTACAGTCTCAGAGCTTTTCAGATAGTTCATCACTTCACCGTCCGTAGCAACAGAAACAATAAAGTAGCAAAATATGCCACAGTAAGTTATCTGAGGCCACTTGTGCAGGTGTTCCTCCAACCCCCAGGTAGTAGAAGGCAGAGCAGATCATCATTTATTACCCCCAGATGTATAAGAGAAGGGAAGACGCCTGTAGCATACTGCTAACTCTCACAGATGCTGGTTCAGTGAAAGGAATATTCACTTTGGGAATAACCGGAAGTCACACCCATAATTCATTGGGACTAGGACTGAGGTGCACAGACTTCCTGTTTTCAGCCACATGGATGATGGTATAACAACAAGAAATGAGTTGCGTTTCCATCTGATAAGTCCGAGGAACAGAGAAAAGAGTAAGTTGTGGTCATTCTTGCAGTCTTTTTTATTTTAGTAATTTACCTGAGAGTTTTTAGTGAAACATTACGGATAGAGGATGAGCATGTGTGATGTCCACACTACAGTCTGTAACTGTGTGTGTGTGTGTGTGTGTGTGTGGCAGGTATCGTCACTGAGCGAGAATGCGACGAGGCGTTCGGCAGCCGACTGGAGCAGCTGAGGTGTGTGATGAAGAAGAGGACAGCGGTTTACTCAGCAGAGGAGAAAGCTCTGATGGTGATGCTGGAGGGAGAGCAGGAGGAGGAGAGGAGGAGAGAGCGGGAGAAACGAGTGAAGAAGGAGAGGGAGAGACAGCTGCAGAGGAAACGCAGAGTGGACGCGATGTTGTTTGGAGGTAACGCCTCACAGCCTGTCCTCACCGACAGGACTTTTGTCCACAGTTTAACAACAGTATGACTAAATCACATACATACATTTTCTGAAGATTGTCGCTGATTAATTTTCCCTGTTTGTTTTACAGATGAGCTTCCTGCTGATTTGGTTCTGCAGCCCTTCAGAGAATATTATACTCAGGCCGAGAGCTCACTGCACGTTTTACTACAAATCAGGTTCATCTTCATCTTCGCTTCAGTCTGTGTCACATAGCAAAATAAAAGACTCAGAATTTATTATTTACACCTGTGATTTTCCTGCTGTCACAAGTCAACACATCTTAAAGAGCAACTTGCAGGTTGTAGAAAAATGATGTAGAAACTTGATTTTCAAAAAAATATACATATTTACACACACTATAGTAACTTGAACGAATTGAACATGACGTAATAAAAGGGAGAGCAGCCAAGCTAGGTCCAGTTTATCATTAAGAAGTCTGGATCCCGACACTGGTTTTTGAAGAGGTTGTAAATGTACATCCATCCGCATATGATGGACCACAGCCCTTTATGATCCTGTTCCAAGAGACCAGGAATTTATATAACAATAGCTAACGATAGCTAACAATGGCTAACGATAGCTAACAATGGCTAGCGATAGCTAATGATAACTAACAATGGCTAACAATAACTAACAATGGCTAACGATAGCTAACGATAGCTAACGATAACTAATGATAGCTAACGATAGCTATTGATAACTAACGATAACTAACAATGGCTAACGATAGCTAACGATAGCTAACGATGGATAACGATAGCTAAACATGGCTAACAATAGCTAACAATAACTAACGATGGCTAATGATGGCTAACGATAACTAACGATAGCTAACGATAGCTATTGATAACTAACAATGACTAACGATGGCTAACAATAACTAACCATAACTGACGATGGCTAACAATAACTAGCGATAGCTAACGATAACTAGCAATGGCTAACGATGGCTAATGATAGCTAATGATACCTAACGATAGCTAACAATACCTAATGATAGCTAACAATGGCTAACAATAGAGAGAGAGAGAGAGAGAGAGGAATGATCTATTACTTTGTTGAGTTCTTTCAATTACCCAATTTTATACACAATTAGAATAAAACCACTGTTGACAATGTACCTGATGAAGCAGCTGTGTGCACTGAAGGAACCGCACCAGCTGTCAGCTTCACACGGTCCAGGCTTCGACATCACTTCCTGAACTCCATCATATCATATCACCGGTCTAAAATGAGCGCCACACACGAGTTTTTCGTTACAGATGCAGCAGGTTGCTCTTTAAAGCTCATGCATGCTCCTGCTACCATGCTGCTGTTGAATGAACTTGGGGATGATGTAATAACTTGTAGGGACCGTCATATGTTTTTCTTTCAGGAGAGAGTGGGATGTGTTTGTGGTTGCTGCGGATCATCCTGACGGTTCTGCAGTTCCTCAGAGCTGGATCCTGCCAGACCCCCCATCAGACCAGGCCTGGGCCACTGCTCTACATACTGCTGACACTGAGTGAGACATGTCAGCTAGTGCCTGATGTCCAACAGTATAAATCCAAACCTCCACTGCAGGTCTGACATGTAGAATAAATCCAGCTGTAAAAGTAACAGCAAGTTAATGATGATGTTAAGTTTGTTTTCTTGAGATAACGACATGAACTTGAACAAGAAAATGAGATGATGAACTTGTGATCTAATAAGGATAACTTTGATATCCTTTTCATGTGGACTGCAGCATCTTGGAGCTGTCTGACTGTATAACTCTGTATGTGAGATCGAATAAATGATGACAGTGATGAGTGAGAACAAGATAGCTTTGGTTCTGCTTTATTTGTTTTTGAAAAGTGCACTTTGTGTTGTGTTAAATTTAATACCTGCTCAGCCCTTATTTCTGGTCTGGCTCTGTTAATGTTTTTTCTTTGTTTTGTACCTCAGTAATAAAAATGTATTTTGTGGGCAGGAATTTATTTTTGAGTGGAATGAGTTCTTTAACGGGTACCAAAATATGTAGCAATAATTAATAAGCCTCAAGGGGCACCAAAATATGTGAGGAGTGTTGTGGTTGCGGAAATATCAGCTTATCTAGTGCAGGTGAGAATAGGCAATTAAATACCAAAGACACAATATCTTGCAGCCCGGCTGCTTCTATTATCACAGTGGTATGCATACAGGTTTTTACTACTACTCCATATATGGTTCCCTGTCTAGGCAACTTCCCATTTTCTGCACTTTGTCTGAACTTTATCTGACACCTGTCTTTCAGCTAAGCAAAAATATATCTTCTGCATCTCACAAGTTCATGCACAGCACTTTACACTTCACCTTTACTTCCTCTTGATACTTTCCACTGCATGTCAGCAAAAGGTCACTTCAAAACACGCATTTTGTTATTGTATAAGCATAATCAGGTCAAAAGAACACTTCTAATATCATAAGTTCCCTCACAGGAGCCTTACACGGGACACCAAAATTTGCATCGTAAACACCAAGGGCTATGGAAGCCCTGAGAGGTAAGTGAACGCTGCATGTCATCCCCTCTCTCTCACCGACGTCCTTCCTGTCTCTTTTCAGCTGTCACAATTCAATAAAGGCAAAATGGCCCAAAACATATTCTTTAAAAAAAGAAAAAGACTCATTTCTTACTTTATATCAAGTCAAGTCAATTTTATTGAAAACTCACCTGGAAGAAAACATGAATGCTAGAATGGGGTATTGGTGAACTTCAGCCTCTTGTGGCCCAAATTAGTATTACAACAAGAAACACTTGAGCAACAAAATGAGCCTTAAATTAAATTTCACTTACCTCTCAGGGCTTCTGTAAAGGGCAGATATCTCATTTCATTGTTGGGGGGCACAACAACATAAAAAAATTTAATCAGAGCAATTCCTGAAGGGGACACCAAAGGTGCCGCCAAAAGTACTGTTTTAACAGTTCATGACATATCAAATGTATATAGTGTTTACTGTGAAATGTCTGTAACCTCGGCCAAATATGATTTGTTAAGAGAGAAACCCCCCTCTGTACTGTTTCGATTTTTTTTTTAAAGTTACAGGTGGCTGTAACTTTTTGGTTAAAAAATAAAACCGACAGAGTGATGGGTGTGTTGGTCAATAAACCATCTTGCATTAGCTGACTGTACACATCATATGTATGTTCTGTTTACCTCGTCTGCTTTCCTTTGAAAATATCTGAGTACGCTCATTTTCTTTAAAATTGTTCCGTTAACTTGTAAAATAAACTGACTGGATTTTGTAATGCGTGAGGGAGGGGGGGAGGGTAGAGTAACAAACGTGTTGCGCAGCAACAACAACTGCGTATGTATTGAGGAAGTGGAGCAGATGATTGATCGCGGAAGGTTTTGTTTTCTTTTGTGATTTTGCCAGGTCAGCCTACCAGCAAAACAGTACCAGTGGGGACACTGGACTGTATACAATATACTGGATAATTGATCGGTAGATACCTTAAGGGTTGTACTAGCGTGTTCAAGGACTAATATGTGTGGAGTTTGGTGGAGGGGAGCCAGTGGACCAAACCACTGTGAGGCATATGAGGGGGGACGCAATGTTTTGAAATTTAACAACGCATTGTTTTGTATCTATAATTAGCTCCTGTTAATGTGCTTTCAATGCATATTATTATATTATTTAAGATTATACAGTTATTTTTTCAATGATATATTGAGAGAGGCAACTCGTGTTTTTTCCCAGGAAGGGGCTAATGAACGATGGTTAATCAACAACTATGCCATATTTTCTCCTACCTGTTTAACCTATCCACAGAGCAGCAAAAGGTCCCCAACTCTGGAAGGAGTCCATCATAGTACCCGTCGCAAAGAACAAATCCCCCAAAGAGCTCAATGACCTTCCCTCATTGGTCATGAAGTAATTTGAGAGACTGATTAAGCAAGAGCTAGTTAACAGACATGCAAGACTTTTATTTATTGACTTTTCATTTTGCTTTTAATACAATCCAGCCTCTCATTTTAGCCAATAAGCTACTGTCTCTTGATGATAACATTGTTAGGTGGATTGTGGATTTCCTGTTGGCCTGTTGGACATGTTGGCCCCAGAGGGTCAAGGTTAATGGTGCCTTGTCACAGCAGCAAAAAGGTTTAAGTCCAGTCAGGTCAGCTTCAGGTGTTCTCAGCAGAAAAAGCTATTTATCCAGCCCAAGCCTGCCAGCTTTTCTGAGAAGCAGCCGAGCAGGAGCCAACCAGCAGTGACCGCAGCCGTACAGCAGCCTCCTCTAAAGCTGTCCTGAGATGGGGCAGCCTTGCCTGATCCCTCTCCCAACTGGCACCGGACAGCTCAACCCTCCCCCCACCTTCACTACACAACAAGCACCACTATATAACAGCTTTACCCAGGAAAGGAACCCCTCCCCAATGCCAAAAGCCTGCAAGGTAGAAAAAGGAAAGCATGATCTACACGGTCAAAGGCCTTCTCCTGGTCAATTGGTATAATATCAACATTGATATTATATAATTTACAGATATCAAACACATCTCTCATTAGAAATAAATTATCCAGGAGTCATCTGCACCAATCAACAGTTCGATAAAGATTTTCAGTGTGTTTGATAAAAACTTGGAGAGAATCTTCTAGTCCGTGCATAAAAGAGCTACTTTTTTAAAAGGGCTAAATCTCCCTTCTTAGGTAACGGAGAGAGAACTGCATACCTACAGAAAGCTGGAAGTGTCCCTTTTTTAAAACAGTCTTGAAAAATGTCCAAAAAGTCCTGTCCCAAAACACTCCAGAAGTGTTTAAAAAAGTCTGATGGTAAGCTCTCTACTCCTGGGGCCTTGCCTGACGCCATCTGAGACACAGCAGTGGCCAGTTCATCCAGAGTTATGTCAGGTTAAGGTGTCCTGATCCTCTGGACTCGGCTGAGGAAGCCCCTGCAGAAGCTCCGCAGCAGAGTCCACATCACAGCTGTCTGCCCTGAACAAGTCTGTGTAGAAGTCCACTGCATGCTTCTTCATCTCAGCTGGATCTGTGGTCACCTTTCTATCAGGGAGACAAAGACACACCATTTGTTTTCTCCGAACGACTGACTTCTCTAAATTAAAGAAGAAAGTGGTTGGTGCATCCATGTCCTGGAGTCTGGTGAAGCGCCCTCAGACTAAAGCTCCTGTGGCTCTCTTGCAGGAAGGAATTCAGCTCCTGTCTTTAGTGTAAGAGAGCATTATTCTGCTGATCAGTTTGTGAGACAGAGACATTTTCCAGGTTTCTTATCTCTTCTTCTAACCCCTGCACAGCTCTCTTGATGTTAACTGTGGAATTGGATGTGTATTGCTGGCAAAACACCCTAATTTGGGATTTTCCGACCTCTCACCACTGAGTAATCAAAGAAAATTGTCTTTCCTAGATCTCCAGTGAGCCCAAAACAATTTCAAATTTCTACAAAAGTTAAGATCACGTAATAATTTAATGTTAAAATGCCAAAATGATTTTGGTTTTCCAGTAGGAGATAGAAACAGCTCCATTTAAACTAAATGATGGTCTGTAAAAGCAACAGGGAGGATCTGACAGTTAACAACTCGAGCAGTAAAAGAACCAGACACATAAAACCTGTCTAATCTAGCTGCACTAACTCTATCGGATATTTTCACCCAAGTGTACTGTCTAACTGAAGGGTGTTTCATCTCATCTTAACCACAATAAAGTTCATTAGTTCATCTTCTACTATCACTTTGCCATCATTAGTTCTGAATATCTCTGGTTTACTTTGAGAGAACACACCACCTGCAACATGCTGTGTTGCATCAGCTGCCATCTTATCTTTACTAATTAATTACTAATACTTATTACTAACAACTACTAATATTTTTAACATCTCAATTCATAATTAATCTGGAAAGTAAACAACAGTTTTTGAGGTACGCATTTTTTCAATGAGTAAGATGCACTGTGAATGTAAATAAGGTGGAGTGCATAAAAAAGCATCAAAATAGAGCTTGTTTATCAAAAGAAATTCCCGGGGGAGGATCCCCCTGGGCCCCCTTACAGAGCTCCAGGCTAAGCCCACAATGTCCTCAAATCTTGCAAACGCCCCAGTTGGACATTGTATTTTACATGTGTATACTGTGGCACTCCAAGTGTTTTTCAGCAAACTTGAGTTTGTTATACAATCAAACCTAAAGTGGGGTTAGGAGTCTGACATCTGTCATACAATATTCAAAGAATGAACAATATTCTAAAAAGGTTCTGGAAGTCGTAAAGATGGTAAGGTGTTTGACTCCAGCCAAGCTCACATCGCTCACATTGTTCCTGTCAAGATCCTGCTGTAATCAGCCGTCTACAGCTATGCTACTGTCTGATGCCAGGCTCATACGCCTCTTTGTTGACTTCCTCTGTGCACTGTCTGTGTGTGTGGACAGTAAATCAGCTGATGTGAGTTACTGTGAGTCAGTAGATTAGTGCAGTCTGCAGTCTCAGTCTCAGCTTCACACACACACCTGAGAGGACACACCTGAGAGTCTGACTGCAGCTCCAACACAACACAGGTAGGCTGACATTTGTTGAGTATATAGAGTTTAAATTGTCAAATGAATTCTACTGGAATACAAAGCTTATTGAGAGATTAGTCTGTGTTATACATTTAATTTGAAAGGGCACACATGCACAAAATGCCACCCATTACTCCAACCTTACATTACTACTGTAGTAAAATACTTTTGGTAAACTGGCAGGCAATTACAAAATGTCAAATGTTTGCATTTTGCAGTTTATGAAGCATCTGAATGTGGTCCTATTGTTATTTCACATCTAATCCCACTTACACTGTCTATTGGAACATTTAATAACAATACTAATAATACATTCATGTTACAAAGTGCTTTATAAAGGAAAAACAAAATTAAAACAAGTCAGCACCACAATTCAATAAAATCCAGTAAATAAAAGTACATTGAATAAAATACAGTAAAATAAATATAAACTACAGTGAAACAGGAAAAATAAAACTTTGGGCTGACTTTAATAAAAGCTTTTTAAAATTTGCAAGAAATTATTTGAAAGATGTTACTGATTCAGCAGCCTCAGATCATTTAGCATCTTCACTATTAAAGTTCACAACACAAAGCTAACTCAGGAAACCCTAAACTATGTGTTGGTTCTGTTGTATATTTGTTGTGTATTTCTTCTTTGTTTATTGCAGCTCTTACAGTATAAAAATAGGGATAGAAGCGAAGAATATCCAGTATTTGTTCACCAAGATGCACATGTTTTACATGTTTGCTTTTCTAAATGAAGTCTGGCCTTAAACTGGTCACATGTTGTTTGTCCAGCAGCATTAGTGCATGTAAATAAGTGTTTGTGTTTTGCACGTCAGAGAGAACACAATGAGCTTACGGAGCATGTGTCCTTTCTGCTGTTGTACTGTAAGTCACAGACCATCTGGCTTGTTGGTGTTTTGGTGTTACTGGACCAAAGATCTGATTAGCATTCACAGGACAGCAGGGACTGAGGACACTGAGCAGATTTACCTCATCACACGTCATCTGCCTAATGGTTTACTCTCAGATTTATGTGTGGCTTCTGTCAAGCTGTTCCACACACATACACATTCATTCATCTGAACTCGAGGAAATAAAACCCTAAAATCCAGTGTGATATAAATATACAGCACACCTGAGAGATGAGCGTCTGTGAACTTGCTACATGTGTTTAGCAAACACAGCGTTGTAATCCCTGATCCTTTCCCTGCACATGATTCACTCTTCATTGTGTAACACATTGGACCAAGATAGAAAGGCAGAGGTGTGAGCAGACAGGATTTCTGGGAAAGTAAATCTCAAGTCAAATGTACCTGGTGATTGGACAGTTCCTCTACTTCATCTTTTATCCATGTAGTCAGCTGAGCTCTTCTTCAGTGATGTGCAGAAGCTGCTCTCGCTCTTTCTCTGAATGGATGAAGACTGTTTGTATCTGCAGATGGCGTTAGAGTGTGGAGGATGTGATGGAGAGGGAGCATGCTGATTGGTTGTTTCAGTGGCATTAGCTGTTGCTCCAGCTGTCGTACCATGGAAACATTCCTGTAGACTGTGTTTGAAAATGAAGAAGTTATTAACAGTATTTCATCACTATATTTAGAACATTATCACACTAACAGACTGCAACCTGTAGGGTCGCTCTCAGACACCGTTTACAGTCTGTGACCACTCTGATCAATATTTATTACATCACCCACATCAGAAAGGTCTTTTTTGGGGCAGAGTGGGGGAAATGTTGTAGGACAGAAATATAATGTGACCTTTAAGCTGGGATTCTGTTTCTCTGAGCATGCTCATAAACGTCTCTGCCACAGAGAAGGGTGTGATGGGTAACTGTAGGTCGCAGAGGCGCACCTCCAACAACACAATTGATGACTCAAGTCCTGTCAGGGGGAAGGTTCGAAAAAAGGAGATGAATACAAACAAGCGAACGTATCCGAGCTACCACCATGTGCGTTCGCCTACATGCGGCCTGGAGAAGTATCACTCCAGTTTTAATTACTTCCACTTTATAGTGCAGACAGAAGGAACAGCAGAGAGTGGTCTGAAGAGATGTTGGCATAACGCATGGTCAACATAAAGGTTAGCACCCAGGAATGGATGAGAAGAAAACATTGGAGCGTTCTGAAGTGGCCTGCTGTGAGTCCTGATCTGAAGCCCATTGAAGATCTGTGGAAAGAGCTGAAACTTGCAGCCATCAAACCTGAGAGAACTGGAGCACTCTGCTCAAGAAGAGTGGGCCAAACTACCAGAAGTGTAGAAACCTTGTTCAGAGTTACAGAAAGCACTTGACTGCAGTTATTGCCTCCAATTGAAGTGGAATTGTTGGCTCTCTGTAAATAACATTATAAAGAGTACGGTCCAGACCTGATCTATATGTAAAGTGTAATGAGATAACTTTTGTCGTGCTTGGTGCTATATAAATAAATTAACAAAGGCTGTCAACAAAATATTAAGTTAAAGGTAATAATGTTTTGGCAATGCCGTTTTATTATTTTAAATAATATGTTAAATTGTAAATCAAAAGCAAACTTTCAGTTATATTGAATGTGAAAGAAAGAATGATGCATACCATATACTGTCAGTTTCAACTTAATACAGAGAACGTTTGCTAACATTAGCCACCATAAGCTCCATAAGTCATAACGTAAGTCATTATGTAAGTCATTTAATGTGGACTCACATCACTGGATGTGTAAAGTTGCTTAGTTGTTTGTCTTTTATCAGTGGAAGAAGATCAGAAATGCTTCTGGGAAAAAGAGTTGATGACCTCAGCTTTAACTTCTTGGCATTGCTAAATTTACCATAAAGTCTCAGAGACTTACAGGAAGCCAGAATTAGAAAGAATAGAAGTAAGAGACACCATCTATTTTGGGATGCATGGGAATCTGTTTCAGTCTTCCTTTCTTGTGTAAATGTAGTCAAGTCAAGTCAATTTATTTATAGAGCACATTTAAAAACAACAAATGTTGACCAAAGTGCTTTACAGAGAGATTTAATGATTCGATTGATGATTACAATCAAACAAAACACAGGAATGATCCAATAAAAACACAGACATAAATAAAAGGATATAAGCAGAGAATATCTTGATAAAATCACAACACAAACAGCACTGCACAAACAACAAATAAAGAGTGCGGTCAGGCATGTGTTCATGATAACAGTTAAGAGGCTAAAGAAAAGAGATGGGTCTTTAGACGGGTTTTAAAGGTGTCAGTGCAGGACAAAGATCTAATTGTTAGTGGCAGTCTATTCCACAATTTAGGGCGAACAACTGAAAATACTCAATCACCTTTGGTTTTTAACTGGGTGCAGGGAATGAAGAGCAGTGATTGGTCACCAGATCTGAGGGATCTGCTCAGCTCAGAGATGTGACCTGGTGCCAGTCCATGCAGTGCTTTAAAAACAAATAGAATCATAAAATCAATTCTGTACTTCACTGCTAACCAGTGAAGAGAGGCCAGTGCAGGGTAGATGTGGTCTCTCTTCTTGGTGCCAGTGAGGAGTCTCGCTGCTGCATTTTGAACCAGCTGCAGGCGAGACAGGGCTGACTGACTGATTCCTACAAAGAGAGAACTGCAGTAGTCGAGGTGAGAGGAAATAAAAGCATGACATGAACTATAGTCTCCAAGTCTTTAACTGACAGGAATGATTTTAATTTTGCTAGTGATCTAAGATGGAAGTAGCTAGTGCTGACGACTGAGTTGATTTGTTTATCAAATTTTAAGAATAGTACAATTGAATCTACAATTGAAAAATGTAGTCTGCTGCATGGGGACACTGTGGCCATCTTCCCCTCAAATATTAAACCAGAAAAGAGTCAGAGGAGAAATGCGAAACAAAGACTGGGATCAGTGACAAGTGATCAACCCAGAACTTTGACATGTTGTTTAAAACCATCATGATGAAGTAGTAGCTTCAGTCTGCTGCAGCTTCCTCACTGGCCCTCGATCAGTGTGGCATGAATCAGAGTCAGATTTAGAATCAGATTTATTGCCAAGTAGGTTCATTCATACAAGGAATTTGTCTTGGTATGTTGGTGCATAACAATAAACACAGTAAGTAGAAAAATATAAGAAATGGTGAAAGCAAGGACTGCAAGTAGCATAAATTAAATATAAAATAGACAATAAAAATATTATAAAATAAAGATAAAGACAATATGTACTGACAATATGACTGTTATTTAAATGAAAGAACTCTACAGGTTTATGCAGGAATGTGCAAAAATATTTGCCATGAATGTGCAAACCTTCAATTTGTCTTCAGTATTTGAATAAATTGAGGATTAAAGAATATTTGCAATGTGCAATATAGTATATACAGTATATATATAGTATATATACAGTATATAGTACATACAGTATATATACAGTATATACACAGTATATACAGTATACACAGTATAGAAAGTATATATACAGTACATACAGTATATACAGCGTGCATAGATTTGTATTTGAGTGATGATGTTTACATGATAAAAACAGTGTGTATTTAAACAATGAGAATATATAATTTACAGGTACAGTGGATGTTTGTGTTACAGGGTTATTGCACCTGGATTGTTCCTGACACTCTGTGACTGGTGTTAACTGTTCATCAGAGTGACAGCCAGTGGATAGAAACTGTTCATGCGTCTGGTTGTTTTATCGTACAGAGCTCTGTAGCGCCTACCAGAGGAGAGAAGTTGGTACAGAGTGTGTCCGGGGTGTGATGGATCTGCAGTGATGTTGAATGAACGTCAGATTTTCAGTCATGACGGACGCTGAATCAACACTGTTTCACCCATTATCTAAAAGGGAAACAGGCTTTGAATCTGAGTTGATTTTGAAATATTGCAACAATATTACACTAATTAACTACAAGAGACCAGACTTTTTAATGGAATTTCCTTTATTTATAACGTTTGTACAACATGATGTTGTTCTCAACATGCAAATAAGGTTCAAGAAAACTATTGCTTTCATTTAAGAAAATAAAATTAGCTGGCTCATTAACATTTATTTATATATAACATGTGCTAACAAAAAGAACAGTACAGATCAAATATATAAAGTGAATATCACAACATGTCTTGCAAATTAAATACATCTCACAATACAACAAACAATACTTTGCTTGTATAACATAAAATATTAATGCGATCACCTCATGTGCTTTGGAAATGAGTTTTCATTTGAAGTTGTTTCATTTCTTTCTCCTGTCCTCTTTTCTCAGCCTCTCTCTCCAGTGTGCTGAAGGGCAGCTGCCATATCTTTTACAGTCACTATTCCGGTGTTCTACTTATATTCCTAAAACTTTAAACAGAATGAATAATGTTCTCCTTGCTAACAAATCTGAGACCAGATCAAATATTATTATCTTATAATTTATCTTCTCTTAATGGTGCCAAATAGGACATTAAATCATATTATCCATACTTTACTGTAGTACAAACTCACATGACATACAGTCTTTCATCGCTAATGTAATCATAATTATTATGTAATTCTATAAAATAAAATGACTTTTTAAGCAACCATCCACAATACATTATTGTGAAACATTTATTTTCATATAAAGTTCATTTAACGCACCATTATTAAAGCTTGGGTAGGCAATTTATTTTAGAAGCATTTTTGTTATATTTGTTGAAATTCTCTTTACATGCCAACGACAATCAATAAATCAAATGCTCTGACAAAAAAAAAGAAAAAAATGTGGTGTCTGTGGCTGTCACAGACCTGTAATAAGCCCGTCCAATCATTTCATTCGGCCCACATGAAATGATTGGTGTGCCAACCTGCCCGTCTGCCTGCCTACCTGCCTACCTGCTTGCACGCTGCCCGTACACTCACTGAGTCTTCAACAAGGTTCGGCAGACATATTATACAACGTATTACAATATGTCATGAGACCAATACAAAATTCACACTCGTTAATCACACTCGACACTGCACTTCCTTGGGTCCTCAGCAATACACCCGCCAAGTGTGAAGACGATTGGATGAATGGTTGTCGAGATAATCGACGGACAGACAGACAGACAGACAGACAGACAGACAGACGGACAGTTCCATTTATACTTAGACGATGGTGTTTTCTATGGAACGTGGATTGGACCATTACATCTAGTTCGGCGTCCGCATTAATACATCAAATTTGTACGTCTTAAGATGACAGAAAATAACATGTTAACGCGTCAATTTTGAACATCTTAAGGCATTTCAAATTGGGTGCTACCACTTCATCAGTTTCAGGGGGAAACACTACATTACATCATTGCAAGAGAGAAAACAATTCCCCACTCAATCTACCTTGTATGAATTGAGGTTAAGAAATAATATAGATTTATGGTGACATTATTAACATCTGCATTTTTTGTAGGCTACTGGTTACTTATTGAGAAAATAAATGTAGCTTATTTACAATATCATAATTGACATTCATGGAATGTGGTGTGTTCGCCTAAGTGCCCAGTAGATGGCAGAATTAGAGCACAAATGGCAACCTGTTGAATTTCGATTAGATTGGGGGGGAAAGAAAGAATTTGGTGTTCTGCAAGCCATTGGTTTCGATATAAACTGGCTAAGATCTTTTCTGATTAATGGCGACACTTTTAGTGCAGCCAAGGGGTATTTTTAATGTAATGGTGGTGTGAATTACATTTTACATTTTATTTTACATCTCTACACAAATGACTATTATGTTAAAAACAACAACAAACTACCACCCTGCACAAATGGACTGTCCCAAATACTAAATCACAGTTGCGTATAAGACACGTGATAGGTACGTAGTCCAAATGTACCCACACGTACGTAGCCATACATACAGCACAACGTAGCCCCTACATCTAAAAGGGGTGGGTATGTTGATGCCAACCAATAGCATGGAAGCCTTAATGGTGGAAATGCCTTAAGATGTACAAAATTGACATGTTAACAAGTTATTTTCTGCTGTCTTAAGATGTACAAATTTGACGTATTAATGCGGACGGCAAACTAGATGTTATGGTCCAATCCGTGTTCCATAGTTTTCTTACATGTGAATGAGACATGAGGGAGTTGGATGCGGTTAGCGATGACAACGATGCGCTGTGCTCCTCTCCCCAATGCTCTCCCGTGGACTTGCTGGTTTCTCCAAAGTTGCCTATCCCAGCTTTAACAAAGGCCAGTGCAAATTATGTATGAAGCTCCCAGCTGTCTCAAGGGAGGCATCAGCACGTAGCTTGAATAGTAGATACTATCAAGATCAGTCCTGAAAAGGAACCCACAAAAAGTTTCCCTTTAACTGAAAGGATGACTTTAAGATGTTTTTGAACAATCTTGTTTCTCTAATGGACTTCAAACTACCCTGATAAATCTTTTATGTTCTATTGATATACATTCATCTCTGTGTCCCTTAGGTTAGCATGGAAGTATAAAACTTTACATATATGATTTTACTTGTACAGTTAACTGCAGTATAAATCTGAGTTAGTTTATTAAAAAGCTTTGCTGCTAACATGTCAAACATTTCTGTTTTCACCAAATTGCTCAGGCTATATTAACTGTCGCATTACTGGATTGTAATTTAAGTGGAAGCCTGGTATTTGCTGCCAGTTAGAGTGAAAACTAGTTTCTAGCATCCCACGCCCCCCTAAAATTGTTGTTCTCATTTAATTTCAGATATTTTGGCAGGAAAGTTGGTAGGCACATTGAGACAATATTGATTAAATGTTGATATTTCATTATATAAAACATGACCCTTGAATGTTGATTCAATAGCATTTTTTTTCAACATCTAAACTGTGGTTGTTATAAAAATTTGGATTTTCCAACCTCACCTATACAGCAACCTTTCTGACCATATATTGAATGTTGAATTAAAAACTTCTGCTCTCTGGGTTCTGAGTACTCAAGCTGTCAGTCAGGTTGTTCTGTACACGATAACACTATAAATCAGGGGTTTTCAATGTTTAGCTATGAGCAGCTCCTGTTGGCAGTGTACCCATGGATGTACAGACGACTATCACTAGATTACTTTGGTACTGAAGAAAACTTAAAAACATGATGATTCTCAGGCAAGTTCTGCAGTTACAAGGAGTGTCTTTTTCGTAGTATTTCTAAGCAGATTTATGGACGTTTAGATAATGATATCCTTTGAAAGTGGAAGTCACATTGAATCTAAAAATATATGTTTCATGTTTCTGTGTGTTAAGACTGGACTGAGTTTGAAAATATCTGCTGCAAATGAACGAAAAGATTTTTTAAAATCAGGTCATAATGACAAATTATGAGCAATTTTCAATCTGCATGCTTAGATATGTGCAGTAACAGGTGTATATTTCAGTATGTGTTGTTCATGTTCCTACACTGGTTGATGAATAGTATCAAGACTAGATAAACTCAAAAGTTAAACTCTGTGTGTGTGTGTGTGTGTGTGTGTCTCAGTGAACAGAGCAGTATGGACGGAGTCCCTCTGAAGATGCCACAGGGTGCCTCACACGAACTTAAAGAAGACGTCAAAGTTATTGTCCCTGATTATCTCACCATACTGCAGGAGACAGGGGTGAGTGTGGCTTCTTCTTTGTCTCTATATGTACAGTATGTGACACACAGGCTCAGCTCTTTGCTTTTGTGTGTATATGAGTAGCCCAAATTTTCAGTCGACATGATGTAAATAACAGTTGTAAAGGATCGAAGCAGGGCTGCAGAATTCAGACAGGTGACTTAGACCCGAGTCCTTAAAGCTGCAATAATATATATTTATATTAACAGTCAATCAAATTACTATGTGGAATATCAGAGGGGCTGCTCGTAGTGGCAAACCCAAATAATAGCTCCCCTTGGTTTTATGGAGCTTTATATTGAGTTTCAGTTCATTGTTTATCTGTCCAACCACAACTTCACTGTTTTGGTTCACTCTTAGCGCTCTCAAGAGATTGTTTTAAGAGAAAAAGCTGTCAAAAGCCACTGTACACCACCTACTCAGCAGCAAACAGCAGACAGACACAGTTAGAGACTAGCTGGTGAACATAGTGGAGCATTTAGCAGCTAAAGAGTCAGATATTTCCCTCAGGAGGTGGTAGAGACCAAAAAAGGAGCTAAAAGAGAGTAAATACTGGACTTCCACTGGTGTGTCAGGTGACACAAACACAACTCCACATGAAAGACCATGTTGCTCCGTAACCGCTGGATGTGGAAATAAGCAACTGTTTGCTAACAAGTTCATGATACGTCAGTGTTCTGTTTACAGCTTCTTTCTGCTCTAAACAAGTAGACAAAAAAGAACTGATGCAGGTTTAGGTTGCAAGATTGGGACTTGCGTCATTGATCATTGATCCTAAGCTGCATTTCCACCAAACATTTTCGGTATAGTAGCCTTGAAACCCGTACCTAACCTGTACCTACATGTACCTAAACCCTAGATCTGTTTTGTGTTTCCACTGCAGATAGTACTCCTAAATGTAGGCGGGGTTGTCACCAGATGGTAACAGCTGTGTCAACCATGTAAGTAGTGTGACATCATATCTAACGCGACACAGTAAACAAAGTAACACAAGAACACAATGGCGGACATAGAAAGTTTTGTGTTCTTTCGTCTCGGTATGTGACTGTTTATTACAACAAGAAGACGAGCTTTGTTTGAGAATATGAGGATACTGAGAAAATGGCGGGTTTTTGCATTGAGTCCTTTGTCGCACAAGACGTGACAATTCTGTTGACCAATCAACGAACTGCAGTGTTTCTTGCTCCACCTTTAAGTCCTGGGTCAGTGTGCTTGGTACCTCAACAAAGGGGTAACGAAAAATACGGGACAGAATGGACTGCTTCTATTGGTACCATCCACAACTTTTGACAATGGAAACGCGAAAATAACTGTTCTGATGTGTAACATACTGAACTGGACTGCTTGGTGGAAACGCAGCTTTAATGAATCTATGACCCTTCCTCCAGCATCGCCCAAAGCACATGTTTAGCTTCTTGCTCAAAGAATTGCACACATGTCAGCGTTATGGTCTTTACATTCAGTACTTTAGTGGAGTTTATTAGCCTTAAATTGCTGCGAATGTGGTTTTAGACTTTTAGCCTCATGTTTAGGGTATTTAGTGTGGCAAAAAATGGAACATTTGGCTTAAAGGTGCCACCAAAGGAAAGGCCATGATGACTGACTTACATGACCCCCATATTACTGACCACTATGCCAATGTAGCTAAAAATATTGAAATAACGATATAAGAGTGGTTGGCTGTCACTAACATGTTGTCTGTCCCTGTGACAGTATGAGTTCAGCCTGGAGAACTGGGTGCTAACTGGGCTGCAGAGTGGCTTCACCAGCCAGCATCGGCCTCAGCTCTCCTCCTCTTCATCAGGACTGCTGCCATCTTGTCCACCATACTGGATGATGTTCAGCAGCCCGCAGCAGAGTCGCCTGGCCAGCCGCCACTGCTCCGACTTCTGGGAGCCCAATCCTCGACAGCGCTCCCACAGTCTCAACCCCACCGTCCTGCGCACCAAGTTTGCCATCTCAGACTCTGAGGATGAAGGAGAGAGTGCCGCAGAGAAAGCCAAGACATGTTTGCCAGTGACAGCCTGCTTGGGCGGAGAGCGTCCTGCTGTTTCATGTCAGCATGGTCAGAGGAAAGAGCGGAGAGCCTTCGTCCCAGACCTCCTGAACCCTCCGGCATGCCTCAGCAGCCTGCCACACCAGCGTAGGAAGAACCTACGACAGTGCTCCCTCTCAGTGCTGGAGACATCCAAACAACATGATCCCAACACAGACGGCCAATCCAAGAGCCCGTCTTCACACAGGACCCCCGACACCAGAGCCCCCAACACCAGAACCCCCAACATCAGAGCCAATACAGTCGACAGGCTCCCCAACATCAACAACCACAACACAACACATATGGTAAGAGAGAGAGGACATGCTATAGTGTGATTCACAGTAATCATTTTAAATAGCAGTCTGAGGTCCAGGATGTGTCGAATCGAACTTAGAAATGAGCACTAACACACTCAAATCCAGAATGGTGCTGGACCGAGGAAAAGTCTGGTGAAAATAAAAAGTGTGTGCTTTTGATATTTCCAATTGCCAAACATCTCACTAATAGTGTATAATGTTTCTGAGCTGTATTCTCCCACACAGCCAACACAATAATGAATGCCTCACTGTTTTCAGCACACTGTATCTGAAAAACAAAACTTTACTGACCTCAGAGTAAAGTGGTATCTAATGTGGCTGAGCTGTCGGGCTTTTTACAAGCTGTATGATGATGTGACCGTCTGTTTTTAGCCAGGATTTAGTTTGTTCTCTACTAATACTTTGGTGAGTACAGTGTTCTCATAACCAATAACACTGATGACCAGAGCTACCTGTGGAACAAGTAGTCAGATCTTTTACTTCAGTAAAAGTCATATTATCACAGTGTAGAAATACTCAGTTACAGTCCTGCATTCAAGATTTTACTGAAGTAAATATACAGGCGGCAAAATATACTTAAAACAGCAAAAGTAAAAGTACTCATTTAGCAGAATGGCCCATTTTGTTGTGAATTTCACTACGGGATCAATAAAGTAATTTATAATAATACATCATCATTCATTTGTAGATTATAATTTTGTATCATTAATCTGAATCAGCAAAGTAACTTGTTACAAATAAATCTTGTGCAGTACAAAGTACAAAAGTACAAGATTTGAAGTAGAAGTATAACGTAGCAGAAAATGAAAATACTCAAGTAAAGTACAAGTACCTCAAAACTGTACTTATGTACAGTACTTAAAATAAAAAAGTGCCTCGTTACTTTCCACCACTGAGAGCTATAAAATTAAAATCCAGGCTGTAATAAAGCCTTAGCAGTCGGTGACTGTTGGTACGTTGATGCTCTGCAGCCAGCTTCACCTCTCACTGACCATTGGAGAATGTTCGACTGCCCCGTCTGTAAGACCACTACATCCATCCTACATCGACACGCTGAACATGCTGCATTAACTGAGCTGTGGACACAACACCGACATATCAAACCTTTTAAGTTGCTATGGTGAACCTGTTAGCAAACAGCTTATTTCCACATCCAGCAGTCACAGAGCAACATGATCGTCCGTGTGGAGTGGTGTTTGTGTCCACATGATGAATGGAAGTCACTCTCATTTAGCTCTGCCACACCGTTCACATTACACTTACTTATTTATTCCATCCATGGTTAAAATTAAAATAGGAATTAAAGCAGCTTTAACACTGAAAGCCGATCTATTTTTATTTTTTTCTCATTCACAACACGTCAGCATGCTTTGACCCTGAGAGTCTTCTGTTATGTCGTCCACGTAGCCTCATGAGTGGGAGTTTATCGTGTGGCTGGGGGAAAGCTAATGCTCTGCAGTATAGATAGCCCTCACTCTGGTCTGCAGGAGCAGACTATGAATACAGCCTAAAGCTCAGGGCATCTTGCCTGGTCCTGAGCCCTGCTAAAAATCTCCACACATAAGCCAGGAACAGACAGGGCTCACTAGTATCACACATACCCTCAGTGCCCAACACAGCAGAATTACTGTGGCTGTATATATATATTCAAGCTGGCAATAAGTCAGTCTTTAAATGTCCTTTAAAATTCTGTGTATGCATGTCAACACTGTGTTAGCTGGAAGAGGAAATCAATCCTAACCATCTCTGTTTTTTTCAGTTCACATTTCCAAAATGTTTTCAGGGATCTGCACTCTAAAAATAGACTGTGTAAAGTCTGCTCCCTGAATCCAGCCAGGTTATAAGAGGTTCGTCAGGATTAGCAAGTGGAAGTCCTCTGAAAACGTCTTTCTCAGCAGAGTTGCATCTCAGGTCAAACCTGCTGTCAGCATTACAGAAAGAACCTTAAAATCAGATTCAGTCTGACTGACTGAGTAGTGCTGCTCTCTGTGTCTGTGTAAACACACACACACACACACACACACACACACACACACTCATTACAGTCTGTTGTTCCCTAGAAGTCTCTCAGCCCTGACTCCTGTAACGCGCCCGCTACCTCACCCCGCCTGGGTCTCCCCTCTTCTGGTTTGGACTCGTCAGCAGAGCTCCTGTCAGCTCTGAGCCCAGAGGAGAGAGAGCTGCTGGGGGCCATCACCGCCCGGGGTTACCCCCTCCGTACTGCTATCATCGCCCTGCAGAAGACGGGCCATCAGACCCCAGATCAAGTAAGTCAGTGTCACATGCATTCTGGCTCTTCTTCACTGTCTGCCCTCCACACTGAGCCTGGATCAGCTCATGATCAATACAGGTCTGACAGCAGATGTTGGCTGACTGATCCTGGACTATAGCTGAATACTGCTGAACACTTCATTAAGACTATAGGGGCTGATATTGAAATCAGCATGTGGGAGTTGAAATAATCTGATGACGATATATCGGCCGATAGCCGATATATTGTAACATCACATAAACAAACAGATCCCTGAGACTGGTTCTTTTTATAGTTAGCCAGATCCATACTGAGCCTGACATTGTACAGTGTCGAAACGTTCTGGTGGACAAACTCTGTACTGGAGACTCTGTTTCTGAATGACCTCTAACATATCTGTACTGTTGATGACATAAACACTGATACTGATACATTCACATATTTAGAAGGTCAAACTCTGTACCATGTACAAATGTAATACAGTCAGAGCACCCACTTAGCCTAGCATAGCTCAAAAACTGGAAACAGCTGTGAGCTTAACGCCTCTAAAAGTGGACAGATTCAGCTTCTAACACTCAGCAACAATACGAACAAACAAGCTGAAACGCTGAAGTTAAAATCAAACTGAAATTTGAACTAAAACTACAATAATACTGTGGCATTTTGCATTTTTGGATATATTTATGAAAACTAATCATAAGCTTTAAACTCTTTACAACATTCAGCATTTGTTTGGACACATCGTGCTGTTAAGTTTGTATTTCACTCACGACGTGGAAGCTAACTAGCTTAGCTTGATGATACTGAGTCATCAGCAGCTCCTGCACACTCAGTGTGTTCATCCTGCATTATAGAAAGGAGGGCTGGAGCTAGTGTTAGCTGTCTCTCTGTCATGGGTCCAGGTGTGGTGATGGCAAATGACCAGACTGCAAAAAATTACAGTAACAGATCAGTCAGTCAGATCAGTCCTGTGACCTCATGATGTAACATTGTGTAACATACTGAGTCCTGACAGGCTGCTGTCCCTGCCTAAAAAAAATTCATTTCTTCTCTTTGGTAATTACATTTTTTGGGGGACAAATATATATAGAAAGATATATAGATACTGCCGCATAGTCGGCGCTCCAGGCTGTTAGGGGTTCTGGGCTTTGCTCAATGGCACTGCAGCAGTGCCCAGGAGGCAAACTGAGACCTCTCCAGCTACCAGTTCACACTTCATACTGTGGTCCATGTTGGACTTGGCATGGCCACCCTCTGGTCACAAGCCAAGTCCCTACGGACTGAACTACTGCCAAAATGTACTAACTAGCCAACTGGCAGTGGGATGAAACCAAAATACAGTATACTAAGCCACTTTAAGCCAGTGTGCTATGTTGTCCCATAACATGGCCTGCCTCATGTGTGCTTAGCCACAGTACAGGGCTGATGGGAAATCATTATGGACATGAGAAAGAGGAGGAGTAGGAAGGAGACGCATGGACACACTGGCTGACCTATAATTCTGACATTTGCATTTGTTTGTTCCAACTCTTAACTGAAGTTCCATGAAGAGAAATATAACATGGTTTGTTTTTCACTGCTACATGAATAATCCTGCAGCACTGATATGAAGAGCAGTGCTTCTATCCCTCCCTGAAAGCTAATGATTTAATGAGCGTATTCTTCTGTCTCAAGCTGGTCAGGTCACACTGCTCTCACACAGATTGGATTTCACTGCATTGATGTCAGAGTCAACCTCAGCCTCTGCACTCATCACATAGATTTGAAATCAGCTGTGTGTTGTCCCGCGCCTTCACTGCCATTTTCCATGCAATAGTATATCTGAGGTCTCCTGCTTCTCATCACAAACGTGTAGTTAGGTTCACAGTGCTTTGTGCCAAAGGCTCATCACTGATTGAAGTCACGTATAGACAGTGGATTAGTGTGAAAAGATAAAGATATTAAGGCCCTAATCCCACAGAGATAAACATCCACAGTTTTAGACTTTTACAACAAGTCCACCATGTGACAGAAAAAATCATCATACTGCAGATAACATGAGCTTTAACTAGATGACAGTGGTGGAATGTAACAAAGTACATTTACTTAAATACAAATTTGAGTCATTTCCTTTCATGCCACTCTCTACTTCTACTCCACTACATTTCAATACTGACAGCTGGAGTAGATTTACAAAAGTAAGATTTTTGCATAAAAATATATCAGAAGCAGCATATCAAGTAACAGTATGTATAAAAATGCTCAATATTTTATGCTTCCAGATTCTCAAATGTGAGGATTTCCCACTTTTCCTTGTAATTATTTGACATCTGTAGTAATTTTGAGGTTTGGAATACTGGTTGGCCAAAACAAACAATCCGAAGGTGTCACTCTGGGCTCTGGGTAATTGTGATGATGGACATTTCTCACTATTTTTACAATGTGGTATTAATACTTTTACTAACCAAGCCAGAGCTGTTATTAGCCTTAATAAGTCGGATTGTTAGCTGATTGGTAACAGAGAAGTACAACTTTCATTTGAACGCTCTTTTCCTTTTGGTTTTTGAGCCTATGTGTCCTACATTACTGAATATCTGTGTGTGTTTGCAGATCTTGAGTTACCTGGTGGCATGTGACCATCTGTGTCAGCTGGGTTATGATATGGCTCAGGTAGAAGAGGCTCTGGAGATGTTTCAAAACTGTGAAAGAAAGGTAAGAGAGCTACAACATTACGTGAGTCTTTGATCTCAGAGACAACGAGACCACACTTTTCCTTTGATAGAGTCAGTTTTATTTCAAAAATTGTAAAAACATAATAATGTCTTCCTCTTGAGGCGGAGGAGTTCCTTCACCTGCTGAGTCAGTTCAATGAGATGGGCTTCCAGCAGAACGCCATCAAAGAAGTGCTGCTGGTCCATGAAAACCACCGAGAACGGGCACTGGAGGAGCTGATGATGCGTGTGGCATGAGGGCAGATCAACACACACACACACACACACACACTTTAAATAACTCAACTGCCACCCAAAATCCATTATTTACTGCAGGGGAACATGAACTTCATGTTGATAAAGGTACAGAGAGAACAACTAAACACACGTTATTATAGCTGAAAATAGACGGTGGCCTTCAATAGTATATTGTTCATATATTGCAAGTATATGGATGATGACAACAATGACGACGACGATGATGTGCCCATATTACACATTTTCATTCATGTGTTTATTAACATTTTATTCATGACTTGGCTGAAGTGTTTATTGCGTTCAGACTTTGTTTGGGTATGAAAACTACACTGACTGAACGTGTATTATCTGTGTAACACTTTGAAGAGATCTGAGTAGTAATTGTAACAGATTTAATAAAGATGTGTTGTGAAATCACACCACGGCAGTGTTTTTCTATTTTTTTTTCTCCTCTGTGTGCTGGCCTTATTTAACCTCATGTCCTCAAATGATCCGTCTGGGAAACAAGACTTGTTTTCTGTGAAAACAATGTCTGTCGGGGACTGGTTCCCACTAACAGAGAGCTTTGATAAACATCAACAGAACAGATTCTCATTTATTTAGTTTAACATCACCAAAAATGGACCCGCTGATTATTAAAGGATAATTCCAGTTTATCACAGCTTGGGTGTTTTGTTATAGATTAGTCCATTGTTTCTATCAGGTACCAAATCATCGCTGTGATCTTGAAACACTTGAATATTCCTACAAAGATGTTCGAGCAGTCAGACAATCAGACCGTTCAGCCAGATTACACAGATTTATGAATGTCAAACTAAAAGTGAAGTAAACCCTCATTGTATGGGAAAAACTCTGGACACAACTGCAGTGAGTGCAGCAGGTTAAGGTAGAAGCAGGAAGTGGATCTGTAAACTGTGATGGATGTTTGCAACAAAGAGTTTGCATCACCTTTTTCCCTCTTCCAATGACATTTGTCTGACCTGCTGGTTTGTTTCAAAGCTGTCTGATGTTTCTTGCCTCTTTGGACTTCTTATGAACCAAAACAATGAATATAAGATGCATGTGGTAATAAAGCAGGATGATCATTTAAAGGAACAGCTCTCTCAGCAGCACATCAGATGTTTTGTCAGCACCTGTTACAAGTTTTGAGAGCATTGTGAGGAGAATCTAGGACAGTCACCACGGTCTCCAAGGTTTTGGTCCTGAGTCCAATCTGGAGAGTTTCCCATGAGGGAGACAGTGGCTTTAGGCAGTCTCAACTGAAATGTATATATGGATCCAATCCTGCCAAAACCTTTCATCTCACACTTCACTCTCCACATGTAATCCTCTATAGTGTACTCTGTGGTCACCTGTCGACTGAGTGTGAACACAGAGTCTCCTCTGACCACCGCAGTGAACAGAGAGCCTTTACTGTTCCCGTACTGGCCCGACATGGCCGTCCACTGGCCCGAGCTCAGGTTGTAGCAGTCCATCACACACAGCAAGAAGTCTTCACAAGGTCCATTGCGCATCACATACAGATTATCCTTATGGGCCACCATATAAAGACCATAACTGTGTTGTCGGACGAGCGTGGTGACCAGAAGCCACCGGTCCTGTTCAGGTACGTACTCGTGTATATCTGTGGCCCCCTTACCTTTCCAGAGACAGATAAAGATTCTGTTTGTGGCTACAGCAGACACCACTGAGGCTGCAGGGCAGGGGAGGGGGGAGACAAAACTCCAGCTTCCATTAGACACCCTATATCTCTCCACAGATGACAGGGCCTTCATGTTGTACTCACCTCCTACGGCGTAGAGGCAGCCCTCATGACCTAACAGAGTAAAGTTATAGCGTAGCTGCTGGGGGCCACAGATGGTGGACCATGTGTTAGCTGCAGGGTTGTAACAGAAACCAGTCTCTACTACCTTCTTGCTTACATCATGCACTCCTCCGATGATGTAAAGCTTGTTGTCCAGGACGGCCACGCCTGCCATGGTGGTGCTCGTGCTCACAGGTAGATGTGTCAGGACCTTCCATTCTCTGTTGTCTTCATCCAGGTAGCAGACGGTCCTCTGCAGATCCTGCAGCAGCTCGGTGGAGGGTGAGTGGCTGCACACTGCCATGTAGCTACTCGGGAGAAGAGACTCTATGTACTCCACCAGCTTGTTGGGTAAGGTGTGAACGTCCTCCTTCAGGTCAGTGTACATATCTCTGATGAATAAGGCTGACCTGTGGGAGAGCTCCCACACGCCATAGGTGGCAGCTGTGTGGTACATGAGTAGGCAGTTTTCAGAATTGACAATATTGATCAAATGCTTGGTGAGAGCCGGCACCTGCAAAAAAGCCGTACACTCGATGGCTTCCACAATCTGGTCACTGTTCAGCATGGGTCGCTCCCCGTCCAGGACCCGCAGCATGACCACAAACCCCAGAACCCCCACACATTGCAGGTGGATCTCTTCTTGTTCGCACTCTCTCATTCCTGACTGGTACAATGCTCTGAAATACTCACAGTTGTCAGCCAGAAGGGTTTTATCCACAGTGAAAGAGTTGTGGTCAATATTGACCCTCAGGCTGTCCGATGGCTTGTGGTGTCCTGGCTGCTGGCTGAAGTGTGGACAGCTGCTGGACTCCATCACCTCCCTGCTGTGGATCTTCATGACATCCCAGCTGAATTGCACGCTCACAACAAGAAGTGTTTGATTCAGAACAAAATACTGCACATCCGTGGTGTTTTACCACATACTGCCAGTGAGACTGAATGCCTCCTGTCCAGAGCAAATGCTGTCTGACAGGCTACTCTCTATTTGTTGTCACAGCTCTGAGAACAGACTCTATACATAGCAGGCGGACGTGTGACACAGTTCAAGTACATTATGATGACATGCAGCCAGAGGAGAAAGAGGAGCTGGATAATGGCAGGGTAGCTGTGACTGTGCTGATGAGTCATATTGCTCTTTGTTTGTGGCTGACAGTTGTGGAACAGTTGAAGGTTTGTCCTTGAGCAGCAGGAACAGTCAGACTGTAACAATAGGTTGTTCCCCTGGGTCACATATTGTGCATGCCACTATTTCAGCATTCATTGGCAATCTGAATGCAGGACATGCAGTACTCTTACTTGTAATTAAGTACTTTTCCACTGGGGCACTGCTACTTTTAGTGGAGTAAAAGAGTAAAAAAACATTTCCCACTACTGCCTGGAACACAAAGATAAATGTAGAGTGTTGCAAGTAGTGATACTGTAATGTAGAGGTGTGTAAGGTTGTGTCCATGATTTCACTACCACATTTTATTCATCTTTTAAAATGTTCTATCATCTGATAGTTCCTATGAAATGACTGTCTTGCACACCTGCCACGTCCATCAACTCTGCTTTCATTCACTCATTCAATTCATGACCAGGGGCGTAAGTAAGATAGACACCCACTTATGACTCCATCCGTGGCCCCCAGGGGCCTTATCACGCAGAAGAAGACCTTATTTACCTTTGAAAATAAAGTTACAAAGACATTATATTTACATGGTAAATCAAGACTAAACAGACCAGAAAATAAAATACAGAAATTAAAGCTGTAAGCAGCGTTGAATGGGCCTTCGCACCCTTTCGCGCCTCAGAGGGTGTGACAGTGGTGGTCTCATTACTGGAGGCCATCTGACATGTCTCTGAACCTTCACCACTATCAGACACTGTGCAAAGGAGTTAAATATCACTTCCTGTGTCCACTATTTAGGGCTAGAGAACACGCACCAATTATACATTAGGTTGCCATACATGAAGTGTAGACCACACAACGTAAATTTCATGTAAGGCGAAAGATGTTTGTCACACATGGCTTACTTTGTCTTACCAGTAGATGGCGCCATGACTACGACTCATGAACGTCACATAGGTGTGATCGAAAGTGGTCCGTCAATAACCATGTGAAGTTTAAGGCTGATTGGACAAAGCATTGCAGTCATTCCCGCTTCCAATTTGACATGGCGTCAAACGCCTGCCATAGAGATCCCGTTTTAAACATCAGCTATACCTTTTCAGTTTAGAGACAGGCATGCTTGTGAGTTGTGATGACCAAATTTGAAGTCAAACAGATAATACCTGTAGGAGTAGTTAAAAGTCCAGTTTACCTCTTTAAATGTAGGTGTATTACAATGAATCCTGAATGTCACATGGGTGTGATTAGGAGTGGTTTGTCAATAACCATATGAAGTTTGAGTCTGATGGGCTGAAACATTGCTGACTTATTCCAACTTCCTGTTTGGCATGGCATCACATGTCTGCCATGGCGACCCCGTTCCACACATCAGCAGATGTTGTTGTATATCTAGCGTAGACCACATCATGTAAATTTCATGTAAATCAAATTATGTTTATCACATATGGCTTGCTTTCTGTTCACAGTAGTGCTTCCTGTTGCCAGTAGGTGGCGCTATGACTATGACTCAATACTGACATGTAGAAATCTTCAGGCCTGGATTCTTATCAGACATGTTGCATGCTGCATAAGTTATATTAACTTCCTCTTTCATGGTGAAAAATGAAAATTATGTGCCTCACCGTGGCAGCGACGTTCTCTGATGGGGCCTCAGTCCTCTTTCTGTTCACACTATAGTTCCTCTGGAGCTCAGACCTTTACTGCTTTGGATTATGGGTAGTTTTCACTTGGAACAAGATGGCTGCCGCTATACTTATCTGCTATGCTATGTCTTATCCACATTCCTGTGGTATTTGGTTAAATTAGCCCACAGAGATAGGGAAAACCAAAGTGTAATTGCTCAGATCACATTTGAACACAAAAAGCGACTGAGGAGACTGCAAAGGAGACAGGCATGAAGGAGAAGAATTTTGCAGCGACATGACAAACTGATCAGGCAACATCTGATGCTACTGGCATTGTAGCACTTGTGACACTTCAGCTCTCACCTGAAAGGTAGGTATTACATATAAAAGTGAATTCAGAAATGCACACCTTGCTAATTCTTATACCACCACTATCAATATCCTAATTGTAAAACAAATTAACAGAAGTAGAAAAACTATGCTTCAAACAATAGCTCTTTTTGGTGGTCTTTATGTCAAACAGGCATATTAACCTGACAATGAAATTTGATTCAGATGCTGATTCTGTATATGTTAACAGATCATGCTGGACAAAACCAAGGTCTCACATTTGGTGGGAGAGCACAAGTGCCTGGACTGATACTGACTGGCGTCGGAATTTGAGAATGGGCAGGGACACATTCCTCTACCTCTGCCAGCAGTTGAGACTTTACCTTGAGAGCAAGGGCGGACATTTCATTGCTTTGTTGGGGGGGACAATAAACATAAAAATTTCTTAAGAGCAATTCCTAAAGGGGACACCAAAGGTGCAGCCAAAAATACTGTTGTAACAGTAAATAATTAAGTTATATTAAATATAGAGGAAACCCTAATTACTACCGCAGTGTTTACTGTGGAACTGTCTGTAACCTCGGCAAAAGATGACTTGAGGGAAAACCCCTCTGTGCCGTTACGATTTTTTTTCTTTTGTGATGTGGCAGCATGCCAGCAAAATGTTAGCAGCTGAAACACCTTACTATACTGGATAACTGATCGGTAGATAACTTCAGGGTTGTATGAGGATGTTCAAGGGCTAACGTGTGTGGAGTTTGGTGGATGGGAGCCAGTGGACCAAACCACTGTGAGGCATATGAGGGGGGGATGTGATCTTTTGAAGCTTAAAAACACATTGTTTTGCATCTATAATTAGCACAAGTGCTTTCAGTGCATATTATTTTTAAAATTATACAGTTATGTTTACAATGATATGTTGAGGGAGACAACTCATGTTTTTCCCAGGAAGGGGGGGTTCTGACCCCCCTGTCCCTCCCGTAATATCCTCCCATGCTTGAGAGGCACAGAACTCGGTACAGGATACCTTTGACAGTGGAGCACCGTGTTGCTGTTATGTTATGGAGGCTCTCCACTAACATAGTATACCATTCTATCTCACACCTCTTCGGTGTAGGCCTCTCCACTGCCTGCATGGAAAAACAGTCTCCACCATTGTACCCATTGTACGTGTACTCAAGTCACGCTTCTTTGAAGTCCCAAGATGGACTGATTTGAGGGACAGTGTTGATGGATTCAGGGATAGACGGGGTTTTCCCCAGTGTGCTGGGGCTATTGATGGCACACATGTGCCCATCATAGCCCCACATGTCAACAAAGCAGATTATTACAAACGCAAGGGCTATTATTCAGTAATACTGCAGGCTGTAGTAGACCATAAACTACAGCTTTGGGATATAAATGTAGGTTGGTCTGGAAAAGTACATGATGCAAGAATGTTTGCAAACTCTACACTTTTCCAGAAAGGCCAGTCTGGAAGACTCTTCCCACCATGGACTGAAGAATTCCAGGGGGTTAGTGTTCCTTTATCAATAATAGCTGACACAGCATATCCACTACTGCCAGAAACCATATCCTGAAGGACAGGGCATAACACAAGACCAGTGATGGTTTAATTACAAACTGAGTCAAGCAAGAATGTGTGTAGAAGGGGCTTTCGGCAGACTTGAAGCTCACTGGCGTTGCTTACTCAAATGAAATGATCACAATGTCAAGATTATTAATCAGGTGGTGACAGCTAGTTGCATATTACACAACATGTGTGAGAGCAGAAGGGAAGAGTTGGAGGCACATCATCTGGAAAATGTGGCTGATGAAAGAGAAGCGAACCTGGAGCGCTTTGTGTTCACCACAATGCGGACTTGAACCAAACGGTTCTCTTCAGAGGGGTCTGAGTTCTTTTGGAGGGCTGAAAAGGACCAAGTGTGAAAACACCCTGAAAGGCTCCGCAATTTGGCATCATGAAAGTCTTTTGTCTTTGCAGATCAAATTTGAGATGGATCCTGGAAAAGTACGAGGAGGAGAAGTAGAGACCCTGTAAATGGCAAACAATGCATTACATTTCACACTAAATTCAAAATGGCAGACTTCCTCTTGGGTTTACGGCATGGCACCTTTCTTTCATTTCTTGTAAGTCTGGAGATGTTACATGTGCCTACCAACTTTTATACATCAAGGTGAAATGTACTGCAGGGCTACTTAGATGAAATTTTGTAGGGGGTGCTATCAAGCCATCTTGCCACACCCAAGCCCAAGACCCACATCAGATATTAACTTTCACCACCTCTGATGGGTGTGCCAAATGTCATGAGTTTAAGAGCATCCCTAGTCCTTCAAAAAGGGCTTCATGTTCCACTGCAAAACGTACAAATTGTCCGCCTTGTGACGGCAACTGCGTTCCATGTAAACTCAAAAGCTTTGCAATTTAGCAACACACATGTCTTGAGGTTAAGCCGACCAAACTTGAAGTGACTCTGTTGAATCCTCTAGGAGGAGTTCAAAAAGTTCCATACATGTAAATTGCCCAAAATGGAGTGTTGTCTCATGACCTATGACATCATTATTCGAGATATCGAAAATCCCTTCACAATTTAGCGTCACATTAATCTGAGGGTTATACCAACCAAATTTCAAATGAATCCGATAAACCATCTAGCAGGAGTTCAAAAAAGTTTGCGTAAAATACAGGAAAAACACAAAAAATTCAAAATGGTCAACTTCCTGTTGGGCGGAGTAAACGAAAGCAATTGTAAAATATATCCGGAATGATAAGAGCAATGTATGTACCAAATTCGGTGAATATCAAAGAAACTTTCACCCGACTAAGTCCTGCAACGCATTAGGGGGTGCTAAAGAGTCCACTAAACATGCATGAATCCAATTACTGTACATTCTTGCAATGTTTACAGTTTCTGATGTGTGTGCCAAGTTTCATGAGTTTTCAAGTATGCCAAGGGTGCAGGAAATCCAAAATGGCTGACTTGCTGTTGGGCAAACTGTCCTAAAAAGTATTGAATGTACAAGCCATGAAACAGGTTTGGCTAATACTACAGTTATTGTACTGTTAACTCATTGGTGTTTATGTAGTATGGAAATTATTATTACCAATGAAGAAGAATTATTTCAGAAAAAATTTCAGAATGGACATGAAAAGAATAGAAGTTAAAACAAATGTAATTGTATATGCATCTCCTCCAAGTTGTATGCTCTCTGTATTATGTGTGTTGAATAAAAAATCAGTTAAAAAAACACAACAGCTATTGAAATGTGGTCAGAATGATGAGAACAATGATCCCACTAATTCTCATGAACATCAAAGCACATATATACACATCATATCAAAGGAAACAAGAATCAACTTGTTCCATAGAACTTTGACTGCTTCACTGCCTGTGAGTCTGTACCAGAGGTTTTCAAACTGTGAGGTGTCTCCCCAGTGGGGTGTGGAGAGAGACACCAGTCAAAGATATTGTGTGAGGTCAAAGGACCAGGTGCATGCAGGTGTTGTAAAAACAACAGGAAGTTCATAGCAGCAGTGACACACTGCTCATGGAGGAGATTAAAATACTTGTCTGATTGCCAATTTGTGTCCCAAATCACACATAAATCTTCATGTTTTTAAGTTTAGGTTTTCTTCGAAGTAATCCAATGATAGTTGTCTGTACATCCATGGGTACACTGCAAACAGGAGCTGCCAACAGCTGATTCAGATACTTTTAATGGAGCACATTTGACTAAATGTGAACAAATATATGCTAAAAAAAAAAGCCCACAGCTAAGTAGCTGACTCACTCACTCATAACACAGTTGTCCTGATTTTGTTGGGAGGGACTTTATGAGTTCAGTTTGTGGGATAGTATGTGAAAGATAAACGGTGTATGGAGGGAAACCAATATATCTAAACAAAAGGAGGTCCTGAGGCCTTTGACAAATGAAATAAGATCCAGCTGAATGAGTGCCTTGTGTGTTAGTTTCAGCTTCAGTATAGTTCAGCTTTTACAAGCTTGGTTTGAAGTCTTTTTCCTAAAATGGAGAGGTCAGTGCATCAGTTGCGCACGAGACTGTTTTTTCCTCTCATGGGAGCAGAAGAATCACACAGCGATCACAGCACAGTATCTGGAATATAATGTTTTCAGTCCGCTTGGATCTGAAGAGGAAATGTTCTTTTTCTTTTTCTGACTGCAAACAAAGAACATGAATCTGTACCACGGCCTGCCTGTATGGAAATGTATTTTTGTCCACTTCAGCATTATCAAATGAGACCATAGATGGACTTTGTCCCAAATAAGTTCGTCAGAAGATAATCATGTCATTGATGTTTGGGAAAGTGAAGACGTGCAACTCTGCAGCAGCAGCAGCTGCTCCTGACAGAAGTCCAGCCGAATGTAACCTGGTGCTGCTCGGTGTGATGGGCTCCGGGAAATCAGGTCCCACTTTAATTTGGATATTTAGATTTAAATCTTTGCTAAGAAACTGAGAAAATGAAACAAAACTTCTTTAGCCTTACCTTCCAACTTTAGGTTGACTGAAACAGGTTGTTTTTTATTGTAGCTCACTAGCTAAATCACTAGCTAGTAATGATTTAGAAGTAGCAAGCAGCAGCTAATTATTGTATTTTTACCTTGTTAACAAAGTTTTATAAACTTCTGTTTATGGATCACAGAGTCATCATTTCCTACAAAGGAGGCAGCTGACTACATTAACACAAACACAGTGTTTTATTAAAATGCTCATTATTTTTCAGCACAGTTTCATGAGAATATTTTGTCTGTTTCATGATTCATCTGATCTATTTCAGTTCTAAGCATGAAAGCTAATAACAGTGTTAATAGTTCACTTCATTCAGATGTGGAACTCCCTTTGACCCTCTGTGTGCTTTTTCTTTTGAATGAACAACGTCCAGATATATTTCTGCTTTTTTCATGCTGATGTTAAATGTGAATGTTTATGTAGGACTGGTTTTCTCATGGCCCTCACTGACCCCTGAGGCTCCCCTGAGGCTCCCCTGAGGCTCCACAGTCACTCAGTCACTGTAATGTGTTCTCTTTGTTTTACAGCACTGACTGTTAGATTTCTCACAAAGCGCTTCATCAGTGAATATGACCCCCATCTAGGTGAGATCTCGCTTCTTTCATTTTAATACCAATAATATACTGTAGAGAAAATCAGTGGTGGAAAGTAACTAATTACATTTACTCAAGAACTGTACTGTACAATTTTGAGTTACTTGTACTTTATTTGAGTATTTGCATTTTATGCTACTTTATATTTCTATTCTCTGGGGACTTTACAGAATAAGATTTTATATAAAAACACAAAAGATACGTTTATGAAGTCAAACACATCGTTAAGGATTAAACCAGTGCTCTGCAAACTTGTTGGCTTGTATCCCCGTACAAAAAAGCAGAGTGTAGTTGGGGCTCCTTGTCCTGTTTTTAGCAGTTCCACCAAAGAGATATTTTCCCTCTAAACTTCTCACATGATTTTATTTCATTCAAGTTTTTGAGGCTGAAAAAAGCAAAGATTAGAGGAAAATCCAAACAATACAATACACATTTGTGTAGCAGAACTTGTATGTTTCTTCTTTGCAGTTCAGATAATCTTCTCATTACCCTACTGCTGATACTTTTAAGTATTTATTTTGCTATATAACAGCATGCTGTATTTTTGCTGAGAATACGCAGCATTTTGAATGCAGGACTTTTACTTGTAATGGAGTATTTTTACATGGTGGTATTGTTACTTGTACTTAAAGATCTCTGGATATAATTTGATATATATAAAATGCTCTGCTTGGAGTAATAATTTGTGTCTAATATGGTAATATTTTCCACAAAAAGTTGAATTACCTCCTTAAAAATTCCTAAAATTACACCTCCTCCATTAAAAACTCCTTGTTCATTTCTAAAGTTTAACTGCTGCACACAAGATGCCTCCTACTTCACTGAAAAGTCCAATCTCAGTGTTTACGACCTGGGGGCTTCAATTTTCCACACCACACTGTATCAGTTTCATAATGGACCCCAATTGGCTCCACATTAGTTGTGAAATCATAAATGCTGCAGGTGTTTTAAGGTGAGCTCAGAGAAACTCTCCCCCTTTAGCAGATGAATGTGAAAACAAACTCTGAACATCCATCATTCTGCACAGTGAAGCTCAAACATCACAGTGAAGGAACATGAAGAAAAAGACACTTTAAGTAAAGGATCTGAGTACTTCTTCCACCACTGTAGAAAACATTGGGATGTACATGTGAACATGCCTCTCTGTGTCCTTCTCTCTGTGCTGCCATGTAGAGGACATCTACTCATCAGAGGAAATTGTGGACCAGCAGCCAGTCACAGTGAGAGTGATGGACACCTGTGACCAGGTATGAACACACTGTGGGGTGGAAGGAAAGCTTGAGGGTTTTACTGCTGACTACTGGAAGTCAAGTCTATCTGTGTAGCCCATCATTGTTTTATATTATTCTTTATTGTTTCATGAAAAACAGAAAAAAGTGCAAAAGTGCAAAACAACCTCACAGCAACATCATAAACATAATAATAATAACAACAATTATTATTATCATTTAGAAGACAAATGAAGTATTTTCACATCAAAGACCATCCATGAAATATCCTTTATCATCCAAAACAAACACAATAATAATTAAAAAAAACATTGGTGTATTATTAATACTCTGCCCATGTCCCTAAACTAATGCCTTCCCCCCACCCAAACAACCCCTCCCAGCAGTCAAACCCCAGGGCTACATCTGTCTGAAATCCAGAGCTGATGAATACAACAAGAGACAGGAATGATTCCCAAATCATCCATCTGATCATTTATCTTGTTTCTGATCTGGAGATGATTTTTCCTCGGCTGTTGTGATGGCCACTTATAACCCATTTGGGCAGCTGTAAAACATCTGGACCACATCATCACAAGAATGACAGTGGAGGACTTCAGACCCAATCCAAATCTTTTTACTGGGGTCCAACACATCCTATCAAAAACACCTCCCTCTCCACATCACTATATGAGACCATCAGATCCTGTTCTGTATAGCCCATTATCAACGCCTAGTGGGCTTTATAAAGTTCCTGACCCAGACCGAGAGAGGAGTTAGTAAAGTAAGATTTTGAAGGCTGAAGGCCTCTGCAGCATATTTAGGCCTGTAACTCGCGATTATTTTCGTATTGAGTAATCTGCCCATTATTTTACCATTGTTTGTCAGAAAATAATGAAAATGCATGATCTTATCCAATGTGATGTCATCAGATTATCTGTTTTTTGCAACCAACAGTCCAAAGATATTCAGTGTAATATCATATAAGACAAAGAAAAGTATGTGATAATCAGCCTGAAGAGACTTGTAACCCATCACAATAAACAGCTGCTCACAGTTATATCATCAGTGTGTGGTAGTGCACACCAAACCAAACCTCAGAGCTATTTCTGAGTGAGGTCTGACACCTGCTGGTGAAACACAGGAAGTGTTTAACACACTGAGACACTGTTTCACACTCAATCCAGTCCAAGACAATACATGTAAATAAACACATTCAAACTATAATAATGCAATACAATTGCCACTCTGGATAAGACAGAATAAGAGAACACATACTCAAACAATACTTTATATTCATATTGAAATGTGTGATAAGTGATTTGTAGTATGAACAGTGGTATGACCCTTTATGACACAGTGGAAAATACTTGAACAGCTCAGTAAGCCAACACACGGAGGCTTATTGATGAGAACATGATTACAGTGTGTGTTTCTGGTTTGTGTGTGTGTGTGTGTGTGTGTGTGTGTGTGTGTGTGTGAAGGAGGCTCCAGTGAACAGTGAGCGCTATCTGTCGTGGGCCAGTGCCTTCCTCGTGGTCTACAGCATCGACAACATGGACAGCTTTAAAGGCTGCCAGCTGTACCTGCAGACACTCGCCTTGCACAACAAAACCTTCAGGCCACAAACTCCCATCATCCTGCTGGGGAACAAGCTGGACATGGACAGATACAGGCTGGTATCTGTGTGTGTGCGTGTGGTCTAAAAATAGTAATATAATACACATAATAACTAGAAAGCCCTCAGAGCNGTTAGACCTCCTCCTACAAATCTCATCCAGTCTATCAGCATGTGTGCTGTGCTTCAGGATACAGATACAGATTGAAAATGTCTTTTGTATCACTAAAGTCAGCAGGCTGAAGAAAGGCTTGGCCCAAANNCTTTTCATGTAAATGTTCTTTTATTGAAATAGGAAAAGTGGGTGCTTGCGCAGCCTTGTAGAAAGAGATATAGTGTGTGTTCCAATACCTATACTACCATACTATTTAGTATGTCCCGATACATATGTCAGATGCAGTATGCCAAAAATACCAGGATGTCCTACTGCATCTGGTCGCATTTTGCAGTATGCAAGCCAGCATGCTTTTCTGGCTATTCTGACTCACAATTCTCTGCTTTGATGTATGAGCATGAGGGTCAAAGTTCAAGGCTCAATGTCATGACGAAGTAGTATGTCCCAACTATATGCATACTGCATGTAACAGTATGTACTTTGTAAGGACAGCTGCAGTACATACTAAAAGTAAAAAGAAAAAGTAAGCGCTTTGGAACGCAGCGATGCTGTATGTGCCCTGTGGTGCTTTCTACTTCATTTCAACAATCACTTTTATAAGTACTTTTAAAGGCTAGAAGCACCAACATTTGACCTTTGACTTTAACTTTGTCCAGGCCAAAGTGAATGCTTCCTTGTGAAGAATTCAAATATTAACAAGACTCTACACGGCAAAGCTTGGAGCTAACCTCAGCATTAGGGATGGTTCTATTAGCTGGTTCCATTTTGGATCTGGTTCTAACTTGGTAAAATACTCAGACAGCGTTAAGCTCCATGGCTGACGAATCCCTTATCTAATCTTTCATTCAGGATCTTTAGATCGTCTCGTTAACCTCTTTCTGACATCACAGACATCTACAAAGACAATAAACTGCTGACTCAGTGACACAGCTGTTAACAACATCATATTCCCTCTAAACAAAAGGAAAACTGAGTCAGGACGGCATTAATGAATGTCACAGAGCAGCGGCCAGACACCTGCTAGGTCAACGCACTCTCTTTGGTTTAGGGCTGATACTGACTTAAATAAAAACAGGACACCATTCCACCAAACAAACTACCTGAAAAAATTCAATAATGGAATTGAAAGCATTCAGACAAAATCCTGCGAGCATGCTAACATGGTTACAGTGACAAAGCAGCCCACCAGCCCTACAGCAGGATATACACCCATATTGGACAATTCTGCACCTCACCATTTACATCCAGTGCCAATGCAGAAAGTAGTGTGTGCTTTATGTAGCGAGAGGTGGTGGCCCGTCACAGAGCTGCAGTTTATGTTTGCCTTTTTATTAATCATAACCACAGTGTGTCTAAACCATAATCAGTTCTTTTAATGGCCTAACTATAACCAAACCTCATTTGTCATAATCACAGCCTCTCCATAACCTTTACCATACTGTAGGTGCCATGCACAGATATTGCAGAGAGTGAGAATTTGAAAAATGTTGGCACTGGACATAAGAAAACCTTTGTCATGGAAAGTAAGTTTTACAGAATCGTCTGATGACAGAGTTCTGACAATGGTAGTGACTTAACAGACATTTATTTAAATGAAAATCTTTGAGATTGTATCTTTAATCATATAATCACATGATGGTTCAACACACTGCACTTTGATATGAAGAGAGAGCTTCATCAGTGTAAACTGACCTCAGTCAGATACCTTGCTGAGAGTATATCTGTGACAGAAGTAATAACACAGTATAGCAGGTTAGTAGTTTTAAGAAAACTATTCTTGTAAAACCTGATTTCCTCTCAGGCAGGTGAGGCAGTGTGATGCTGAGGCCCTGGCGTCTCGTTTTGGCTGTTTGTTCTTCGAGGTGTCGGCCTGTCTGGACTACCTCTCTGTGCAGCACGTCTTCTACGAGGCGGTGAGGAGGGCGAGGCGGGGGGGTGGGCGTAGTCATCTGGTACCGGCCGTCTACATCAGTGAGGACAAAGCACTGCTCGGTGTCCCTTCCTTCACCACCCCCTGCTACAAGGAGCTGCCGGCTCCCGCCACCGCCAAGCTGGTCACCGTGAAGACGTCCAGAGCTCAGAGCAAACGGAGGGCTGCCACGCTCACCCTGCTCAAAGGCTTCAAGATCTTCTGAGACCCACTGACCCCCTCCACTGCCTCCACTGACACTGTCAAAGACTTATAAGATAGTACTGTACTCTGAGCATGAACAGCCATACAGTATACAGACAGGTGGCAATTTCAAGGAAAACAAACTTGAAGAAATGAGCAGAGAAACAAAAGACATACACTGCTTCTCTGAATGTTTTGATGAGAATACAGTTGTGTGAGGTTTTTCCCCATTGTCTGATCCCATTTCAGTTTGTTCTTTAAACGATTTCCTGCATGTTACTGAACACAGAAACTCTGGACTCTTTTTTTTCGCTTCTTTTGGACTCGGTTTCCACAGACCTGGTTGCTTTTTTCTCTCGCGATATCTGGCAACACCGAATGTGACCATCTTACAGGTTTATGTTCTGAACACCAGTTTGAATTATTTACACTTTGTCTCTGAGAAATCAGATTTTGTTTGTCATTTTGGTGGGCGGGTCTAAATTCTACAATACCCATGAGTCTTGGCTGCGGTTGCCATGGAGAAGAAGCCAGTCAGAGGCATGCATCAGAAGTGTAGTAAATTCAAAACACTTCATTGTTGCAGTTTTTAACAAAATGTGTCGACATGGTTAAGGATTCATCTAAAACTGGCCCAAAATTGCAAAGTGAATTAATATAAGCTGCAGATTGTTAAAAGAACAGTGGCATAATTTTTAACTGCTGACTGCCGTTAGCAGTGCACGCTAACATAATTTTAAGCTCTGTGAATGTATGTTTGTTTGTGAAATGCACCTTGGGAGTCGTAGTTGACATGTCTACTTCAGTTTTTATGTCCATAGGCTTCTTGTACCTTTGACTTTTTATCAAAGAACCAGATATCTCAACCCGACTCAACACCTGTGGAAGATTTTGGAGTGATGTGTTTGACATCTCTCTACCCCCATCATCAAAACAACAAATGAGAAAATATTTTTTTCATCTCTTCAGGAGAGTTAAACAGACTTGAGGCTGTTGAAGGAGGCTCCACACCTTACTAAGACACAGCTTTTCCCTTTCATATGTCACCCATCTGTCATGTAGTACAATTCTATGGAGGATGGAGGTCACAAAATGAAATTATAAAAACAAAAGGGAAGAAAATGTGAGAAATGAGAGTTGCAGCAGGCAGCAGAGGATGGATTTGAGACTAGAGGGAGCTGACAAAGGAAACAGCACAGAAGAAGACTGATGGTGCCTGATGAGTGCAGGCAGCAAAGTGGTAGCAAGGTCTGGGAAACTGGACATGAAAGGTTCAAGGTTCAAGCTTGACTTACAATTACATTTTACAACACATGGTTGCACCATGAAATGAAAGTTGTGGGTGGGATATTAATGTTGAGTCAAGTCAAGTCCATTTTATTTATATAGCGGCAAATCACAACAAAAGTTATCTTATGACAGTTTACATATAGAGCAGGTCTAGACCGTACTCTTTATAATATTATTTACAGAGACCCAACAATTCCCACCATGATGTACAGTAACAAATAACGTGTGAGACGGTGTGCGTTGCACTCATCTGTGCAGCTGATCTGTTCTATATATAATTTATCTAGTCACTGAGTACAAACATACTAGGACAAACTGACACAATGTTTTTTTATACGTGTTTACCATCAATGAAATTGTCTTCTTTCATAAATGTAGTGTAAATGGTGAAATCATTTGAAATGGAAGGTTTAATCATGGGAAATATAAGATCATGAGAGAGCGAGAGGTGTTGGAGTGCAGTCTTCAATCAAAGCCTGTTTGTAAAGCACTGCCTATGGCCTATTCAGAGTTACTCGTTAATGTGTTCGGTTGCTGTGTGTGTGTGTTCTAAAGTTCAAGTGTCTTGTTCTATTGCTACCCGTATAACGTGGCTGTGGCTCAGTTAACAATAAATCGTCTTCTGATTAGGAATAAACCTGCATTCCGTGTGTGAACTTCTGTATGCTGCTTTGACATACAGCACGTTGGTGTTCAAGTTTGCTGTCTGTTGTAGAGTAAAATTCTAAACCTGGTGTAAAATGTTGTTGGCCATTCAAAGTAATACAAAATTAATTAATAAATTAATACAAAAACCATGAGTTGCACAGCATTTAATATGACGTCATTGTATAGACTTACTCTCAGCACCCCCAACTCTGACTGACGCTTCCAGTGTCCCTGATTTAATTTCCAAAAAGAGAGAGAGTGGGTGAGGGGTGTGAATTTGTCCCTCTCAAACCTGCAGGAGAGATTCAGGTCATCAGCTAGGTCTTAGCTAGCAGCGGGGGGGTCTTCTAGTTTGTGATATTTCTGATTACGTTAATTATGGTATTTTTGATTTTTGTCATCTGCACACACCGCCATCACCATGGTAAAACACACCACCTGACACTTTACAGGCAGGTGGAAAGACAGACAGAACAAACATGAGACATTAAATACACAAATACACAGTTAGGATGGCAAACGTGTATATGTGTATACAGGGTGACTGTCTCTAATAGTCAGGAGGAGAGGGTTTCAGACTGTGAGACACCTCCCCAGGAGAGTTGAAGTGGGTGTGTGGAGGGAGAGACATGAGTCAAAGATATTCTGTGAGGTCAATGGGCCAGGTGCATGCTGGTGTTGTAAAAACAACAGGAAGTTAGTTATTGCAGTTTGTTAGCAGTTGATGCTGCAGCAGTGACACCCAGCTCATGGAGGAGATTAAAATACTTGAAAACACTTAGAGCCTGAAATTACTCCTCCTCTGAGTCATAACTCAGTCAAATCTGAACACACAGACATGATACACAGATTTTTAGACTTGATTTTTAGACTGTGTGACAGTAAAGTTAAGAAGACAAGATTTAGTCGCCTCTAACTTACGAAGGACACACAAATAAACAAGCTCGGTTTCCATCGAAATGTAACACAAATTTTAACCGAATTTTGAGAAAATCAGCAAAAGAAAATGCAAATTAATGTTTCTCTCCTAATGTTATTAGGAGTTGGTTCACTGAGATAAACAGCTGGTGGCGCTATTTTTCCAGTCAGTGCCATTAAACCATTGCAGAAGAAGAGGGCACAACAAGAGGACGTTTTAAACACACATATCACTATGATTATACCCTGTATGATTATATGTGACAAATAAAACTTGAACTTGAACTTGAAATGATGGCCAGTCAAACCTCAAACGATGAAAATGATGGAAATATGGCATTTATGTTTGTTTCATGTGATAATTTGAGGGAGGTTACAGTCTGTTTCCATTCCACATTTTGCTTTTATCGATAAACAGACTTTTCCACCTCAGCCAAGCGTAAAAATGTTTTCTCAGTTTTTTTAACGCTCAAATTTAAAATGTGCATAAAAACTGGTGGATGGAAACACACCTACAGAGTAAAGAGATCGGAGAGGCAGTGGGATGCAGCCAGGAGGAGGATATGACAGCAGGCTTTTCAACCCCCCTTCCAGTGTAGATATTTGGACCAGTAGAAACACACAGGGGCGAATTCACAAAGAATGGATTTTGATTGCTCCTCATTTGCGCCCACTATCTGCCCATATCTAAAAGATATTGCGCTAATGATATGACAGCGCACACACGCCCATCAAGTTTGGAGCTGAGTGCAATTTGCTCTTCTTTTGTGTGTGGTTGCAATTATCCATTTGGCAGTTATTGGCTACCGTATACTCATGGCTGCTGGTGAGTCAGTCTAGCAGTGTCGGACGGGTTGAGGCTGTGATTCAATGCCAATTTAGACCACTTTATTGCTATTCCCTATAACTTTTAGTTGTTTTTTCATTATCTTTTGAGTTAAATAGGAATTATGGAACAGTGTTTGTAAACATTTGTAACCCCTTTTTTGTACAATAAATTATTCAAAGTTTCAACAAGTTGCTTTTGGAGTGCGTTTTGAAAACCACCACAGACTGCTACCCGTTCAAGGCATCACTACCTTTGGATCCCATGACAGTAATAGGCTTAATAATCTTAATAATAATGTAAAATTTTATTTACAGGTACACCTGGCATGACAACGCCTTCGCCTGGCTACAATCACTGCTGCCATGATCTCTGGAAAGTCTGGGCGTGACACCCCTTATAAATTCAGTTACCACCAGCTCTCTGAAGAAGCAAACATTTTCACTCTAACTGCGTATGGCTATTAGCGCTGGTGTTTGTGAATTCGACTCTATTTGCAATGAGGCTCATTTGCGTAGAAAGGGGGACATTTTGTGCCAAATGTATGCATATTACCTCATTCAAATATGTGCAAACAGCACCGGAGCACCGAGACGCTATTTGCTTGGCAGCTCAGTTAGCGGTGCATTTCAGCCTTTGTGGGTATTTTGAGAATGACACGGTATCTTTTTGTCTTATTTGCACAAGCCACGCAAACCTTTTGTGAATTCACAATGTGTTCCGGCCACTTCATTAGGTATACCTGTTCAACTGTTTGTTAACGCAAATATCTAATCAGCCAATCACGTGGCAGCAACTCAATGCATTTAGGCATTTAGAAATGGTCCACATGATTTGCTGAGGTTCAAACCAAGCATCAGAATAGGGAAGAAAGGTGATTTAAGTGACTTTGAACGTGGCATGGTTGCTGGTGCCAGACTGGGCTGGTTTGAGTATTTCAGAAGCTGCTGGTCTACTGGGATTTTCACGCACAACCATCTCTAGGGTTTACAGAGAATGACCCGAAAAAAATATGCAGTGAACGGCAGTTCTCTGGGCCAAAATGCCTTGTTGATGGCAGAGGTCAGAGGAGAATGGCCAGACTGGTTCAAGCTGATACTGTAGAAAGGTAACAGTAAACAGTAAAGGGAACAGTAACTCAAATAAGCACTCGTTACAATCGAGGTATACAGAAGAGCATCTCTGAATGCACAACACGTCGAACCTTGAAGCAGATGGGCTCCAGCAGCAGAAGACCACACCGGGTGTCACTCCTGTCAGCTAAGAACAGGAAACTGAGGCTACAGGCTCACCAAAACTGGAAAATAGAAGAGTGGAAAAACGTTGCCTTCTCTGATGAGTCTCGATTTCTGCTGCGACATTCAGATGGTAGGGTCAGAATTTGACGTAAACAGGTAGTGGTGGTGGCTGGTGGTGGCTGGTGGTGGTGGCGTAATGGTGGGGGATATTTTCTTGGCACACCTTGGGCCCCTTAGTACCAATTGAGCATTGTTTAAACGCCACAGCCTACTTGAGTATTGTTGCTGACCATGTCCCATGTACCCATCTTTTAATGGCTACTTCCAGCAGGATAACATGCCATGTCACAAAGCTCAAATCATCTCAAACTGGTTTCTTGAACATGACAATGAGTTCACTGAACTCAAATGGCCTCCACAGTCACCAGATCCCAATCCAATAGAGCACATTTGGGATGTGGTGGAACGGGAGATTCGCATCATGGATGTTCAGCTGACAAATCTGCAGCAACAGTGTGATGCTGTCATGTCAATATGGACCAAAATCTCTGAGGAATGTTTCCAGCACCTTGTTGAATATATGCCACAAAGAATTAAGGCAGTTCTGAAGGCAAAAGGGGGTCCAACCCGGTACTAGCAAGGTATACCTAATGAAATGGCTGGTATATATCCCATTTTGCTCTGCTGTGAGGTCACAGTCTGTCTTGTCTGCTGTTTCTGTGTCGGCGTCTTGTCTTGTCTTGTTTTGTACAGTTTTGTAAGAGTCTCCTTTTTCTAGTGTCAGATAAGATCAGAAAGATCATTTAAAGTTGATAAAATGACAGCACTCAATACACAGTTTCAAGGAATATAGAATCAGATATACAATAGATTAAAATTCTTAAGAATAAATACAGAAGATAAATAATAACACTGATGATGACAACCAAATAAAACAGAGTAGAAACGCTCACAGCTAGATTGACTTGTCTCCATATCAAAAAGATTAGTTTTAAAAGCTCCTGAAGTTCCTGAAGTTTAAGGTTCAACTGAAGCTTGTTCAAATCAAAGGGAGCAGCATACATGTAAGATCTTTCTTTCTTCCTGCCGATACCTACTGAAGCATCTGAAGCCTTTACAGTAGCAGTAAATCACTTGATCTCCTGGCCATGGAGCCAATCAACATAGAGCACAGTATTTGGAAAGAGGCAACATTAGCTGACAGGTTCTACGTCTGCCGGTCACAACAGAGATGAGGGAGCTACAAATGCACAGCACTTTGATCCAATTCTTTATTAATGTATGAATGTTTGAGGCAGATGGAGCCAACAGGTGGAGCCATCAGTCAAACTACAATCATCAACACATTGAACATACAGAACGGGTATCAACAAAACACAAGTCAATGATACATCTATTAAAGATCCAGAATATTCTGTCTGCTGTAGGGACTTTCAACTCATAAAGCCCATTCACTCTGTGATTAGAACAGGAAGTCACTTTCTATCAATGCTATCATTAGGCTCAACCTGAATCATCTCTCGGTTTCCTCACAGTCCTCCTAAAGTTGTCCTTCTGTGAAGCTTATAATTGAGTCCTCTCTATGGTGATTTTTGGGTCATGTTGTGGTATTGAACTGATCCTGGAAGGTGTTCTTAATATTCTGTCCACCATGTTTTAAAGAAAAACAAGTGGAGGTACATTTACAGTAGTGACTTTATTAGTTAATGACCAGGGTTTTATCCCTTCAGCATTCTGCCTACATTCAAACTAATAGATCGTTTTTAATCTTTAGACCTCTGCAGTGAGTGTGGACATAAAAGAGCATGTTTTACAGATTTAATGCTTTGTAACTTCATAGTATTAGCAGTCCATCAAAGTTGTACACACTGCTAGCATTCTACAGGTGGAGCAGTGGGTGGTGAAGGGTTAAACTGAAGATGGAAGCTGCTAACAAGTCTTCATAAACAACTCTAGAGGAGCATGGTAACACTGGCTACTCACAGGCTAAGATTATTCACACCTGTAATCTTGTAATCTGTAATCTGAACTCTTCACTCCATCGTCTTCACTGCCTCATCAGCCTCCAGCTCAGTAGCTGACACCTCCTCCTGTTTCTCCTCCTGTTTCTCCTCCTGTTTCTCCTCCTCTGCCACAGGATCTGAGTACAGGCAGGATTTGTTGCCGTCTTTCCATGTGACCACGATGTTTCCTGCTTTGAGCTCGCTCACCTCCCCATTGGATGAGGAGGGTTTGTCTCCCTGCAGCAGGCTGTCATCTCTGAGCGGTGAAATGACCAACAGTTCCTCATCTTCACTCTTCTGAGCCACAGCAGCTGCTGCCTTGTACTTTGCAATCTTTTTTCTGTTCCTGAAGGAAGAAAGACAGGAAACTATGTCACTCAGTGGCCTTTTAATTATCAATATTTTTCGAACATTTTTCTACAAGAGTTTTTATGAAAATGTCATTGTATAACTTCAGGTCATACTTGTTGGCCATGGCGCCCATTCCCAGCAGCAGAAAACCTACAAGAAGGCAGACGAATGCTAGTCCCAGCAGCACAAACTTCCATGTGGTCGCTGCAGCAGGATGAAGACAACATTGGTAAACATACAGCTCATATACTAATATTAATATAATGCAACACCAAGAGGCTGCAGGATGTGATGTGTCCAGTTATATGCCCAGGGTTTTGGTTTTGCTTATGATGAGGTTTTTGGAGGATCCTAGTTATGTGTTGTGCATGCAAACATCTTATCCTGGTTTCAGAAACCCGGAGGTGCTACCAGGAGTAGTGTGACAGGAACCAGGATACTGTGGCCTGTAAACACCTGATCAGGTTTCTGATCATTCTCTGTCTGTACAGAACATAGTGGCTGAGATGGTGAGAAATCAAGACACACTTTCACACAGGTGGTCAGAAACAGAGAGATCAATAACCAGGTTTCTCATGTTCCATGTAAACATCAGTTTCTGAATATTTATAGAACCAGAATAAGACTCAAAAGCGGATACTAGTGCATATGTGAATGCACTCAATGAAAGAATACTTTCTAAAGATATCAGTCAGGAGAATGAGGAGAATTTTAACGAGGCAACTGAACTTTCTTGTGTAAAAACTGTACTGCGCACAAATTATAATTGAAAGCAGAGCATTTTTAGATGTCTGAAGACGCGTGTGGAGGGGACCTGTTACTGTGGCAGAAACCGCTGTGGGCCTGTTCTTCAAACATGACTCAACTAATCCAGGCTCACATGCTAGTAGGCTATTCTCATCCAGCTAACACAGTTGGAGGATTTATTTGTTGAACTTGGATAAAGGCACCTTGAATAGTGCACTCTTATTTTAAATAGTCAGTGAGAGTCAAAACATGTACATTATCCAAACTAACCAGTTAGTCCACATCCTTAAAGTCTTTTTTATTGTGAAACCGAAAAATATTACTTGAAAACACTTCTAATAAATTATAAATTTCACAGTGGCCTCACAGGAAACAGGTCAGAAAGGTATCTCAAGGCTGAACCCACCGAGTGATCAGTGACACCTTAAAATCCTTCCTATCTGACAGGTGGCTAACAGGTATTACATGTAGATGGTCTTTTTTAGCAGCACCAGCTGAGATGCTACAGGAGCTGGAGCGTTCTGAACAGTCTGGGGTGATGAGAGTGATTTCTGACTCCAATTTCATTTGGATGAAGTATTTTAGGAGCAGCAGCAGCAGCACTTACGGTCCTCTGTGCGATAGTACCAGCGGAGGTACTCTCTCTGTTCCTCAGTCATGGCAGTCGGCTCGCTTGTGTGCTCCTTTGTGGTCTCAAACTCTTCTGGATCACCAGACGCCCTCCTGGATCCTGGAGGAAGAACAAGCACACACGGCAGCAGTTTGTTAGACCATATGACACATAAAATGCAAACACTTAACTTACCTTTTATTATCATCAGTCTTATGCTAAATAATGTCTCCAAAACTTTTTGTTCAACCAACTCAATCCACTGATCATTTGTTAAATGTTATACATGTAAATGCTACAGTTTCTGTCAAAACAGCTTCTGTCTAATATTTTAGAAACAATATTGACAATATTCTAGTAAAGTTAGTAAACTTTTTTCAGTTGTCAAGTTTTCACTCTCAGCACTCTCATAGTGTCATTTTGGGCCGCAGCAGGCAGCTATTTTCAGAGAAAAGGCTGTAAAAAACCACTGTACACTACCTGCTCAGCCGCAGACAGTCAGTTAGAGACTAGCTGGTGAACATAGTGGAGCATTTAGCAGCTAAAGAGCAGATATTTCCCTCAGGAGTTGGTGGAGACCAAAAACAGCTAAAAGAGAGAATATTGGACTCACATTCATCAGGAGCCACAAACACTTAATGAGCACTCCAAATGAATGATCATGTTGTAACTGCTGGGTGTGTAAGAAACTGTTTGCTAACAAGTTCATCATATTAACTTAAAAGGTGATGATACGTCAGTGTTGTGTTCACTACTTGTTTCTGCTGAAAACAAGTGGACAAACAATCAGTTATCGCAGGTTTAAGAAAAAGGAAGGAGTACTGTCTGCCTGCCTGCATGTGAATGCACATTTCTCTAACTCACTTCAGCTTGGAAACAGTTCATACAAATATGGGATACAGAAATCAAATTTAAATTCAGTGCCTGCCAGCACAAATCAGCCACAGAGAGTGCAGAAAACAAGCTTTCTGTTCCTGTAATCCTCATTGACTTACTGAGTTTTTCCTGGCAGATGTCCCCTTCATCTAGAGATCTCCACTTTGAGTGTTTGCTGCCATGTGTGAGAATCAGACGCCGGCTATCTATTGACAGCAGCATTGATGTGTTCCTGCTGATCAGTCTGTCCCTGTCACAGTCCCACATTAACCCTGCAGCGTCCACCTGCGGCACCTGGCAGGACCGGCTTAGGACAGGCTCTCTTTGCAGGGCCGACAGACATCTGGACGATGCGACACACATCAGCTTGCCCTGATCGATCCAGATCCACTGCTGAGACTCTGAGTCCAGGTTGCACCTCTTAAGCAGGACTTCACCTGTAGCTGCTGAATCCTCCAGACACAGGCTATGCTGGGTGTTGTGGATCATGAATGCCCTCGTCCCTGCAGGTGAGAATGACAGGTTTAGATTAATTGATGCTAATATATCAGTCAGTTCTAAATGAGTCAGAATGAAGCATTAACTTACCTAGGAGGAGGGGAAACAATAAGATCCAGGCATCAAACATCTATAGAAGATGGAGCAGTGTTAACAGAAAGCACAGCAATTTCAACAAGTTCATTAAAAAGCAGTGATGTGAGGAATGAGGGTCATTTTTACTGGGTGACATGATGGCAGCTGCTTCACACACATTACTTTTTCTGATATATCCAGTTTCTTAATATTAAATATGTGAATGCTATTTCCTAAATGGACTTGGCTATCTGGCTTTCCAATCAGAGGGTAGAGCACTAGCCTCTATGTAACCTGAGAGGCGAAACCCGGGGTAGAATAAATAAACAGCTACTGTTTGTAAAGAGCAATTACTATGAACACAGTAGATGAACAGATCAACAAGTCAGAGGATTCTGTTCAGAGAGATTTTAAATCCAACTGAAATCTTCAAAGTGAGGGGGACAAAACAGGATGTTGAAAAGAGGAAATGAATTGTGGTGTCTACAACTGGCTGAAAACACTGCAGTAATCTAAAATATTTATCAATACTATAATGCACATGGAACATTACAAATGAAAAATAGATGTTTGAATTTGATGTAGTTTCTTTAAATGTGTGTGGAGAGTTGTGAAACTGTTTTTATTCATGAGTGAAAAGTGCACCACCTCAAGTACAGTATGCCTCTCTATTGGCTGATTTTTCACATGTGAACTTTTACAACACTCCTGTTGTGCCTGAGATCTGCAAGCGTGTGTGGTGATCTGTCACACAGGGCTTTCTTTGCCCTGCGCTGAAGCTCCCAGGCTGCGTAATGCAAGGATGAACACAGTGCAGTGCGAGGACAAGCTCATTTTCTACAGCATGTGATGAAATCACTTCTCAAGTCCTCGGTTGCTGTAGTCTGCATTTCTTGTTCTGGAACACATCACTCCATACTGTAATATATTGCACTACACCATGCCACCAGGATTCTGTACAATGCTCTACTGGACTGTGTCATATCATATCATAAGATACCATCCCCTACCCTGCAAGAGCCTAGAGAGCACACACCATATCATACCATTAAATACCAAAAGCATACATTGCTCACCATGTTGAGAATGTGGAACCATAAGAAACCACAGATGGAGCTTTAACAATCTGCTGCCACCCACTCAGGTAATGAGCACAAGGTTAACAAGCTGTGACTGAAACAACTTTACCTTCCACAAGAATCTCCTTTACAAAAACTACAAAAACATATATGAATCAGCTAAAGTAAATATTATTTACCAACCACATACTAACCAAAATCACTTGAAGCATCACATTGCCGTGTGTATTTTCATTTCTTATGTTCTACCATGAAATTAACTACAGTATAGATATAGATACTATGGTAACAAAGTTAATTATTTGTACTCACTTCTATGATGTTCTGTCTCTGGCTGAGATGAGAAGGAGGGAAAGTCTGACTCTTCAGCAGACAGAAAGATGAAAAAATAATCCAAAGCTTTCCAAAGTTCATGGGGAGGAGCCTGAGATCATGTCATTATTCTGCTCTTATTCTCAATACTGAATGTGATTATTCCGGACATGACATTATGTGCTTATTTATTCAGGAAAGGCCGTTTAGTGGTTCCATTTCTGTCCTCTGTGGATTGATCAGACTTTTCATGCATTTGTACCATCTACACGTGATATTAAATAGAGACTCACTTTCAAAAAGGAACTGCAGAGCCTTTACAACACAGTTCACAAATTTCAGGTCTTTGACCCCGTTGCCTGGTTACTGTTTAGACAGCCTCGCAGTAACCTTGTCTTTTCTGTTTATGAGAGCATGTGACTCATCGGTCAAACGCCTGCACACACACTGACAGCGCTGTTACATTTGGTTGTTAAAGGCTTTTATTTTTATAACAGAGGTGTGGAGAGGTAAATGACCTCTGTGTCACAGAAGGAATGTCAAGGTCATATTTGTATCTGTTGTTTGCATTGAAATAATTCTAAATATGAGTACCAGAGAATATTACAATAAACAAGTTAAAGCTGGTGTGTAACACAGCTCACAGTAAATGCATACACACGTTACACTTACACTCTTCAGTACTGTTATAATGTTGTTAAGCTGGACTGTCAGTGATCAGTGTTCCAGCCCCCTCTGCTGGACACTTTGACTTACTGCACTGATTAATTGTGACTTTATTGTTCTCTGTGCTCAACTATGGAACCATATCGGGGACTATATTAAAATTATAATGTAACCTTGAAAATGAAAATGTAATTCCACCATAGCATTATAATTTTCCATATATGTATGTGTTATCTGAGTAAAAATGAAAATGCAATAATCCAATTTGCATTTTCATTTTTACACACTTACATGGGCACTCTATGACCATATTAAAATGAAAATGAAAAAGCTGTTGTACATTTCATTTTCAAAGTCATACCCCACTTTACAGTGGACAATATTCAAATGTTCAAATTTTCAATTTTCAAATTTGAAAATTAAAATGAAATATAAGCAATGTAACCTGATTTTCCATTTATGCAAGCAATATTTAAGTCACAATTAAAATTAAAATGCGATTTTCTAACAATTTGAAAATGATCATTTTCAAAGACTTAAAGTTATAATCTTGAAGATTTTCATTTCATTGTCTTTCACTGCACCTATGGCGATAATCGATAATTGCAGGTGTGTTTTTGGACCTCATTTAAGTTTCAGTTTCACTTTCATCGTTGGTAGTCATCGATCTTTTCTTTGTTTTTTTTGGCCATAATAACCGTTTACTCACAACGCCAGCAGACACCGGAAACAACAGAACGCCGCTTCACTCACAGGTGAGTTGAAGAGTGAGACTGTTGCCTTGTTAAAAACCTTGTTAAAAGCCTAACTGTGCGCCGCTTGTGATTTTTCTGCGAAAGTCGCTGCCAACACCCGGGTCATAATACTGCAAATGCAAGGGCTTTCATCAGTGGGCCATAGGCTCAATCACCATTGTGTTGCATCATTCAGCGACAGTGACTTAACAGACGTTATTTAAATGAAAATCTCTGAGATTATATCTTTAACTTGCTGTACAATATGGACAATATTGAAATTCAATAGGCGAAACAGCGCCCCCAGTCTATTGCATTTACATATACATGTCACCACGCTCTTTTGGGGTCACAATGAATATGAAAATGCATCTGTCAGTCCTGTCCTCAAGGCGGTTCTTCAGTTAGGATGTCACTTTGTTCATTATGTGAGGAACCGTTCCGTTCTACTCTGCTGCACTCTTCTCTCCGCTTCTGAAAATTAAACAGATAATGAAGAAAACGTAATTTGACAGCTGATGAGGCTCTCAGTAAGGACGCTGTTGACCCTTGGCATAATTATCACAAGTGCTTTCAATGTATATTATTATATTATTTAAAATCATACAGTTATGTTTACAATGGTATATTGAGGGGAACAACTCATGTTTTTTCCCAGGAAGGGAGGTCCGGACCCTGCTGCCCCCTATAATATCTGCCCATGAGCCAGTCCAACTACATTAAATACGACAAGGCATTCTTTTTTAGGCATCCAATACACACGTGGGTGCACGTGGGTTTCTGTTTTTTAATTCACACGAAAAACGGAAAAACAAAATAATGTATTGTATATTTGTTTATCCTGTTATCAAACAAGTTGAACCCTTGGACGGAGGGTACACCACCAGATCCATGGAAAAGAGACGGTAAACTGGTTTGTAGCCAAATGAAGGATTTAAAATTCACTCGTGCTGATTAAAGCCTCGGACATACAGTACATTCCGTGCTCCGCGACTGTGGACAGCTGTGCATTATTAGATGTTAGTATTTTGTTGGCTGTAAATCATGGTGTTTACTAACCAAAACCCAACATCTGCTAAATGTCAGAGTGCTAACGTCTATCCAACGTGGGATATAGACAACATTAGACATTGGTATTTTGTGGGATTTCAGTTGTGGTGTTGGGTAACCAAAATGCAATGTCTGTCAAAACATCTCATGCCAACTTCATACTGATGTAGAATACAGAACTTAGTCTTTTTGGTAGTGTGACCTATAGCCTACGTTTAGTAAACATTAAATGTCCAGTAGTCATGGCATTTTGTTGTATTTAAAGTTCGGATTGTTATCCATATAGTGGTAATTGCTGCTCCATGCAAGTGTAATAGATTCTATCAAGTTTGATCCAGTGTGTTCCCTGACGCAAGAACAAATGCTTCACCAGGAGTGTGCTGATCCAAAATGAATGAAGTGGATATAGACCGTAGACTGTATATAAAGATGGACGACATGACAGCTCCCCAAAAGTGAAGCCAAAACATCTCGATCGCCCCCTGGTGGCTGGTCTCAGTATAGGTCATAAGTCCCGCCTCCTCCATGTTAGCAGATGGGACATGGGCCAAACTAAAAAATCAAAGTACATATCAAATAAATTTTTCCCAAAGATGGTTTCTGTCATTTTAGGTAGTTCTTGTCACGCTGATGTTCGTTGAAGTGTTCATTTTTCTGATAAGTTTGGTTTTAATCAGTTATTTGATGCTATAAAAAGGGGGTGAAACGTCATGATTGACAGCTGTCAATCACAGTGAAATAGTCGCGGAGACACCTGCAGATGTCTTTTTGGGAGTTGAATGTAGAGTAGGAACGTCGACAGGAGATGTAACGGTAACTTTAGCAGGTGACTGTTAGTTAGCAGTTACTAATTATTGATTACCGATCGAGTCGGGCGGGTGTATGGGCGGGACCTCGATACTGGGGCTCCTTCCCTGATCACTATTGCGCAGACTCTGGACCCAAATGACGTTGCCAGCGCAAGATGGCAGCGCCCATTTCCGGGATATTTTGGCTTCACTTTTGTACAGTGGGAGGAAGTGGAGACGCGTTGTCCATCTTTATATACAGTCTATGATATAGACCTGCAAGCAAAGTGATTTTGAGCAGCAACCCAAAACTGAAAAAAATGTTTTGAGGGATGCACAACAACACACACTGGTTTGGGATTCATTATTAACCTCTTTTATACTTTATACTTTTCTACTATACTCCAGAAGCCACAGCATAGTGTTGCTACAGACATGTCCAATCTGCCCCAAACTTCACATTTGATAAGAGTCCTGGCCTGTAGACATCTACATGTCAATATTCAGTCACAGTCATAGTACCACCTACTGGCAACAGGAAATGACATGTTTTATACTTTGATGTACTCCATAGTGGGTTGACCAGATCCACCTCAAATATGGTCAGACAAGCCTTATAACCTTGATGATGCTTTATTGTGAAGATTGTGAGTTCTCATGGAACGGCGCTGCCCTGGCAGTGCGGAGAATTTCAATGTTTCGCCATGAAACAAGAAGCTGTTGTAACTGTACATGGTCAAATCTGCCCCAAATTTAACATGCTTGGCAACAGTCCAGGCCTGAAGACATCTACATGCCAAAATTGAATCATAGTAATGGTGCCACCTACTGGCAACAGGAATTTAAAGGCTCCATATTTTAACATATTACTCCTTGCTGGTTGACCATAACCCCTTCAAATTTGGTCAGTTAAATCTTAAGACTTTCCCACGATACTACATTCAAAAGAACACCGTTGCCATGGCGACGCATTATTCGTCATGAAACAGGATGCTGCTTTTGTGGGGTGGGGAAGCTTCAAAACTCGCAAAACTTGGCACACACTTCAGAAGGGGTGTATTTTCTTGCCTGATATGGGTCTTGGGCTTAGGGTGTGGCTCGATAGCGCCACCTACAAAGTTTCAGCAAAGTACCCTCACAGTACGTTTACCTAGATGTATGAAATCTGGTAGGCAAATGTAACATCCCAACACTTAATAATGAGTCTCTTGGTGCCATGAACTAAATCCAACAGGAAGTCAGCCATTTTGAATTTAATTTCAAATGTTAGTGTATTTTTTGCCCCTTACAGGAGTCATACTTTAACAAACTCCTCCTAGGAGGTTAATGTGATCCACCTCAAACTTTGTCAGCATATATAAAACACCTTAACGATGAAAACTCGTTCAAATCTTGACTTTCAGTCAAACAGCGTGGCCATGGCGGTGTGGTGAATTTCAATGTTTTGACATGAAAAAAATGGTCAGATCTTTTCCAAATTTCACATGTTTCATGAGAGTCCCGGCCTGAATACATTTACACTGAATCACAGTCATAGCCCCACCTACTGGCAACAGGAAATGACAGCATCTTTTGCCATTTACAGGCACTCTGCTTTCACAAACTCCTCCTATTTCACAATGTCACAGCTGTGTCAACAGCTGACACAGAGTGTGAGTGCAAGGGCCATTTCATCACTGCTTGCTGCTTTATTTTTAATGATTTTTTATTATCTTATTTCCCATGGACCAATAGCTTTCCTGCCTCTGGTGTATACCTTCAAGGATTTTAGTCACTATCTTTACTACTACTAACATTATTATTATTATTATTATTATTATTATTATTATTACTATATGAATAATAATATGAATACAGTGGAAACCTCTTATAATGATCACGTCTGTCCAGGTCAAACTGATCACTATAAGTGGATGATTATTATAACCAAATTATTTTTCTTTTTCTTTATTTCTCATGCAGATTACCATCTACTGTAATTGACATTTGTATATTTATTACATGAATATAAAGTAATGAAATGGACAGCTTCGCTATTTACGGGGCATTACGTGACCAGGCATTATCAATCCACTTAACGAGGGCGGCTTAAAGCATTGCCTTGCGCATTCGTTTTCTGTCTCCATCACTAGCAGCCATGACTGTCATTGTTTGAGTAGACTACACAAGGTCGCCTGAGGAACACCAAGTTTCACCGCTGTATCTCATTCGCTCGTTTTTGGGACTTTGTCATAAGCTTCAAGGAGACTGCGTTTTTCATTGAGAGAAAATGACTTTCTTTGTCTCGTCATGATTTCAATGTGCATGCTGCACCAGCCTCAGGTAGCCAGCCGGAAGCAGACGGGTTAACTTGAGGCAGGAAGTGTCATCGGAGTAAAGTAAAAAAAAAAAATAGAATTACAGTAGATTTAAAAATGTTTTCCAGACGTTGTCATGTATGAAAAGAGCCAAAATGAACACTGTAAGCGGACTACTTGATTACTATAAGCAAATTATTTAAACAGCATTTATATAGGAATGATTCTGCCCACATTAAATTCCTTGAGCATTGAATTCACCTGTTCGCAGAGAAGGCAGATCACTGTATCTGTCCACCGAGAGTAAGTAACAACAATACAGCGTTTTTCCCGTGGTGGCTTTTCCATCTCACTTTGACATTAAACTGCTGAGTTGTCCACTGAAATCGCTAACTTTAGCTAATAGCACTAGCACTGATGACAGAACATAATTCCAGCAACATTCACAAGGTGCCAGCAGTTGCCATGCAACCAGTAGCTTCCTACAAGTTGTCATTCCTAACCTGACTGATGCTTGTTAGGGGGGCGCAGTTTGATGCAGTAGCTGAGTAGTGTATTAACTGTGGGCTCTTGAAAGTGAAAGTATTGATATGGACCATGGATAATTAAAATATAATGCATGCATTTCATGTCACGTTCAGGGGCCGCACGAAATGGTTCTGAGGGCCGCCATTGACCATGCATAGGTATATATGTATGTAAATAACTGTATATATTGTTTTTTTGTTTGTTTGTTTTTTTATTATGTTCTAAATTGAAATATTTGTATATATGTTCTATGTGTGTATAGTATGAATGGGCTACAACTTACATTTCACTGTGCAACCCTGTGTTGTAAAATGACCTTGATACCTTGAAATGCAGTAGATGTCTCATCTCTCTAACACACCTACACACTTTCTTTAGCTGCTTGATAATGAGCAGATCATTCGAATCAGGTGTGTTGGGGAGATGCAGGGCAGTAGCTCTCCAGGAGCAGGGTTGGTGACCGCTGACTTAGACAGTTCTTGGTCAACTGGCATTAGAGTTACATGTAACAAAAATCTGAACCTCTGCAGCCAACAGTTTCTATAATTTCTCAAAGAAAGTCTAAATGTGAAAAGTTTCTGAAAAGTTGAACAGTTTCAATTACTCGTTTTGTATTGTTTCAGCTTGTATTGTTTTATTTTAATGAGCTTTCTTACCATAATGTGTTCTTTGCTGGCCCAAATGTGGCTCCCTCAATCTGCTGCTTCTCCTGATCGGTGACAGCAAGCGATGACAGCACATAAAGAGCCTTGTCCTCAGCTTGGGCATAACCTGCTCTGGTCACCAGCCCATCAAACGTTTAGATAGGGAGAGTCTAGATTAGTTCAGAACACAGTGTCAGTGACTTCAAATTATGAGAAATAATGAAAATACTTGCTTCAAAGGTTGCCCAAACTTTTGATACTGTACAAAATTATTGAGTGTGTGGTGACTCTACCCTAGCTGACTTTTCACTGATTTAATGTCTTCGCTGTCCTCCACAAGCACTCCATGTCGGTGCGGGACACATTTTTGTCCACCCAAATAAACAAGGCTGCCATATGGTGGCACTTATCTCTGCCGATCGGGCCTCCCAGCTGCTGTACCTGACTGTCTGTTTCTCAACGTGCAGCTGTATTGAAAACAATTGAACCCTCACACATCTTCTAACAGACACTGCAAGTTCTGTGTTTATGTTAGCCTAACAATACTTCTGGAGCTAGCCAGGGGGTGGCACATCATTAGATGTCAACTAGTCTAACCTCACTAACCCTCCAAAACCTGGCTGGTACATATTTAGGTTTTTGTCTTCCTGTACTTTTTAAGAAATACCTAGATGTCAACTAGCTGGCTTTCTGCTAACTTCTAACTCACCTCAACCTTGTAAATCTACCCTTGATTATACCACCAGGCAGAGCAGCTACACTAATGTTAATCACTCTATTGGAATTGAAACAATTTATTTTTTACCCTAAATGTTGCCTCACTAAGAAAGAAGTGATTGTGAAGAGGACTATTATGTCAGTGGTGACTGGGTCTGTCCACTTGCTGCCAAAACGAAAAACCACTCGCAAAGAGCAGGTGAAAGTTTTGCGAGCAGGAGAGCAGTGATAGTAGTTCCTGTGTTTAAAATTTTAATTTAAAAGGTAAACAAACCTACCAATCACAACACACCAGAGTGGCACCAACAGTAACAGTATAAAGTACCAACAAAATTAAAATAAATAGGCCTGTGTAGACAAAATATTGTATTGACAAAATTGTGCAAAACTCCTAAAATACAAATTTCTGACAGAAAATGTGCCACAGTGAGAATCTGATTACTCAGATCTGCAGACCAATTGCTCTTAAATATCCCACGGTCCAGGCTCAAAACAAAGGGGGAACATGCTTTCACCGTTTTAGCTCCAACACTATGGAACTGCCTCCCCCACACTGTCAGGTCAGCTGAGTCTGTACCACATTTTTAAAAACCCACTTGTATAGGCTGCATTTTCATAAATTTGCTGCTTGCAATTCCTATTGGTTTTATTTGTCTTTTAATTTTGTTTTTCTTTGTTATACTGCTTTTATTGTTGAGTATCTGATTCCATTTTACAAATTGCATTTTACTTGCTGTTGTCATGCTGTGCACTATTTTCATTTTTATTAACTATGAAGCACTTTGGAACTGCTGTTTTGAAAAGTGCTACATAAATCAAGCTTTCTTAGTTATATTAAATAATATTTTTTAATAATAATTCTAAAATAATAAAAAAAAACCTGTGATGGTAACATTTTAGGCCAAGTGAGGCTTATGTTCAATGAAAAAAGAAATGTATTTGGAAAAATGTCTGAAGATTTGGAAATAAAACAATTAATTGATTTCTAATGCCAGCTTTTGATATTTTTATTCAATGCTTTACTCATGTGTCAGAATAATTTAATGTAATTGAGTTGAAATATTTTTATCTTGAGCCTTTTCCAAGCAAACATTGATAAATGTGATTGTTTGTGATTAATTTGATTAATTAATCAGTATATCATGTAATTAATGCGATAAAAATTTAGAATAGATTGACATCCCCTTAGTTAATCTGTTTCTGCTGTGACCTGATCACTCACAGCGGGTTTTCTTGTGTGCATTTCTGTTGGCTTACTTTGAATAGATTTGGACTTTTGAATGCAGTTGCTAGCAGATAAGGAATGTTTTTCTCATGAAATTAAATTACATGAAATTAATATTTAATGTAACCTCTGATGTTTATGGTGGTAGAAAACAACGTTTACCACCCTCTGAATTTCGAAATTATTGTTTTGTTGTAGACCTAACTGCTGGGTTTGTCATTTTTGCAGAACATGGCATGTCTTATTTGAAGTGCTGGAGAAAAATCTGCTTAGAAGCTGCAGTAATTGCACTGGAATGTAGCAGTGAAGATGGTTGCCCTGAAAATTTGGATCCCATCAGTGTGATGCTTGTGTTGCCGCAGACTGCTGCTCAGCTCTCTGAACAAGGCGCTTGCAGCCTGTACAGCTGTTGCCTTGGGAAGGGAGACCACCAACAAATACACGGACTTGCCATGAACCAAGGAAGTGTGTCAGTTTTACTAAATTTAATTTATATGGGCGTTTCACTTGTACTTGTGTTCCACGTGGAGTAAACCGAGTAAACCGCCCTTGTTTTTAACACAAATTATTACAACCAGTTCATAATATCATAAGTGAATTATTTGGACATTTACTGTAAATACTTTCCCTTTTGTATCCACAGGTTGATGACAAATGAGGTCATGCCGAATTTCAGCATGAAGGGGGGGAAGAGAAAGCTTGCCTTCACAAAGCTCTGTCTCTTCGCTGTTGTCACAGGTAAAAAGCATATATCCTCAGTGTCAGAGGTGGGTAGAGTAGCCAAGGACTGTACTCAAGTAAAAGTACTGTTACTTTGCAAAACAAGTACTCAAGGAGAAGTAAAAATAGTCATCAAATTAACTACTTGAGTTAGAGGACAAAAGTATTTACTGAAAAAATGACTTGAGTAGCGAGTAAAAAATAAAACAATAATAAAGAAAAAAAACAAAGAAAAAACACCGGCACACTGTCTGTTTCCGCAAGTCTTTTGTTTGATGTGTATATGACGTTATGAGTTATTTCAACCACAGATAGCCTCCCTCAGGTAAAGGTAAAGCAGTGAATATACATCTGTATTTATTTGTGATGAAATGACCTAAAAATGACATATACACCAGGACAATATTCTCAGTCTGTTTCTCTCGAGGGTGATCACAAAATATTACATTAATATTGTACTCCATTAAGTACACCAATAAGTAGAGATTTTTTTTTAAATTGCATTCTTTGCTTGTTGTCTCCTATATTATATTATATTATGATCAGCAAATCATGTGTATGTGCATCATAGACCATGTCTGTTATGTCAAAAAGTAAATATAACGAGCAGGGCCGGACCAAGCACATGCAAGAATGTGTTAAATGTGCATGGCCCCAAACAGTGTCTGCAACTCAATGCTTTTACTGCTTAATGTCCACAGTAAGAACAAGATATGTGCTGTTCTCCCCTTTTTACTCTTTAATTACACAGTAAGAACAACGTAAATAAAGGGGAGAGCAACACGTACCTTGTTCTTACTGTGTAATTAAAGAGTAAAAAGGGGAGAGCAGCACATAACTTGTTCTTACTTTGCAATGGGTGTAGCTTGCCTGCCAAAGGCACACCTAAGAAATTAAGAGCCCCTCTGTTATGGCAACCTTATGTCACAACTGCCATGAGCAAAGGGCAAGGGCATGTTTTTTACTATACTTCATCCATTAGTATAAAACGTTTTGGTAGCACATCACATCTGTGAAATATGTTATACTGTAATTATTTAATAGGTAGTGCAGGATGTCGTTGTTTTTACAAAAATACCATAATTTATTTCTCCTTTCCTCTGATGATGTATGCTCTGATGAAGGTCTGATAGACTGAAATCTTAGCTTAGTAAAGTGAAAAGCCTGCATAGATCTGAGTGTGCGGCTATCTCTTTTTTTAGTTTGCACTTTCTGATACTTCTAGCACTTTAGCTAAGATCCAGCTGGGTGGAGCAGTGGTCTTCCTGCAATTTTCTCCTTTCCTCTAAAATGCCCAGTTAGTACTCCGTTGTTCCCCATAGTCTGGTTTTCTTCCGCTGTACCTACATTTAGGTACCAGTAGGAACCGGTAAACATTTTATATGTTCTGATTCATACAGCAAGATTACACCGTGAATTGCGGGCTGTATTATAAAGTGTTAATGAAAAGTCTTTCAGTTTATGAAGAAAAAATAAATAAAATTGCAAATAGTGTTTTCATGATTCATTCATGATTCAAATTCCACACACGTGATATTTTTTTTATTTTATGAATAAACATGAATGTCAGAGCTGCCGTTGGTGCTGTCATTCCTGCTTCCACATGTAGTTTGTCCAATCTACAGTACTATAATCACGAAACAGTACTGATATTATAGTACAACTGTTTCCACAACAGGCCGCTCGCTCCTTTTACCATCCCATCAGCTCAGCTGACAATAAATCCATAAACAGATTCTAATGAAGGAATTGAGGAAGAGAGGAAGTAGAATTTAGCCACATTTCTGACTCTTAAAATGTTGGTAAATGTATGGTAAATATTTGCACTGAAGGTACTGGATGCTGCATGCTCATCTCAATGTAATCAAAAGACATTGTGGGAACTGGAGGCCTGTGTCATTAATTTTCCTTTTCAGTGCATTTTTTATTCCACATATATATTCTGCTCACACACTTTGACTTTCCCTCTGCCAGAATGCCTGAGTAGGTTTCTCAGTGCCAACCACAAGCTATATTTGTAATGCTAATTTCTAAACAAGAGGGAGTAATTAATTGATTGGGTGCATGGAGACCTTTCAGGGAGAACGTTTCTCTGCTCACCAGCCTCTCCTGGGATCTAAGTGTTATTCCTGAAGAAAATTGGGCTGTTGTGCTGATTATGAACATGGCGCGCACACACACACACACACACACGCTCCACAAACTCTTCAACTGAAGCACGACTGTCTAATATTTCTGTTGGTATCCTCGGCTGACCACACTGACTGTGACTGCTTTGAACAATTGACTGAAACATAAATGAGGTTTGGTCTCTCACTACAAGGTCAAAGACTCTGTAGTATCTGTTATCGTTTCTAAGCACAATGAGTTGACCGTATAATTTGAATGCAGGAGCCGCCAGTGGGAGATGAAAAATATCATCCCTGAAAATATGGCTTTGGGGCCAAAAGGAAACGGGCTAAAGGTGTAAACAACCTTTTATCATGTGCAATTAACAAGCAGCTGTAATAAATCACAGTTGCTCTGTGTGTCATATATATTAATGACTCTCTCTCTTATTGGATACATTTATTTACAATGCCCAGGCAGAGAATCAAATCCCACAGGAAGAAATCTGTTTCAGTGTAACAGAGCTGCAGAGGGAGTCGGATGGGAAGCTCACAACACACTATTACCTCTGTCTGTAGGTGGGGGATGTGTTCAAATGCAGATTGTGATGATGATTCTCTGCAGTAACATTTGTTCTATTACATGCACTCGTAAAACACCATTAACAACGTGGAGTACACAGTGTACTGCCTGGGTTTGAACTGATTTCACTTGGTAACAAAGAATCACCTCTCTGGGTTATGAATGTGCTGTGAAGCATTTTTACAATAATTCTGATGTATGGCCTTTAAATATTTCATTTGTTGAGGTGCAGGTTATAAAATTGATTATATGTATGTCTCATGGAAAGCTCCTAATATTAGCACACAAAAACAGGGGGAGAAGCTGGAACAGGTTGTGTCCAGGGTGTGACGGACCTGCAGTAATGTTTCTTACTCTGGACATGTATAAGTCCTGAATGGAGGGCCGGTTAGCACCAATGATTTTCTCGGCAGTCCTGACTGTTGGTTGTAGTCTGTTCCTGTCCTGTTTGGTGGCCGATTGAAACCAGACAGTGATGGATGTGCAGAGAACAGACTGGATGATTTAAGTGTAAAAATGGATCAGCAGTTCTTGAGGCAGGTTGAACTTCCTGAGCTGGCTCAGGCTCCTCCTGAGGTTCACTGTCATCTCCAGTTTGAGCGTGTTGTTCAACCTCCCGTCTGTATGCAGACTCGTCACCATCCCAGATGAGGCCGATGACCGTTGTGTCATCTGCAAACTTCAGGAGTTTAGCAGACAGGTCCCCTGAGGTGCAGTTGTTGGTGTACTGGGACAAGAATAGAGGGGAGAGCACACATCCCTGGAGGTCGCCAGTGCTGATTGTCTGGGTGCTGGATGTGATGTTCCCCAGTCTCACCTGCGGCCTCCTGTCTGTCAGGAAGTTTGTGATCCACTGACAGGTGGGGTCTGGCACAGTGAGCTAGGGTGACTTAAGAGCAGAGGACTTCTGGGATGATGGTGCTGAATGCCGAAGAACAACAACAGGCAAAATGGATTCTCGTGGGTAGAGCACACACGAAACATGCTGTCTGATTTCCATTTGGGCCGAAGAGTCAAGGAATAGATCCAGTCTGTATTGTTTTGATTTCTTCTTCTTCTTCTTTTCGTTTCCGGCAGACTAGGCATGGGAAGTACATTCTTCTTCTTCATCAGTTTGGGCCAAAGAGTCAAGGAATAGACCTAGTCTGTATTGTTTTAATTTCTTCTTTCTATTTTCAGCCTTATACATTTACTTACCTTTGCTAATAGGTTTCAATATCCTCAAGAGTCATGCAAATGATTTAGCAGTTCCGAGCCATGAGTGTGTGATGTGGTTACATGTATCAGGTGAAACGTTTACCAATACAGTCGTGGATACCTGTCTAGTTGAAGCTCAACATTTTCATCATTTCACTGCACTTTGAGTATTTGCTCAAAGTGCAGTGACCTTTCATATATCACCCCCATCAGAAATGTCAAAAAATCTCTTTTAAGTTAACAAAGGCTCCAGACTCCCTAAAACATGAAATTTGCACAAACATAGAGATGGCCGTTAATGGAATACAGACAGATATTGCTGCCGTCAGAAATTAGTTAACTTCATCGCCACCATACAGGGGTCCATGAACGAGCAAGACGGATGCTTAAAGGAGGTGGAAATATAAGGAACAGCAACCAAGTGTGAAGATCTTAAGAACAGATCAAGGAGAAATAACATACATCTGGTGGGCATACCAGAAGACCAAGAAGGAACATCGCCAACTGAACTTGTGTACAGTCTCCTGCAGAAGGTACTCGAGTTGGAGGAGAAGCCCCTGCTTGGCAGAGTTCACAGGACTTTACAAGCTAAGCCAAAACCTAAACAACCACGGAGGGCTTTTGTCATCAGGATTCACTATTTCCACATCCGCAAACTCATCCCTTGCCAGACACGTCAGATCGGGACGTTGTCTTACATCGGATGATCATTATATATCTTGCCCAACCTCATTACCAGCGTGGCAAAGAGAGCGGCTTTTTGGGGTCTGAGGAAGCGGCTCTGTGACATCCGAAGCGCCTGTTTTGGCTTTTGTTACCCAGCAAAGTTCTGGATCACTCTACCAGGGGAAGCCAAACGCTCATTCGGTGACCCTCAACTGGCAATTGACTATGTGGCCTCCAGAGCACAACTGCTGCACAGCAACACCAGTGGTGAAGCTGTTGCCGAACAGCTAACTAACTTTAACACAACTCTGAAGGTAACATTGCAGAACCTGTAATTTAGGCTAATGTTTATGGTTTAGTAAGAATCAGAATCAGAATCAGATTTATTGCCAAGTAGGTTTTCACATACAAGGAACTTGTCTTGGTATGTTGGTGCATAACAATAAACATAGTAAGTAGAAAATATAAGAAAAGATGATAGCAAGTACTGCAAGTCAGAAACATAGATTAAATATAAAATAGATAATAAAATATGAAAAAAAATACAAAATAAAGATATAGACAATATGTACAATATGACTGTTATTTAAATGAAAGAACACCGAGGACAATAACTAAGGAGTCCGCTCCACACACAGTATCTGGTCGGGCAGCATGCGCTGGGCCTTCTTCACATTGGCCTGCGGTGGCATATAAACACTGACCACAATGAATGAAGCAAACTCACGGGGGAGTAAAAAGGTTTACAGTTTATTTAAAATGATTCCAGATTAGGAGAACAGTGTTGTTGAATCACTGACACTGGCACTAGCCACTGTTAGTATAAAAACAGATACAGTACCTCCAACTTTCATTTTACCGGAAAGTTCTGTGTCTCGATCCGCTCTGAAGAGTGTGAAGCCTGCCAGCTGCAGCAGTCTGGTATCAGTCCACACAGCCACGTCTCCCTGAAAAATGAAGACGAGTCTCTGTTTTCTCCCACCAGTAGCTGAAGTTCGTCCAGTTTGTTACACAGTGAACGCACGAATGAAATATTCCCTGTCGCGGTGTGCGAAGTCCGTGCCGGTGGAGACGCACAAGTGCACCAGCACGTTTTCCTCTCCTCCGGCATTTCACTGCATGTACAAAGGTGAGGTCACCTTTGACCAGAATGCTCCATGATTCCACTGTCAGAAAGAGAAAAGGGGGAAATAAATCTGCTGATGTTGTTCCCCTGATGTTCCAGCAGCTCTTCACTGGTAAAAGAGCTGCTGGAACAGCAGAAAACTGAATTAACAAAAAAAACAAGACAAAACTACACGCACCAACACACAGAGGCAGCCATCTGTGGCGCTATCTTGGAGCTAAGCTGAGTGAAGCTACTGGTGAGTAGCAGAGGTGTAAAGAGTACTGAAATATCCTACTCAGGTACTGTTACTTGACTGACATTGGACTCAAGTATTTGTGTAAAAAATAACTCAAGTAAAAGTAAAAAGTAGCTCACTTAAAAAGAACTCAAAATAAAAGTTACTTAGTTACTTTCCCACCCCACTGATTTTTATAATAAACAAATCTGGCTTTGACGTATGTTTCCTCTCTGAACAGAACAATGTAAAAGTTTATGTAAAGAGTAATAGGTGTTCCAAATAATGTCTTGAATGGCTTCATAAAACATAGGGTTATGAAAGCTTATTGTGTGATCTGTAGCTTTAAATTAAAGAGAAACTTTGTTATTTTGGTATCAAAATGACTAGAGACAGACCTTTTGTTAAAGAGTTAGACCTTTTGTTTAACCAGAAACAGCAGTTATATCGCTTTCTTCAAAGCCACCAGACTACATTGACAAAAACAGTAATTTGTTTGTAATGTGTTCTTTCATTTTGAAATGATATATGTTGCTATTTAGCCTTTCTGAGGCTATTGCATGGTTAAATCAATGAATTGTATTTTATGAAAACAACTGTCCCCTTGCAATTTAGCTCAAGATTCAAGATATTTATTGTCATATGCACAACAATTACAGGGAGCAGTCGTTGGCAGTGAAATTCTTAAATCCCAGGCCCCTCCAAATATGAGAATAAAATATAGTATATAGAATATAAAATAAAATATAACACACTAGAATAAAATATCAGCTGCTCAGCACCATCCTAATGATGTGCTGAGTAGTTTTCACCACCCTCTGTAGAGCCTTACGGTTGAGGGTGGTGCAACTGTTGCATGAACAGCATTCTCACATGTGTCTCTCTGGTCCAGGTGGGAGAAGGCAGTGTGGAGGGTTATTGACCTATTTGGTCTGTAGGCAAGCTGAAGTGGGTCCAGTGAGTCAGGGAGGGAGGAGGTGATAAAGGATTTGACTAGCCGCTCAAAGCACTTCATGATGGTGGAGGTGAGTGCTACTGGGCGGTAGTCGTTCAGACAGAGGGCTCTGGATTTTTTGGGGACAGGGATAATGGTGGTCTTCTTAAAGCATATGGGGACTACAGACTGGGCAGATGTCTTCACAGACATTTGCCAGCTGATCTGTACATACCTTGAGAGCTCGGCCAGGGATGCCATCAGGTCCAGGTGATCCTTATGTGTGTTAATCCGTTTAAGCGATCTACACACATCTGCCCTGGATATTACAGGTGGCCAGGGGTCCTGGGCCTTTTGTACCTCCTCAGCCGGGGAGTTGCTCTCAAAATGTGCATAAAAGGTGTTCAGTTCATCTGGGAGAGATGCGGACATTACCTCAGCACTGCTGGTCTTCCTTTCGTAGTCCTTTTCGAGTCCAGGGTCGAAGGGTCCAGCCAAGTCTCCGTGAAAAACATAACGTTACAGTTCTTAACGTCCCGTTGAAAAGCCATCCTGCTCCTGAGTTCATCCAGCTTATTATCCAGTGATTGAACATTAGCCAGAAAAATGCTTGGTAGAGGAGGTTTCCTCAGCCTGACCAGCCTCTGGCCCGCGACCCCCGTTTCCTTCATCTCCTCCGCTACACCAGCTACAGCAAGAGGTAATCCAGCCATGGATATTCCCCATTGTTCGCTGCCAAGATAATCCATCCACCTGACAGGTGTGGCATATCAGGATGCTGATTAAACGGTATGATTAGTACACAGCTGTGCCTTGGGCTGGTCACAATAAAAGGCCAGTCCAAAATGTGCAGTTTTATTACACAACATAATGCTAAGTTTTAGGTATGTGAGGAGGAATACATTTCAGCAGATTTGTATTACCACAGATTCCATTTCTTTAGAATGACGCCGCTGGGATCACTCTCCTCGTCCGTGTGCTCCAGTTCAAATAAATACAGACGGCCACTTTCTGTCATTACTCTTAGTCTGACTCAGAAACCCCAAACATATCATCAAGGTCAGCAATGTATTTTACAGTGCAATTCCTTTCTATGGAACATAGATACATGTGGGCAGCATGAGCTCTGATGACGACTGCTCGTTACTCATGGCGCTGCTCTCCCGACTAGACGAAGATAAGAGCAGCTGACAAATAATACCATACCATAATAATAATAATACCATAATACATTGGTGATGTATTGTGACAGGGCTAGTTGGTAAGCTAATGTAGCTGGCAAGCTAACTGCTAACGTGCTAGCCAGCTGGGAACATGTTAACACTCGCCAGTCACTTTGCTCTCCAAGCTTCTTTCTAGTCCCTCTGTACTGTTCTGTTACTCCCCCTGACAGTTAGTTCTCAGGATTGTTCATTCTTGTTTCCTAACTGTTTGTAAACCCCGTCTCTGTTTTGGAGCAGTTTTTGAGTGCAATGGTGCAATCAAATCCTTTGTTTACTCTGAGTATGACTTTCTGAATTTCAAATTTAATTACATGTAAAACGCTGTTTTCATATGACAAGGACTTGTGTCCACATTAACAGTGTTTCCAGAGGGTTTTACTAGAGATGTCTGTCCACAGTGAAACACCCGAACAACATGAAAACAGTTCAGTCTTCTTCATTCTCATAAACACAGGTTAATGACAACAGCTCTGCTGTGCGATCAGCCACTGTGTATATACACTCCCCTCCAAAAGTATTGGAACAGTGAGGCCAATTCCTGTATTTTTGCTGTAGACTGAAAACATTTGGATTTTACATCAAAAGATGAATATGAGACCAGAGATCAACATTTCAGCTTTCATTTCCAGGTATTTACATCTGGATCTGATACACAACTTAGCACCTTTTGTTTGAACCCACCCATTTTTCATGTGAGCAAAAGTATTGGAACATGTGACTGACAGGTGTGTTTGAATAATTTGGTAAAGGTTAATCACATGGAACATGGAGACTGCACAACTCAAAACACTGTCCTTTACCTTTAAACAGGGTTAAAATCAATGTAAAATCTGTAGCATTTCTCTAGTAATAAAGTACAATAGCACGGTGTGGCTTTATGCACGCTAACTTTACCTTGCCATGCAATTGAGAACACAGTGGCCGACGGCTGGCGCCAAAATCCCAGGACATGAACTCCAGTAGTGTCTAAATCAAACCATTCCGTTCAAATATCGACAAGTAACATCATTTAAGTATTTTACAAGATATGTGTCTATTTACCGACTACTTTACACGACGGGGTCACAGCACCGTCCACTCTGCAAAATCTCCAGGGTATACTCATGTATACAGGAAGAAAGACCATGATGCACTGGGCGGAGTAACAATAACATCACTCAACGCTGCCACTTTGTGACCAAAATCAGCAATAGCCAGTGACACTGTAAAAGCCCACTCACAATCTTCTTCACATTTTAGTTTGACTTAAACAATGTTACACCCAAAAGAAAACAACAAAGAACACATGTATTTACGTTTAAACAACTTTGAGAGCTATACCAAACCTGAGTGGAAAATGACATCTGAGTAGATTTACCACCGGCAACATATATATCAACATATATATCATTTTAACCAGCAGTCATTAACAATCATTATTTTATAATCATGACTCATCATCATCAGACAAAATCAACACAAACACAGGTTAATGACAGCAGCTCTGCTGTGTATTCAGATATATCAACATTTAAACTGATGGATCACAGAGATGGTTAGAGTCGACTAAATATTGTCTTCTTACTATGACAAGCTGAAGTTTTGAAAGCTTCAGTATTTGTATGAAGCACTGGAAGCAATAATGGAGCAGGGCACATACGCCTGGTACCTGTGTTTCTATCATTTAACAGAGGAGTACTGTGGTACTTTGGATTTTAGCATAAAGAAAGTGAGGTTTAATGGTTAAGATTGAATGATTAAGGTTAATTAAGGATGGGGATTTGAAGTGTAATTAGGATTAGGTTCATGTTATCACAAGGTTTCAGATGAGACATGTACTGGTTAGGGTTGGGGTTGAGTGTGTGTTGATTAATCCCAGTTTATTCAGCAGTAATGGTGTTTGGTTTGCTGTGTCTCTGCTGCTGGCTGCAGACACAGATGAAGTGGTGCTTACAGAAATATAGAACTTGCATTTGCAGGTCTTTCCCCTCTCTGTCATCACGCTTTCATCTCCTCCACTTCCATCACAGCCCCCTCTCCTCCCTCCTCCATGTGTCTGAGGATGTGGCCTGCCCACTCACAAACACAGCATCCCCCTCAATTATATGCAAGACTCAGATCCTAAACCCTCTCAGCGCACTCCTCCACAGAGATTCTCTCCCCTTAATGTGATTCTGCGAGCTCTCACCATCTCTCCTTTATGCCACATTTCTATTTAATGTGTTTTTCTTCTCCTGCTCTTTCCACTGCACACAGCTCTATAAAGCACAGCTCATGAATAAATCGCAAGGTGTCAAGGTTTCAGCTCAGTTTGCCACGAGTTTAGATTTTGTGGTGTTTCTGGCAGCTCTGGGCATCGGGTCATGGTGAAAGACACTCACTGTTTAAGACAGAGGGGGGGGGGGAACCCAGGGGGACCCGAGGCTATGGTCGGAAGATGACATTAAGAGCCAGAGACATATGTAATAGATTTTAGATAATAGATTTCTGATACAGAGGGCTTATTCAACTAGTCTAGAACAGGAGCCGAGTAGGGGAGGAAACTGCCCAACTATAAAAAGGTGGATTGTCCTCCCAAGAAACACGACAGCATCAGTACGTAAAACAAACAGCTGTTTACATTTAGCTGACACAAACCTATAGTTACCAGGTGAATATGACTCTCGCCTGATAGGCAGAACTAGCATGATGTTGTTATACAACCACAAAACGTCATGATGGATGGGTCCACAAAGCATGTGACACAGGAGACTGCAGAGATAGTGTTCCGTTTCCAAACAAGCTAGCAGTATTTGTCTGCCAATACACTACTTTGGTGAAAACTGAAACTCCCAAACATCTGTTAGATGGAAATGTTGTTCAGACAAATTGTTCCTCAGAGGATGAATTGTAATAACTTCGGTTATCAACATTATGTGTGAAGTACTTTGGTTTAGAATAGAATAGAATTCCTTTATGCTTTGCACAGAGTACAACGAAATTGAGTAGCAATCCCAACAGAGCATTCACACATATCAAACAGCAAGTAGAATACCTTGTAAAGTCAACTGCTTAATTCTACTGTTTAGCTCATGATTGTTGAGACAAAACAACCTCTTGGCTTGGTTTTATTACACAGCCTTCCAATAGATTGTATAGTACATTTATTTTGGAAAAGGACACTCAAGGCTACTTTCCTGTGTATTTTTATCATCTACTCACAAATGACATTAAGCAACATTAAATGACATTGTCATTTTCTGTGTGTGTAGAGGTCCCACTCAGGTGCCAATAATAGTGGTATCAAATGAATGTCTATATGTAAAAATAACAACTGAAACAAGGGTTTAGTGAAGCAGGTGGGGCTGATACGCTCCTTGATTTTGTGACCAGCACCAAACCTCCAAACTTCCTCCAAGCTCACTGCACAGTGAGGTGCAGAACTGTCCATCAAAATTAAACAACTTATGAATATACTATACTTTTTCCTCAAACATTTTATGGCCAGTTTTTATTTTCTAGCTAACCAGAGACCTACACTGTGAGCCAGAAATGTATGGTACAACATAAAAGTGGTACAGTGGTACAGGACAGTGTCCTTTAATGCACAATTATCCTTAGGCTATACAGAAATGCTTTAAGGAACCAGAAATTATTCACCACTTTCTGTTGGTGGCAAGCAAGGGATGTCTCCATTAAGGTGATATGTGTTCTTTTGCAAAATGAATCCCATAGCACAGAGGTGACATCGATCAGTCCGTTTGTGCCTTCATCACTCCCATCTCTCTGCCTCCTGGACTCTTTATTAGCGAGGGTCAGACAATTAGCCTCTCCTTGAGAAGTTAAACAGAGACGCTCCTGTTGAGAAGCTCCTCATCAGCCAGTCCTTGATCTCATCCTCAGCACCTGTTTTAGAAAGAGGCCAGACAGCAATACATGATAACAGATAATTATCTGATCCAAAAAAAGTTAAATGTAAATTCATTCAAGAAGCACTGAAAACAAGCCTTGAAATCTGATTGTTCAAACCACCTCTGGAGGAGGATTGGGACTCATTCTAGGCAGATGTTGAAAATGTGTAAATGCATCAGTCTCTCCAAAACGCATATGTAATCTTAACTCCTCCCATAGTGTAACTATGTCAGTAAGCAGTCTGTGGAAATATCGACTGTCTGAGGTTATTAATATGCCCATGGTCTCTCTCCTCTTCTCTCCCCTGTGATAACGGCAGCTAAAGTTTTCCTGAAATTACTCTGAAATGAGCAGTTTGATCGTACGTGTAGAAATCGCTGGAGACATTCTTCATTAATGAGAAAGAGAACATTTACAATCTACAATATTACAATTACAACATTTTATTTTCATGTCTGGTCGTTTACACGACCCATCCCTCATGGGATTATTCACACACATTAACTAACAATAAACCAAACATTCCGGCATATTATCCCACCATCATCGAACAGCACAGTACATAAATATCAACCAAACATAAACATAAACATAAACCTCCCACAAATAACGCTCCAGGAGAGATCCCACAATGGAAAAACAACAAATATACAAACACACAAACACAGTCCCGTAAGCACAAGACACAATAAACAAATCCAAACAAGACAAAATCTACATCCATTAGTGCCAAACATTGTATGTTTGATCCAGTTCATAAACCAGTAATCTAATCCATATAAAACAGAGTCTGAGGAATTTATCTACCATATGTTACTTTTCTCCTCCTATCCCATGCTTTAGATAGATATTCAGAAAATGCAAAAACATTATCAAAAAGGTATTCAATTAAAGCTCCATTCTCAATACATATCAAATCTAAATCAGGAACATGAACTTTTTTAAACAATACTGATGTAGTCCAGCACTGACTGATCCTCATCAACACATCCTTGCCATAACGCACTGGCTGGAGGTGTTGAATTCCTGTTTACATTCCTGAATACATTACCTCTAACAATCGATGGAGAGATAATACTACATCATACCAGTGAGGCCTTGAGCCTTTTTATTTGTCACATTGCTGCATGGCTCTAGGGAAGGCGCCGTTGGTCTGTGCAGTGGCTGTAGATTCATATGGCCCGGTCACCCCAGCATTTAAAACAGCAACATTTTGGAGAAAAATCAAATAATTCCAATTGAATCAGTGCAATCTGTGTATCCAAGGCGAAGTGAAGTAAATCTGTGAATCTGTCACTTTGAGTCCACATTTAGTGAACTTGACTGACACATGGATTTGCACCACTGGCCAAAGCAGTGCTGATCTTTAAGGGAATGGTGACCTGGAGAATAAGAGGGAGGAAAAATCCAAAGCATGTGGTGGTGTCACTCATGTAATATCAAAGGCTTTTTATGATACTAAGGACTGGAGATTCTTCGTTCGGGTAAAATGTACTTATTTTTATTCAACAACAACTATTTACATAAATGTTGCCAATGATCCTTAGGGTTTCTTGGGTGTTCAGTGCAAATTTCAACCCAATCCAGTGAAAAATAAGCAATAGAATACACATACAAAGAATGGCAAAAATGATGAAATGATGACACTTCAGAAATTCATAACTATAAAAGTATTTGGAGTAGAGCTTCGCCTATCCCCCTCCTGAGCAACTTCTCCCCTGGCCATCTGAACCACCAGGTGAAACTTTATTTTTAATATTGGGGTTGATGCTCTACCTGTCTCTTTACCTGTCCCTGCCCTCCCCATAACTAACGTTAATGTCACTTTTTCAAAGTCATGTCAGTTTGTTTGCTGTTACTAAACAACGAGTAGGCTCGATTTTTATTAGAACCTTAATAATTTATTCACAAAATCGTGTCGCGCTATCTGTGAAAAGTCAGGAGCGCCAAATTCGCATCTGAATGATTTGGAATTTTGTGCCATTTATTCACATAGCTGTTGGTGTGTAAAGGCCTTTAGACTGAGACCAAATGAATTAACTGGCTATCTCTTCCCCTTTTTCAAGGATGGTGCCCCGAGGTGAATTTAAAGGTCAGTTAGATTCTGCTATATAGTGTAAAAACTGATCATTTCTGTTTTCTAACCCTAACCCAAAGTCAAGTTTAAGCACTCTACTTCAGTTTTGTATCAATTATGAATTATCATAATTATCATATTTTAATATCCTTTAAGCCATTATTGCTACAAGTGGGATTTAAAAGCGCTGTTTCCCCAGGACATGTGGATGAACTTTCCTGTGCAAATTTCCGCTGGGACCAGGCCTTCAGTCTTGTTGTGCAACAGTGTTTTTTGGCGAAGCAGGCCAAACCATTAGCGGTGCAGAAGGGGGGGGGGAGTGCTAAAAGTGCATCTAGAGGAAAGTGCAACTAGAGGACAGTACTGAGTGTGGCTCTTCTGCTTTTTCACATATGAAAGACTTGAACCATTTAAGCATTTCCATATAACCAACAGTAAGTTGGTTAAGTTGGATGCATGTTCAATGGCCAGACTGAAATGGGAATATGTAACCTGGTTTAAAAAGTCATTGAATCATTCAGTGATATTTCTAAATGTTGGAAACAATGTTTTCACTTTGTCAAACATATTTTACAAACAGGCTTTTAGAAAATCTTAAGCCTCTTTTAAACTGTTAAATGATCTGGGATACTGCATGTCTCTTGCTTTAGTGTTGTTTTATGTGTGTAGTTTAAAAAAGGTATTTTCATTAATGACTGTGATCATACTGTAATGTGCCATCACCATGCAGCTTTTCTCATACAATTCATCCATTCTTGGATGGAGACTCACCCTATGTCTTTTCTTAAAGCCAAACCTTTCTGTTCTGCTGCACTGCTGCCTGTCCTTTCTTTTCACCCTCAGGTATTATTAGCTCATTACATTTTAAAGAGCCCTTCCCTTCCCTCTGGTGATGTATGGTCCTGTGAGGAGTGAGAGGAGAGAACTCGCTCAGCACAGCAGCTTGATCTCTGCCTCCTCTCTGTCTCCTGAGGTTGGGGGTATCAGAATCAGTATATCTATATCTATATCTATAGATATATATATATATAAATAAAAAGACCCAATAACAAATGTAGACAGTAAGACAATAGAGCAATGGTGCAGAGTGCAAAGGCTGCTGAAATAAATATTACTGTAACAGGTAGCTTTATATACATGACGTTAGTTGGATATGACAGTAGGGCTGTGCCATATCATATCGTTCATAATAATACCAGTATAAACTTGTACACGAAAAAAAAGTGTCATCAGCCTTCTCTCATCAGTATGAGGAAACTCAGAAGTCGCGTGAGGCCAAAAGCAAGCAAATGACTCAGCTGAGCATAGCTGGAGTACTGGCAAGTGGAACTCCATTGGACAGGAAAAGCAAACAGTGGAATGAAATTACTCATGCGGTTTCATTTTGTTTGGCTAATGATATGATGCCAATCCGAACGGTTGAAAAGGAGGGCTTTAAGCGACTGATTAAGATAGCCCAAGATACAACATCCCAGGTAGGAAATACCTTTCAAAGACAGCCTTGTCTCAGATGTATGAAGAATGCTACGACAAACTAGCAGCTACGCTATCGTCTGTGAAGTTTTTTGTCTCAGCCATGGACATGTGGTCGAGCCAAACGTCGGAGCCGTATATCAGCTTGACCGTGCACTACATCGACAGCGACTGGAAACTATGCAACTCCTGCCTGGAGACAAGCTTCTTTCCCGTAGATCACACTGGCAAAAATATTGCGAGTGGTTTAAGGGAGTTTCTTCAGACGTGGAATCTGGAAGAGGACAAACAGGTCTGTGTAACAGCGGACAGCGGTGCCAATGTTGTGAAAGCCATTGCTCTCAATAACTGGACCAGACTGTCATGCCTTGGCCATCGTCTGCACATTGCCATTGGTAAGTTTCCTTTACCATAAAAAACCACCAAGAAAAACTTATGAGAGAGAGAGGATGTGTGTGTGTGTGTGTGTGTGTGAGTGAGTGAGAGAGCAAATTTTAGCATAAACATTTTTCAACAATTTAAGAATGTTTTTACATTTTTTATATGTACACTATATGCTACATTATTTCTAATAGACATTGGTGAATTTATTACCATTAAGACACTACTAATTATTTGAGTGATGATCTCAAACTGAACACTCATCTTTCTTTCTCTTCAGAGAGAAGTGTGAAGGACCCCAGGATTGACAGAGCAGTGGGAGTCTGCAAGAAGATTGTGGCTGCTTTTTCTCACAGCTGGAAGAGACAGCGGGCACTCTGGGATATTCAAGCTGAAATGGGCCTGCCTCAGCACAAACTTGTCACAGAATCTCCCACACGATGGGGATCAAGACAAAAGATGATCCAGGGCTGTTGGAACAAGAGAAGGCCATCACGGAGGTCTTGGCTGCTGAATGGTCAACCAGACACCTGGCGCTAACATGGCAAGATGTACAGATTCTTGATTCTGTGAGCAAGGCTCTAGGTCCTGTCCTTGAATTCACAGATGCATTCTCTGCTGAAGACTAAGTCACCATCTCATGCGTGAAGCCTGTTCTTCAGATATTCAACAGTGACATCCTACATGCAAAGGAGAATGACACAGATCTCACCAAAACAATCAAGAAGTCAATACTGAACTACATGGACAGCAAATACGAAGACCCTGTGACAGAGGAACTTGTAAGTATGGCAACTATGGTTGACCCACTTTTCCGCACTCAACACATGAGCCAAGAGGAGATCAAAGCCAATCAAGCCAGAGCAGTTGGAGAGGTGGAATCACTTCTATCAGAACAGAGTGCCACAGCAGCATCAAAAAAAACCCCTCTTGAATCAGCAGAAGACACCAAAGGTGCTTCGAAAAGACCAAAGAAGACCCTTGGAAGGCAAGACAGGCAACTTTATTTAAAGTTTACGACGGTATTTTTAATTTTATTTTTATAAGCAGTGTTTACATTTTGACTGAAGGTTTGTTTTGATTACTGCTGTTAACCCTTGTACTTAAAATATGAGGTCAGTTTTATTAGGTGATAATATTTGCACTGCTGAAGAGTATAAGATTAGTATTTTTATTTATTTTTATAAGCAGTGTTTACATTTTGACTGAAGGTTTGTTTGGATTGCTGCTGTTTACACTAAAAATTTGAGGTCAGTTTTATTAGGTTTTATTACCTACTTTTATGTTTACATTTTGACTTATGTTGTCACTTTGCAGTTTACACTAATAAATGCTTATGCAATCACCAATAAAACATTGTTCAGTATTTTTTTTTCATATCGTCTTGAATATCGTTACCACAAATTATCCTGAAATATCATGATATTATTTTAAGGCTATATCGCCCACCCCTATATGACAGCGTGCATAGACTGGGTTTGAGTGATGATATTTACATGTTAAAAAAGCAGCTTGTATTTAAACAATGAGAATATATAATTTACAGGTACAGTGGATGTTTGGGTCACAGGGTTATTGCACAGGGATTGTTCCTGACGCTACGTGACTGGTGTTAACTGTTCATCAGAGTGATAGCCTGTGTAAAGAAACTGTTCTTGTGTCTGGTTGTTTTGGCATACAGAGCTCTGTGGCGCCTACCAGAGGAGAGAAGTTGGAACAGGTTGTGTCCAGGGTGTGATCTCCAATGATGCTTCCTGCCTGTTTCCTGACTCTGAACATGTATAAATCCTGAATGGAGGGCAGGTTGGCACCAGTGATTCTTTCTGCAGTCCTGACTGTCCGTTGTAGTCTGTTCCTGTCCTGTTTGATGGCTGATCCAAACCAGACAGTGATGGATGTGCAGAGAACATACTGAACAATGGCGGTGTAAAATTGGATCAGCAGCTCCTTAGGCAGGTTGAACTTCCTGAGCTGGCGCAGGAAGTACATCCTCTATTGGGCCTTTTTTCTGATGGTGTCTATATTGGATGCCCACTTTAGATCCTGGGAGATTGCGGATCCCAGAAACCTGAAGGTTTCCACAGCAGACACAATGCTGTTCAAAATGGAGAGAAGGGGCAGTGTTGTGAGGCTCCTCCTGAAGTCCACTGTCATCTCCACAGTTTTGAGCGTGTTAAGCTCCAGGTTGTTCTGCCGCACCAGAGGATCAACTTTTCAGCCTTCCTTATGCAGACTCATCACCGTCCTGGATGAGGCCAATGACCATTGTGTCATCTGCAAACTTCAGGAGTTTAACAGACGGGTCTCCTGAGGTGCAGTCGTTGGTGTGGAGGGAGAAGAACAGTGGGGAGAGCACACACCCCTGGGGGTCGCCAGTACTGACTATTCAGGTGCTGGATGTGATGCACCCCAGCCTCAGGTGCTGCCTCCTGGTTGTCAGGAAGTTTGTGATTCACTGACGGGTGGGGGCTGGCACAGTGAGCTGGGTGAGTTTGGAGTGGAGGATTTCTGGAATCATGGTGTTGAACGCCAAGCTGAAGTCCACAAACAGGATCCTCGCATATGTCCCTGGGGAGTCAAGATGTTGCAGGATGTAGTGCAGTATCATGCTGACTGCATCATCCACTGACCTGTTTGCCCAGTAGGCAAACTGCAGGGGGTCCAGCAGGGGGCCTGTGATGTCCTTCAGGTGGGCCACCACCAGTCTTTCAAAGGATTTCATGACCACCGACGTCAGGGCAACGGGCCTATAGTCATTTAGTCCTGTGATGGAGGGTTTCTTGGGGACCAGGATGATTGTGGAGTGTTTGAAGCAGGATGGGACTTCACACAGCTCCAGAGATCTGTTGAAGATCTGCATGAAGATGGGCGCCAGCTGGCCAGCAGACTTCAGGAAGGAGGGTGACACGCCGTCTGATCCTGGTGCCTTCCTGATCCTCTGTCTCTGAAAGAGGTGGGAGTCAGTGGGGAGGGGTGAGGGCGTGACAGGGGGTGTAGGTGGTTGTTTGGTGTCAGAGCGGGTGAGGGGTGTGAAAGTGGTCTTATCAAACCTGCAGTAAAACACATTCGGGTCGTCAGTCAGTTGGTGGTTCTCCACGGTGTGGGGGGATGGTTTCCTGTAGTTGATAATGTCCTTCAGGCTTCTCCACACCGACGCAAAAAGCTGAAAAGCTGTCAGTGATAGGCGTCCTTTATAACAGTATAGCAGTGGTCCAGAATGTTTGTATCCCTGGTGGAACCTTAATGTGCTGTCTATATTTTGGAAGTTGATGGCTGAGGTTCGCTCTGTTGAAATCCCCAAGAACAATGAGCAGGGAGTCTGGATGGTTGTGCTCCAGGTTAGTTATCTGGTCAGCCAGGTGTTGTAAGGTCTCACTAACACAGGCCTAAGGATCTAAACACTGACTAGAATAAATGAGGAAAACTCCTGTGGTGAATAAGAGTGTTTACAGTTTATGAAAAGTGTCTCTAAGTGAGGACTGCATGATTTCTTCAACACTGTGACATCTGTACACCAAACTTCGTTAACATAGAAGCAGATTCCGCCTCCTCTCATTTTCCCCGATAGCTCCGTTACGCGGTTCAGTCGGCGGAGTTGGAAGCCCATTAGATGAGTGAGCGATCCGGGATGTGCTCACCAATCCAGGTTACAGTGAAGCACATGGTGGCAGATCTGCAAAAGTCTGAGTTTGTTCTGTTGAGTCCATCTTGTTGCCCAGAGAGCGGACATTTGCCAGATGAATTGACGGGAGCTGCTGCTCCTCCGACTAAAAGCTTGGTAAAACTTTCTGGTTCAATGAAAACCAGAGAAAAGTCTAATAGTAGACAGCTGACAGTCTGATCTTTAAAAGTTCTTCCCTGGTGAATGTGACCAGAGAGGGAGAGCAGAAAAATAAACAAATGAACAAAAACACAAAAAGGACTAGAGAGCGAAGTACCGAGGCTGCCGCCGGCGGTGCCATCTTGCAGTATTTATGGTGTAGCACTGTCTGCATTAACAGTGCAAGTAGGAGAGGTATTCTTCCAAATTACAGACATTTAAGCCAGTGCATTTGAGCAGCTACTAGTGTTTTAAGTTATTTTTTTAGCGTTAGTAATAATAATAATAATAATAATAATAATAATAAAAACGGGTATTTTCTATAGTACCTTTCAAGGGACCCAATGACGCTTTACACAAATGGAGGCAGACAAAACAAACACCACAAGAACAAAAAAGGAAAAAAAAAAAA
>NTHP01000021.1:586875-596922 GCA_003416845.1 Oplegnathus fasciatus
GGGAACCAGAAACATGACTGGAGAGGAGGGACAGGGAGACGGACCATGACATACACAGAGTGAATGTGGTGGATAGTCGTAGGGCGCCGGGATGCTAGAACAATCAGGGAAAAGTAAAATGGAGAGCATTTTATCAGATTCCTAAGGATGCTGAAAGACGACAGAAATGGATTACTGCCATAAAACGTGCTAGAAGCGAACAGAAGAAATCCCACAAGCAACGGATTCCGCTTATGTAGTGACCACTTCATATCAGGTACAGAATACAACGCTTCCTAACATTAATATCAGATTTATTTAACAGGCTTTCAATACGGTTTCTGACAGTTTTACATACTAAAAGGTAAGTGCGACCTATGCATTATGCCGTGGATGAAGACTAACATTAAGCTAAAAGAAACCTGTTGCTCACTAAAATGTTGCTGGACATTTTCGGTCAGTGAACTGTGGTATCAATGCGGAACAAATGTGGGATAAGGATAACAAATTACTTATATTGCCATAATTATTATTATAATAATAATAGATATAACTATACAGTTAAAATCATCCATACAAAAAAATCTTGCATTAAGGTTAACTTAAGTCTGGAAGTGTGGAAGAGAGTAATATTTGATAGTTTCTAACAATGAGATTCATGTAAGAGTCAGACTTTGATACCGCTACATCTAATAAACTTGTAACTACATGTGCATTTACTTATGTTTTAGGGGAAAAGAGTGATAACCCTCTGTCACCCGACTACGTCCCTCCATCTTCAAACATGTACCATCCCCGGAGAAGAGAAGAAGAAGAATGAGGTTAGATGGATTCAACAGAAGACAGAAGAGCAAACTCCAAAGAAGAGAGCAAGAAAAGAAGTCATCAGCTGCAGTAATCCTTCCTTTTTTTNTTTTTTATTGTGCAACAACAATACAGTAGTGACTGCAAACATAGACGAATGGGTGTAAGATACACAAGGACCGACGAAGGATGAGAGAGAAAACAATAACAGCAACAACTAAAACAAAACAATCAAAGACAAACACAAATAAACAAACCCAAACAACAAAAACAGAAACAAACAACAACAACAACAACAACCAAAAAAAAATGGGTCACGTACAGAACTTGACATGATACTTATGATGATCAGAACAAAACAATCATGGTAGGCATGTTTATGTTTTTGATGGTGACCGTAAGGGATAGAGGAGAAAGTAAAGAAATAAAGAAATAATAATAATGATAATGCCAATAGCAATGATAATAACAATAATGACACACATATTGAAGAATAAATAAGTAGGTAATGATGAGGACAGTGAAAAATAAGTAAATAGATAAATAAATGAGGTGAGTGGGGGCACTTGTGTCACCGGCAGTAGGGGGAGGTTCTTACTTGTGCAGTGATGTAGACATTTGTATCACTTTTATACAAACAAGACACTTTCACCACAAAATGAGCTTATATGCAGACGACATCCTGTTATACCTAACAAACCCCTCTACAGCCCTTCCGGAAGTCTTCAGTCTCATATCCTTATTCTCAAAAATCTCTGATTACTCCATAAATTGGTCTAAATCTAAAATTCTACCACTCTGTGAGGCAGGCTGGAATGCTGCGTCTAAAAAACTCCCTCTGATGATAACAACAGGTAACATTAAACACCTTGGTATTAACTTCTCCGCCAAGCTGTCAGAGCTATTCCTTCTGAATTACGTACCATTACAAAAAATATATATATATAAAATATGATTGCCAAGAACTATCATTATCAGACCTCCCGTTCCTTACCCAATCAGTTAAAAAACATAACTGTTTCAAAAACCCATTCATAGCAGCGGCTCTGACAGCTTGGTGGAAATATACCCCAGTATGGCAAAACCCAGATTCTCAGATTAAAAATAAACCACTAGCATTCAATTCATGGAAAGGAACACGAATTACACATTTAAAACACTTATTTCATCATGGCTTACTCATATCCCACGAAACACTAAAACAGACATATGACATCGGTGATAACAGCTTCTTGCAATACTCACAACTGAAACACTGTTTAAAAGGAAAAATCACCACATCAAACAACATTCTGCAACCACCACCATTGTTCAACCAACTCAAACTCATAGCCACTCAGAAAAAACGCCTCTCAAAAACCTACAAACATCTAATAAAAACAGACAACAATATCCCACGACCGNTATATATATATATATATATATATATATATATATATATATACACACTATATATTTGAGTACATTTCTAAAGAAAGGCAAATAGCATTAAAAAACAACCAAATAGATTCATTTAACAAATACTGGACCCCTCTTATCAATAACACTTGCCTACCCCTGTGACACAAATTAATAAACATACACACACAAACACATCATTGCACATGCAGTAATCCTTCCAACAGATTGCCCTCAAGACAGCAGCAAGCACCCTACTGCAGACCAGATTCTTGTAGGAGAATCTCCTGTGAAGGAATCTACCCACACAGAACTTGAAAATGATTTCCATCCAGCCTATCCCTGATGATGATAATGATGATCCAGCAACTCCACTATGTAACAGTGAAAACTGTAAGAAACACATTAAATCTCTTGAGTTGGAATGCCAAGCTCTGAGGACTGAAAATATGTTGTTAAAAGAAAAAATGAATAGAACTGGACTGAATGAGATGAGTCGACAAAACAATGATAAAAAGGTTCATATTCTCACTGATTTACCAACATATTCACTACCGATGACAGTCTGGCCTAACATTATTTCGGCAATATATAGCTTTAATTAAGCTTAGAATGAATTTGTCTTTTGACTTTTTGGTTCATTATTTTGGCATTGATTCGACCACTGTTTCAAAGCTTTTCAAACACTGTATTAGTGTAATGTATTGTAGACTAGTGCCAAGTCTAGTTATATGGCCTGACAGGGAATCATTAAGAAAATCTCTTCCATATGCATTTAGGAACAGTAACTTTGAAAAGACAGTTTGCGTTATTGACTGTTTTGAAATATTTATTGAGAAACCAAGTAACTTATTAGCCATTGCTCAGTGTTATTCAACATACAAGTCACACCATACAATGAAATATTTCGTACAAGTGACAAGTTCATCACAGAGCAAAGTAATTTTTTATCTCATTTGCTCCCAGGGGACCTAGTTTTGGCAGACAGAGGTTTCAGTGTCAGAGAGTCCATCCATTCTTACCAAAATGATTTAAAGATTCCAGCATTCACTCATGGCAAGAAGCAGTTAGATCCTGTTGACTTGGAGAACACAGAAGCTTAGTATCTCTTAGGATACGCATTAAGAGTCATTGGAGTTCTCCATCAAAAATATACTGTTTTGCAAAGCACTGTCCACAAAGGTTTCACTGATATTGACAGAGAAAATGATGTGACATACCTCGACAAAATTGTAAAAGTATGTTGTGCTCTTACAAATGTCATTGAATCTGTTGTACCCTTTCAGTGATCCCGTAACAGATGAGGTCATGTTACTCGTAACAGATGAGGTCATGTAACTCATAACAATTCGGCCATCATACAATACTTAAAAACATTAACTTGTGGACTGAATAATAATAGATGTGTGGGCATTGTCATACATCTGAATATTTTGCCAATGAACTGAATTCAATTAGTTAACAGTAAATAAACCTGTTTTTCTCACAGTTCCTCAAACTCCTTTTGAGGAGAAACTGATGTGTTTTATTGACCCTAAAAATATCAATTTGTTATGAGAAGGCTAAAAAACAGGGCCATTAACTCCTTTTTGAATCTTCTCACAACTGATTAGTTTTTTAGGTTTTTTTGTGAATTGATCACTTTTCTGCAGCTGGGACATATCCACTGTTTAGGATTCTTTTCATGTGAAAGCATGTTTAGTGAAACTTTCTAACTGAACAAAAACCTGATGCACAGACAAATATGTTCCCTACTTCTGGCTCACGACAGTAGCACCACTTTTACCAAATGCTGCTGCTGGTTTTGGAGCAGAAAAATACTTGGCAAGCAACTCTGGAAAGATGCATTTCTTAAAAAAAGTCTCTAGCACATTCCAATTCTTTGTCAAAGAATGCCACATCTGGTGTCACACGTTCCACAACAGGTTAAGTACTATCCAAGTCCAAAGGATAAAATTACAATATGGTTTGTCAGGAACAAATAGCTGCATTTGTACTTGGTAATAGTATGCTTCAGTCTGATGGTTCCTTGATCATATTTTCAAGGAAAAAGTCTGCAACAGAGTTTGCAGCCTCATTTACAGAGAGGACCTTTGCACAAAATGGGCACTTTATTTCTATGACACCTGAAACACAGCAGCTGCAGGAAACATATCCATCAGGTGAGGCCCTGACAAATGGGTGTAAGGGTGAAATCCTGAATTCAGCAGTTTCTACCAGGACATCTGAGTGTGAGAGGGGATGCTGCATTTCATAGTATTTTCTGCTTACAACCCCATGTGGAAAACATAAAGAGTTTAGATATCTTTTAGACAGTACTAATGCCTAACAGCAATGTATTAACATAAACATTCATCTCACAGACCAAAGGCTATTACGTGATAAATACCATTACAAAACAGAGTGGAGGCTGAGTGGAATTTGTTGTTTGATTTTGAGATAGCACACAAGCCCAACTGCTGAATCTTCTATGCTGCTCATAAATACCTGGTAGCCTCAGTGGTGAAGCTATGAGACTTTGGGCATATTTTTCTTATTAGGGACACTGAGGGCTGCTGATGTCTGTCTTTGTGGCTGCTCTGAAGGTAGATGCTGTTATCCTACCGCTTCTTTGATCAAACCAGATTTTGGACTTAAGATTGTGCTCGAGTCTCCTTGTCTACAATATCACTCTGAAAATATGATTCAAAGTGTTACACAATTACAATTTTAAGTCAGAAAATGCACCTCTGGTTTTTACACTGACAGCATACACATGCAGTACATGTTTAATTTTAGATTAGATTATTATCAGCTATTAATCCTAAACAATGATTTACCTGTTCTTTGGTCACAGTTATGTGTTCAAACAGTGCTTCTGCTCGGTCTTGTGACTCTGCTAGGTTGACATCTCTTGCCTGCTTGTCATAAAGATTTGTGAGGGGTTCTGGTAGATCTACACTTTTGCTTTCGCTCTCATTTTACATTAGTTCGAAAAAAAAATCTAAGACTTTTTCTACGTACACAATAGGTATATTTCTCTCAAATTTTGTTCACACATTTTTAAAATCCGTGTTAGTGAGCACTTCTCCTTTGCCAAGATAATCCATCCACCTGACAGGTGTGGCATATCAGGATGCTGATTAAACAGCATGATTAGTACACAGGTGTGCCTTGGGCTGGTCACAATACAAGGCCACTCTAAAAATGTGCAGTTTCATTACACACCAGAGCTGTTGGCCATGAATTGAATGTTCATTTTACTACCATAAGGTCTCTGGCTGGATATAATGTGTTAGGTGGTCAATATTTTTTTTTTTTTGTTTTAATTTTCTCCTTGCCTGAAACAAGGTCAGCATTTTTCCCCTCCAGTTTAATGATTTTTAATGGTCCTAACATGTCTGCCTCCAGCTTGCCCCCTTTTCTTTGCTCCTGTCTGACATTTTTTTGGCGGACAAGATCCCCCACCTTCTCCTGGCTTTTTTGGACACTGCATTTAACTTCTTTGAAGAAGAAGGAGGAGTCCTGCTTTTGTCGGCCTTCAGATGTCTGCTCTCTAAGCAACAGGCTGCTGACTTTGTCTTCGGTGAACTGCTACAAATCACAGTTAGAAAGTAGAGGACATATATGGAAACTTTTTTTTTTTTTTAGAAAGATGAGAACATTAGACAATCTTAATTCATACTCTTTTGGCACCTCCGAAGGATTCCTCGCCTCCCTCTCAAACATCAAAAAGTACGGGCTGCACTTTCAGTTTCTCCACAAGCCCATTGGTCTGTGGCCTTTTATTGTGACCAGCCCAAGGCACACCTGTGTACTAATCATGCTGTTTAATCAGCATCCTGATATGCCACACCTGTCAGGTAGATGGATTATCTTGGCAAAGGAGAAGTGCTCACTAACATGGATTTAAAACAATGTGTGAACAAAATTTGAGAGAAATATACCTATTGTGTACGTAGAAACCAGAACCCCTCACAAATCTTTATGACAAGCAGCCAAGAGATGTCAACCTAGCAGAGTTACACGACCGGGCAGAAGCACTGTTTGAACACATAACTGTAGAGCAGAGGCTTCTTTCAGTGCCCAGCCTCTCACACAAGCGGTAGTTGACCTTAAAATGATCAGCTGGACAAACATGAAATAAGTCAGCACAGCAGTAGTTACATATAGGGCACTCATAAGGCATCATTACTGTACCTTGACTCTGAGCCCTGGTCTGTTAGCAGTATTTTAGGTGTACCAAATTTATAAAAGAAATCAAGAATACAATTTGTCACCTCAGCTGCACACATATGTGCTGGTTGCCACTATCTGTTTGTGTAAGTTTACCCACCAGGTCCATCCCAACAAGTTCAAGAGGCTCTGTTACCTGAGAGAAAAACAAAGGGGAAAAAATACATTGGAAAGATATCACTAATGTGTTTGAAAGCTGACAGTGTATGCCATTGTTTCCTTTACCTCTATAGGATTGCACTGTTTCTTTGATATTTGCCCTCTTGGACAGGCACTGTGGACACTGAGCAACCTAAAACATACAAATATCGCTTAAAAATTAGGACAATAACTGAAAACATCAGTTCAGTGTTACATCGAGAGACAGGCTTTCTACATTTGTAAAAATACACATTACACTTCTCTGTCCTCCATTAATGAACCTGAATGTGTATTCCACCTCATTATGTTGAAGATACTAACTCACCCACTTGCGAATGTCCTCCTCCATGTCAGGCCAATAGTACTGGTTTATGATGGCACTGCGGGTTTTCTCAACTCCACAGTGCCCAACGAAATGGCTGGAATGAAAGATGGAGTTTGCTTCTTCTGCAGTGCACACAACTTTTGCCAAGTGCCCTGACCTGTTTTTTCTCGCGCCTGCAGATGTAGTACAGGTCTCCATCTGGTGTTTAAAAGTCACAATATTTGATTTATTGGGAGTTGTACCATAGCAGATGATTGTATTCTTAAATCCATATGGCATGCATCCTTACAATTTATCCTAAAGGTGTCAGCTCTTCTCTTGATCACACATTTTCCTTTGCTGGTTAAGCCTTCAGGATATTGGTTATGGAGTTTCAGATCCAGCACCTCTCAAACAATTTTGGGATCCATTTTTGACCACCCTACACAAGCAAAATAACAAATACAGACAAACCACACTACCAGAGACAGATACAACAAACCTACAATACCAGCCTCTCTCAAAAACACACGAGCACACCTCAATTTCTCACCCACTGTCATTCACAAGGACAATCACTCTGTCACAATCAACACTCAATCACACTATCACTCACTATCACTCATTCTAACTATATCTCACTCTCACTATCTAATCACTGTCTAATCTCCTCACAAACCCACAAAGTTGTGACATGTAAATCGACCTTATATAAAGTATTCCACCCCTAATGATTAGGCTATAGTTTTGTGTGTGTGTGTGTGTGTGTGTGTGTGTGTGTGTGTGGTTACAGACATTTATCTCTCTCACCACAGTACTCAGCACACTCTTTCATCCAAATTAGACACAGCTGTTTTTTGCAAATAGGGACAGAACTTGCCCTATTGTCTGTGTGGACCATCCCTCCACAGAGGGGGACTTTTATTGTAAAGCATGCATGAAATAAAATCCTAGATTATTAATAATGATTACATTACAAATCATTATTGTCGTCTTCAGTCACAGTAATAGGTCACTCTAACTTCTATGTAAGAAGACACAGAGCTTGCATTGCATATTGAACTTGAATTTGTCCACTGTGTCAACATGTGTAAAAATTTGTTTTTTGTTTTTTTTACACCAGAGCTGGCGTGTTGCCTATATTAAGGATTTGATTTTGGTGGGTCTACATGATGCAAAGTAGAAAATACAGCCACTATTTTTAGAATATATTGTATATATTGTATTGTGAATATATTGTTAATGTGATAGAGAAGCGAAGTAATTGGAATGTTTATTTCCTGGTTAGTTGACAGGGGGTCCTCAAAGGCCGTGCCTATGGCACATCTGCCTCATGCACGGGAATATCACCAATTAATTCAAGCCATCAGTTAAACCAACACACCAGACAAGCACAGAAAATTCACCCTTCTTCCACCTTGATCGGTTCAATGCTCATACACGCCATCTCCTCCGATGTCTTCTCTCTTTTCTGCATTGCAGCAATTTCAGTAAAAGTAACTGTTGTTCAGCATTTATTAACTCCAACTCCAACATGATCCACTTAGTTTCAGTCACCATTGTTTTTATTGAAGTACACAAAGAAACCATAACAAATACAGTGGCATAGAAACCCTACCACCAACTAGTGTTTTGGCAGTGTAATTGCAGAGCGACGCAGACACACTAGCGGACAAGTATAAATACTCACAATGGCGTAGGCCACTTGTGTAGGCAGCACACCAGCTGGCCTGCAGCCTCCTTATCTGTCAGCCATTGAGCAAGTTTCCATTCAAAGCCTTTTGTCTGCAGGGGAACTGCACAGTGCCGCTGCTATCACATCTCAGCCTCACAATGTCTCTGTGTAACATGAAAATGATTTGTATTGTAATAAATAAGTTCCTGTGTTCCTTCAGCCTCATAATTAAACATTTCCTTATAAAATCAAACTGAACCAGAAAACCATTTTTGTTGAATGTGATCATTTGGGTGAAATACTGTATATTGAGTCAATATTTAGACATGAGATGGTTTATGCATACGATCGAGCTGAAATGCAAGAGAGGTTAATGGGATTTGAAACTATTGCAATTGCTCAGTTTGCTGCTCAGCGCCTGGAGGAATGATTTTAATTTGGTGTGGAGACATGATTTACTCAAGAACCAATTTTCTTTCTGAAACAAATGTGGTCCCGTCAGCAGGGTTCATCGTGGCAGCACATAACCTCTTCATCTGAATTTTACACAGTTTGTGTTTTATTAATGATCCTCCAAAGAAGGCAACTTTAAGTCTAAAAAAAACTTTATACACAAACTCAAAAGCAGTAATACTGAAATAGTAGTGTTAAAGGCAAAATGAGTAGGATTTGTTGGTTGCGGTTTGTAAACACAACATTCAACATTGGCCCTTCCTTCCCGGCTCAATGACCACCAGAAGGTGGTGTCACATGCTTACAATCTGGCACCTGGTCACTGCATTTTTATAGAGTCCCACACCTCACGCTGTTATTGGCTGGGGGCTACACACCACTGCCCAAAGGTTGACACCCAGAAACGTCCTGAACACAGCAAAATAAGAAAATCCAGCAGCTAGATAGTAATGTTAACTATAGTAACTTTGAATAATAACTAATTAAAAATAGTCTTAGGGCAATCCTTAGGCCATTATCCGGGTGGTTGGGATCCTTAATGATTCTCCTAGCCTTAGTCTTACACCGCCTGGTGTAAATGTCTTTTATGCAGCGTAAAGCACCACCTATGATGTGTTCAGCCAAATGAACCACTCTTTGCAGGGCCTTGCGGTCCTGTTTGGTACTGTTCCCGTACCAGGCAGTGATGTTCCCCGTCAGGATTCTCGATGGTGCAGGAGTAGAAATTCCTCAGTATCTGAGGGGATATCTGGAATTTCCTCAAGCGTCTGAGGTGAAACAGTCTCTGCCTTGCCTTCCTCACCGCAGAGTCAGTATGCAGTGCCCAGGTCAGGCCCTCAGTGATGTGGACACCAAGGTATTTGAAACTGTCCACCCTCTCCACCGAGGACCTGTTGATGTTAAGGGGGGTGTAGTTCCTCCCCTGCTTCTTCCCAAAGTCCACTATCAGCTCTTTAGTCTTGCTGACGTTCAGAAGGAGGTTGTTGTCCTGACACCAGCGGGTCAGGCCCTCTACCTCCTTCAGGTAGACCTTTTCATTGTTATCTGTGATCAGGCCCACCACAGCTGTGTCGTCAGC
>NTHP01000021.1:601078-646293 GCA_003416845.1 Oplegnathus fasciatus
AATGTAAGTGACAAGGAGAGAAGACCTGTCAAGTTAAAGTGCCAATGAAGTATTTTATTAGAAATAAAGAAACATAACTATTTACAAAAGAGCATGGGGTGTGGCGAGTAAATTCATCAGTAGTAAGTGGAATGTATGGATGAGTAAGGAATGTGCATGTGCAAGTGTTGCAGGCAGCAAAATGTTCAACCAAACCAAAACTTGGACGGTGTGGATCCTAGGAGAGAGAGAGAGAGAGACAATGAAAAGGGCTGGTATTTGTAGTTTTGGTGGAGACCTAACCAGGTGCCACCAGATTAGGCTAATGACCCTCCTGGGTGCAGGCTCCTGCAGGAAGTGCAAACAGAAAGGGAGGGGTCGTAACAATTGTTAATCTGAGTTCCAAATTGATACTTTAGTCCACTTTATGAGACTGAATCATTCGGCGATAGATAGTGACTTTATTTAAACAGACGTTTATTTAAATGAAAATCTTCAAGATTATATCTTTAATATTAAATGACTCGGATCAGGATCAGGGGCAAAAAAACGTGATCGGGACACCCCTTGTTAAAACAGTTACAGGCCGATAGTGGACGGTTATTCAGTAAAATCCTAAAGCGTCCAAGAGATATAAGAGTGTTCAGTTTTAGGTCATGTTGCAAGAGATTCCATGAGTCTGCTGCATTACAGTAATGCACATCTTCTGAATTATCATCTGTACACTACATATTTTCTCTGTAGTTCATACTGTGAACTTTTGCACATTCCTGCAAACTGTACAACTCTTCCATTTTAAAAAACATATTTTATATTTATAGTTTTTTCATATTGTTATTGTTGATTTTTCTATTTTATTTATGTTCCTTGACTGTTGCAGTACTTGCTTTTTACTTGCTTTTTATTTTTATTCTTTTACTATGTTTATTGTTATGCACCAAAACACCAAAGCAAATTCCTTGTATGTATAATTATTAATTGTATTAATTATTTTCTCTCTGCTATGTTTGTGATGTGTACATTTATTTACAATTTATTGCCTGTTTTTTTTTTTTTATATANNTTATATAACCAAATGCCAAATTACCCTTTGCATATTTCCAAACATAATCTGTTAAGTTGTTTAAATGTAGGCCTTCCACATTTTCATAGTTTCAGTTTCATTTTGTGTATTTTCTTCTCTGTATTTTGAAATAATTTTTCCCTGTCCTGCTAAAACCATCATGATGTTCTGCACTTGCATCGTTTGAAGACGGCCCCCTGATTGTCACCACATTTCATTGGCCGATGGGAAAAGATGATTGTCTGAATGCCTGTTGACCAAAATGAACCTCAACAACCTTTCAATTTCAGCTTCATTATGTGATCAAGCAGGATGAGCCCCAGCAGTGACACTATCACTCCCAAGGCAGAAAACCAATTTCTTTTTAGAGCTCAGCAAACCCAGATGCAATTTGATGAGGGGAAGATTTCTAAGAGGGAGTGCACTAGAGTTATTTGCCTCTTTCTCAAATTACACTTTTCTGAAATTAACAATCACATCAGCTTTTTTCTCTACCTCTGTGGTTTCTGTCTCTCTTCTCCCTACTCCACATCTCCTTTGTTATCAGCTGCGAGCTTGTGATATGACTGATGGATGCCGCATGGATTCCCTCAGCTGCAGAAAGGTGCAGGAAAAACAAAACAATATCAGAAACCTCGTCTTCTCTCAGCCCATATTCTTTAAATAGATGAATGAAGTTTTCTTAGAAATTACTTCTAATGTGTTCATGATTTCCACACGGCCGCATGGATATTCTCTGCCAAGCATCCTGCTAGCAAGTGTAACAGGCATTGGATAATAAATTGGACGACCTCCGTGCCCGCATCAGTTTCCAACAGGATATCAGGAACTGCAATGTCTTTTGTTTCACCGAAACTTGGCTAAATCCTGGAATACTGGACAGCGCCATTCAACCAGGGGACGACATTGTGTTCCTGGCCACAGACATCAACCTGCCCAGCGTGGTGGACTGGGTGATGATGCAGTCCTGCTTCGGCTTCCTCTTCATGCTGGTGCTGGAGAAGCGGGAGAAGTAGGAGAAGTGTGGCGGCCACCAGCAGTTCTTCACCACTGTGCAACTCGTTGGGACTCGGGGGCAGGCTGGAGCTCAACAGGCACCGGCGCCCTTGACCGCTCCATCCACGAGGGCATTGCCACAGCCATCATGAACGGTGACTGCCTGGTGTTCGGTTTTCTTCCTGCTGTGGTCAAGAAGAAGATATCGGATACACCAGGCCAGTACTGAGAGGCTCAGGAAGAGCTTCTACCCTCAGGCCACTAGGATCCTAAATGAGGACACTGCCTAAGCATTGCCCTATTTTTACTTACTTTATTATTCAAAGTTACTACTATAGTTAACATTATTATTTATTGCTTATTTCTATTCTTTATTCTTATTCTACTTTACACTTAAAGTATTGTACATATAGTATTGCATAATTAAAGGAGCTAATGGTCCCACATTTCACAATGATTATATGTATGATTATATGTAACAAATATAACTTGAACTTGAACTTCATGGTGCCCAGAAAATGAAACCATAGAGACTTGATCCTTTGACTTTTCCTCTAGCACCAACAGCAGGTCAAAAATATCACCTATCAGCATGTTAGCATGTTAAAGTGAGCAAAAAAGCATCATTAGCATAAAAGCACTGCTGAATCTAAGTAGAGCCTCATAGAGCAGCTAGCATGGCTGTAGTCTCATAGGTATTCCAGTGATTGTCGACTGCAGTAAAAAACCAACACTGCAATAACCCCATGCTGCCAAATGTTCACATCTTCATATTGAAGTTGATGTCCTTACCACACTCCATAGTTACACCTTTAAATTGTGATTTCCACACAAACAGACATATTTCATTAGCTTGAGGATCTGTCATATAAATAGGTTTCAGCATGCACTGGTTTTCTGCAAACACAGAATACACCATGGAGAAAAAGTGTTGCTCATGGAGTTATAAACGCTTGATAGTTTGATTGAAAATCTTGCAACTCACCTGTGTAGAGGTAGCCTTGTAATAACTTGATGTAATCTCTGAGAATCCAGCTGTTCATACAAAGCGATACCTGCCTTTTGTTACCCAGGGTTCATTGAGGTCCACCACAGAAAGCCAGACTCTTTTCTTTTCTTTATTGGCCTGCAGAGTGGATGAGACTGGAGGAGGGATGAGGAGAACATAAAAGAAATGTAGAAATAGTGAGTGAGACGGCAATATGACATGACATGACAATATGAAAGGACATAAAGGCAACTTCTGAAATGCTTCTCTTTTACTCCAGTCGTCTGAAGGGCAAATACCCCACAATGCTTTGCTACAGCAGTTAGAGTATCTGAGTCCATGTCCCTGGTACAACTACTGTGGTGTCTGCTTAGTCACATAAAACACAGCAGTGGCATATGGTTTGCCATGTATGGAAATGTGGTTGAAAAGCTGTGTGGCAATCAAGCCTTTTCCAAAAAAACACAAAAAACAAACTCAATACAGTGTGCCATCTGGTGTGCAGCACATCATTCAAAGGTGGAGTTTATTGCAGGGCTGTTGTATTGGATTGTAATGGATGTAGCTGGGAGCTCAGTGTACAGTATAGTCAATCATGGGGAAAAAGTACTCAGAGTGAATTGCTGTGAAATCACTCCCTTATTTATGTAACTGTTGTGTACCCGCCCCGCCATAAACACACACACAGGCTGGATTGGGTGGATGATGTGGCTCTTTACTTTGGGTACTGCAATGAGTGAATCAAGACACACAACATTTGTTGTTAGCACCTCCACTGGATTTGACGTCATTAGCAGAGAGCTAGAAGACTGCTCAGCATACAACATGTGACTTATTACAATTACATGAAATGCATTCCAAGATGTGACATATTACAATATTTTTCCAATGGTTTTAACAGAATACTTTTAACAGGTGATCGTATAGTGGTTTTAATTGGTTTTTAACATTACTGTTTTTACAATGAATTCGATACAATATATTTTTTTTAACTTGTTTTTAACCAACATCATCCTTTTTATATATTTATGAAGTAAGAAAATGGATTAAGAATATAGAAAATACAAAATACAAGAAAGAGATAGGAAATAAATAATTAAATTGACTTATGGCACCATCTAGTGGTAACCGGCAAATATAACACGGCACGTTGCTGCTCTTCTCAACATGGCGGTCAATATTATCACATGAACTTGTAAACGTCTGACTTAATATAAACGGAACATGTAGCGCAACAACAATTACCTGCAATGAGTGNTTGTTAGCACCTCCACTGGATTTGACGTCTACAAGGGAAGATAACATTATCTTCAGTACAAAATATATGATACAACTAACGTGAGCAACAACAGATACAAAACGAAAATGCACTGAAATAGCATGGCAACTGCTGTTACATGACTGAGTATCTTACTATAAATCTCACGTAAGCTTTAGTGTAATTTATAATATTTTTGCAGAGCAACAACAGACCGTGGCTTACCATTAGCAGAGAGCTAGAAGACTGCTAACAGAATACGGTTCCCGGTCATATTTATAGACATTTTGGCTACCAGTGGATGGCGCTATTGAACCTCTACCGAAGGATACATACTTTAGCAGGAATTTCAAAATAATAAACTAAGTATTTCTTCAACCTGTTACATTTATACACGTGGCGTCATTACTGACAAGTGTAATGTTGCCTGACTGTAATTATAGTGTTCTATGTTTTATGTGGTGCTGCTGTCTTGATTAAAGAGATGCTTAATCTCAATAAGTGTGTTCCCATCTACCTGTTTCTATGCACATTTTCAACTTGTGCCAAAAAAAACCCATAGTGGAAACATGGTGGAGACTGGCCAATAAAATATGTGCATATTATTACCGATGGCTGCCCAGCAACATGCGCTGTGCATGCCTTGTTAATTAACAAGCTGACCTATGATGCAGCATTCGGTGCATTAATGTATTAGTACCATTGCACACTAACACACAGCATGCTTAATAATATGGTATTACAAACTGCAAACCGTAATACAATTAGCTTCTAATATGTAGCCACACAGTGAGCCGAACATGAACACCAGCTCCAATAGCTTAGCTAACATTAAGCTAACCCTAACCCAATAACTTGATGACAGTATCCTAAACTCTCTCACTTACTTGCGCTAGACACACTTCACACCAGATGACAGTTGGAGTTGAGTTATGTCCGCAATATCCAGGAGGGTCTGATATGTGTCGGACTTCAATCAGCTTCAGGTGAAAAGGCAAATCTGGGCATAGTTCTGATTGGCCCAGAGACTGTGTAAAGTGAGGCAGCGGTGGGGAGAGATGCAGGGGAGAACTGGCGATGAAGTCCGCAAGGGGGGGCCTTTTTCACAGACAAAATATAGCAGGTTAACAGTAAGGATCACAGGTACGTATGAGCAGTGGCATATAGTTATGTATGTAAAATATCAAATCTGAAGTAAAGGTAAGTGTATATGGTTCATTCAAAAGTTTAATTGTTATGTCAGTGATGATATTGCATGTAATGTCTACTTATTACATGTTAGACACATGGAGTCCCATGAGTCAGAGTTATAATAATGATTGTAATCCACGGAGATACAGTCCCTCTGCCATCTCTCTGCCTGAGGTAGATAAGTTGTAACGTTTGATTGCCACAGGAAGAAAGGATTTCTGTGGCGTTCTGTGGTGCAGCGTGGTGGTAGCAGTCTGCTGCTGAAGGTGCTCTTGTGCGTGACCAGCACATCGTGGAGAATCATTGTCCATGATGCTCCTCTCTGACACCACCCCCAAAGAATCAAGCTCCACCACCAGGACAGAGCCAGCCTTCCTGATGAGCTTGTTGATTCTGTGGGTGTTGAATGCCCCTGACCCTACTGCCCCAGCACACGACAACAAAGAAAATAGCACTAGCTACCACAGACTGGTAGAACATCCTCAGCATGGTACTGCAGACATTGAATGACTGGAGCCTCTGCAGAAAGTGGAGTCAGCTCTGGCCCTTCCTGTATGCAGCATCAGTGCTCTTTGCCTAGTCCAGCTTGCTGTCCAGGTGTAGTCCCTGGTACTTGTAGTCCTGTACACGTCCACCGCCTGGATGGAAATAGGTGTAGGGGATATTTTCTGCCACCATCAACTCCTTCCTTTTACTGGTGTTAAGCTGCAGGTGGTTTGGCCCACACCACTCAACGAAGGAGTCCACGACGCCCCTGTACTCAGCCTCCTTCCCCTCACTGACGCAGCCCACAAGTGCAGAGTTGTCGAGAACTTCTGCACGTGGCAGGACAAAGAGTTGAATGTGAAGTCCGAGGTGTAAAGGGTGACAGGACCATCCCCTGTGGGGCCCCCGTGTTGCTTACCACAGTGTCAGAGACGCAGCCCTGCAGTCTAACATACTGTAGCCCACTACTGGGCCCACCAGGCCTAAGCATCAGTGAATTTTGTTTTGTATTTTTAAGATGTTTTTTAAACTACAGTTACAGTGGGGCTGCTCTGTTGGAAACAGATCTAATGGTTGGAAAGCTCACCAGCGACATCCGTTGGTTAAAACATGAATGCACTATAGGAAAACAGCAGGTCTGAGATCAGTGTTCTTTACCCTCATTGTGCATAGAGTGACGTTCAACACTTGACGCTTCCAACTATCACAAGCTAACCTTTAGCAACCTTAGCTGGCTAGCCAAACAGTCAGTAACACAGATACTTCCTTTGTGACATAAAATATCATAATGTCAAGGTTGGACGGCCAAATACTGGAGGTGATGGCGATGAGGGAGAGACTGCTAACATTTGCGGCTCCACTGAGTCAACAATGTTAGCCCAGCTTCGGGTCGACGAAGCGCAGCCGGCGAGCACCCCGTCCTTGGCAACGCCAGTAGAACAAGAACAGCCGAGTATCGATAATATAAACGTTACATTTCATTAGCTTATGTCCTCTTCTTCATGAGCACTGATCTGAAAAGAGACTGGATAGATAAAGCAACATGGTAGCAGTACTACTTTCCTTGCATTCCAGTCTTTTTTTGACTCCAGTGCTCATGAAGGAGAGGACACCATAAGCAAATGGAATGCACCAAGTGTCAATTTTTCCTTTAAAGTGATCAGTTTGGATCTCTTGGTTGATCTAGCACAGTAGCCAATCAGGACTTGAATATATATATTTATAGGCTATATATATTTATAACAACACATTACGTAGTCATATTTTCACATCTCCAGTCAGCTTTTAGCACTGACTTAATGCAGGGCCCTATGGAATCTGTGTTATAGCTTTTTTACATTCTCAATTCTACGATTCCGTCTGTGATTCTGTTGTCACAGAAACTACAGGGCCCTACTTTAATGCTGCCATCAGTCTGTCGCTGGCCCCGCCAGGCCCCTGTCAAAAAAGACACTTGCCACCGGGCCTAACAACTTTTCTGGGGGAAACCCTGCGACCAGTCAGGTAGTCCACAATCCAGGACACCAGAGGAGCGTCTACCTGCATCAGTGTCAGCTTGCTCCCCAGGAGGGCAGGCTGGATGGTGTTGAGTGAACTGGAGAAATCAAAGAACATGACTCCCATCGTGCTACTCAGCCTGTCCAGGTGAACACAGGCACAGTGAAGCAGAAAGATAACAATAAAAATACTATTTTTTATCTAGCACCTTTCAAAAACAAAGTTACAAAGTGCTTTACAATAAAAACAATAATAAAAACTAATAAGATCCAAAACATAAGACATAAAACAAGATAAAATAATTTAAATAGTTTTTGGAACCATTAGTAGGGCCCTGCCACAAGATCTCAGTGACCAGGTTATTAGGGAGTTAACAGATCACAGATTTCATTCAAGGCTTTAAAAACAAGCAGTAAAATTTTACAGTCAATTCTAAAACCTTGACCTTGAACAGAGCAGTCTCAGTGCTGTTTAGAGAGCGGAAACCAGATTGAAATTTTTTCAAAGATTTAATTTTTGTTCATTTGATTGTTGTTGGTCAAGAAATCAGTTGAGTGGAGACATTTTTTTTCTAAAATCTTGGATAAAAATGGAGATATTAAACTAAAATGACTTAAAACAGAGGGATCCAGAGAGGGTTTCTTTAAGAGGGAGTAAACAGTGGCATGTTTAAAATTGGAGGGGAAAAAGAAAAAGATGATGGCGTCTTCAACTCCCATTTTTTATCTGACTAGGCAAACTAACAAACAAAATAGTTACAGACTGAGTTACAGACTGGACTACAGGCTTGTACAGGGGCAGGGGGATCAGGTTGTGGTCTGATCTTCCGAGGGAAGGGAGCCTCCTTAATATTGGAATACAGCAGGTCCAGTGTCTTATTTCCCCTGGTTTTACTGTCCACAGACTGCTTGAAAGTTGGCAGAGTCGCAGTCAGAGTGACATGATTGAAGTTCCCAGATATTGCAATGAAGGCGTTGGGGTGCTGCATCTGTAGTCTCGCGATGAGCGAGTGTATGACCTCAGTCGCGAGTGCCACGTTGGCCGAGGAAGGAACGTAAACAACCAAGACTATGGCATGGGAAAACTCTCTAGGCAAATAATATGGTCGTAGACTCACAGCAAGCAGTTCAGTGCCCGGGCTACACACATGGTCTTTAACCATGAAGTCCCCCACCTTTCCTCTTGCCACTCTCCCTGCAATTCCTGTCTGCCTGTACAGTCTGAAAGCCGTCTACAGACATGTTGGAGTCGGGGATGTCCGCTTGTAGCCATGTCTCTGTGAAACACAAACTACTGCTCTCACGATACTCTCTCTGACTCCTTGCCAGTGCTGCTAGCTTGTCCGTCTTGTTAGCCAGCAATCTCACGTTTCCCATCCGATGGAAGGCAGATACTGCTTGTATCTCCTTTTCTTCACCCTACATCCCCTTTACCTCCTCCTCCACAACTCTAGGGATTTCAGGTCTCTGCCTCACCAACTCGCTCGGTTGCAGCAACAACAGACACCTGTTGTAAATAATGGCTATGTATTGTTATGCAAGGACGGAGATGCAGTTTAACAAAAGTGTCCCCACGACGAAGAGCATGGTGAAAACGTTCCTCAACTTCATTGGACTACTCAACTGAACACACAACTAAGCTAAACAACAAACTATAAATAAGAATAATTTACGAAAAGAGTACAAGAGACAGAGAGCAACTGTTGCTGGCTGTCGGTTGTACGGCACTGGAATTCATATCAGAAGCTGCTGTAATAACAAAAATAATAGTCAGTATCAACTGCAGTGACAGTCATAGTCACTATATATGTCATGAGAGACAATAGTTGCAGTAGTAGTAATAATAATAATAGTAAAAATAATGATAATAATAACAGACATCATCATCACAGCAGTGACAGTGGTAATAATTGTATTACCATTTTAAAGTTGGATATCATGGTATCAGACACCTAAGATGTGGACCTACTGTTGTATTAATGATATAGTACATACATACTGAAAGAGACAAAGAAAAAATAAAAAAAAATCTGAATGATAAATTTGAATGATTGGTTAGTAAGTTTAGCCACTGTATAACTGAGACTTTGCTTCTGTGTGTCCAGTCCAGTAGTATGACTTTTTTGCCATTGTTAGATGGCAAGATGATTTGATGGTGATGGCTGACAGGTCTCAGAGCAAGCAGAGAGATGCTGTCATTGGAATGCTGAGGTCAAGGATATGGGAGAGCCTCTTGGTGACCTATGACCAGAATAACTGAATGGTTCTGTTCGTAATAACTAACATACGCAATCAGTATGTACTGCATACTGCCTACTAAATTAACAATTAAGTATGCCATTACCGATCAAGACATGACCAGTCCGACAACCGTTGAATGAAAATTGTTTATCAGAAATGTAAATCAACATTCCCTCTTCCTCTAAAATGTATATTTTCCAGTATTATTTTAAGTCAAATTAAAGTTATGAAATATTTTAGTCGTAAATATTTTTTCTACAGTATATATAAATTATATATGTGAGCTCCTGCATTTTTCCTAACTGTACCTTAACATCCTGGGTCCTGAGTAGCTCCTGTTTCACGTTCACTCTCCATCATTCGTAATTATTTTATCCAACCATGCCTCTTACCAGCCACAATGTGAGAGTACTTGCAGCGCGGAGACGAAGGAGGCAATCAGCTCGTCGTCTGCGGTAAATGATTCAGATGTACATGAATTTTGGATTGCCCTCAGAGGTAAGTATTAGCACATTATCTAGTTTCAGTCAGCTCACTAGCTCCCAGTGCATTAATGTGATGTGAACAGTTGAGATGAGAGAGAAAGTGAGAGTCTTGTTCTCTTAAATTACAGTCTCTTATAGCATCAGAACACTGCCACAAAACAAACTCAGTTTTCACCCTCTCCTGACAGACTCATGAATAAATTAATATTTATAGTGATCGTTTAATCTTCATGCATCAAACAAAAAGTGAAAAAGGCCTTGTTACATGTTCATTGAAATTGATAAATATGTATTTGATCATCAATAGATATTTATAAGTAAACAAATAAGTAACTAATTAGCAAAATAAATATTAATTGTAAATAATCACTAAACAATTAAATCATAAGAATATATAGTCAATCTAAATAGTTTCATAAATATCCTTATCCATAGTTCACCGGGTCAGCAAGGGCAGGGGTTTTCAGGAGGCTCATCCGCTTTCCCAACAGGGATGAGGAAATCGGGGCTGGGTTCCAGCAGCTGTCAGGTTCTCCAGCTTTCAGCAATGTGGCAGGGAGCATAGATGGGTGCCATGTTTGCACATGTACCTTTGCGGCTTCAACAGGAAACTGTTCCACTCCATCCAGTTTCAAGCCATCTGTGACCACAATGGATGCTTTCTGGATGTTCACGTGGGCTTCCCTTGGTGTGTGCACGATTTCAGGGTCCTCAGGTGCAGCCCCTTCTATGTGCACCAGCTGTACCCACCTTCAGGATGGTGCCTCATGGGTGACGGAGGGTATCCCTGCTAGGCCCAGCCCATTTTCCTGATGACCCCATTCCATGAACCTGTCCGAAATGCTGTTGAGGGCAAGTACAACACAAGACTGTCCAGAGCAAGGTCTGTGGTGCAGAGGGCATTTGGGGTGCTGAAGACCAGGTGACACTCCATCTTTTTGAAGGTGCAACAGGTGAGGGTGGAGTTTGTGTTGGAGGTCATTATTGACTGCCTTTTCCTCTACAACCTCTGCATCAGGAATGGTGACATTTTGGAGCCCGACAAAGGTGGTGATGATGGGGATCACTGTGACGAAACCAACGAGCCACCCCAGCGGTCTGGGGACACCTTCAGAAGCAGGCTCGCAGCTGCAGTGTCTGCTGCAAATGACCAATTGTTAGCCTTTGTAGCCTTGACCTTGATCTCCTCTGAAACACATTCTTTGCCTTTCAGCTATATACATAAGTTCTAAAGTGTTAATATTCTCCTTCTGGTGTTGTGTGATCCCTTCTCAATCACCTTCCATGCAGGCTACAGTTCACCTTCATAGCACCAGGTGGTGTGAGGAGCAGCCTAACTCTTGACATAAATATTTACACGGTAGTCTAATAATTGTATTACTAATAATTGTATTACTTTGATTAGAACAAAGGGGTCTCAAATCCTTCAGATCACTTCTAGTGATTCAAGAAGAGTATGGGGACCAATGTTTGCTCAATGCAAGCATCAGACTACACTACTCTACCTGTTGGTATGATGTCTACATACATATTTTATTTCACTATTGTGTCATTACTGTGTCTCTGTTCTATTCCTGACCCATCAGAACAAAATGCTGCAAAATAATGACATAAGAAACACGGCAAATGTGTTTTCTTTTATTTTTTTGACTCTAGTAGCAACATTAGTCTTTCCTCCCTGGCTCGACTCTCCCTCTCCTGTCTTTCTCGCTGTTCCTCCTTGGCTCTGCTTTCCATCCACTCTCCACCCTCTGTCCCTCCTCTCCACTCTCTGCATTCTCTCCTCCTCTCTCCTTTCTCTGTCGCTCTTCTCTCTCCAGTGCCTCTCTCTCTTTCTTCTCCTCCCTTTCTTCCGCTTGTCGTTCCTTCTCCTCCTCTCGCTTCTCGAACTCTGTAAAAAACGTGAGCCCCTCCGACTCACGTTTCCTCCTCAAGCTCGTTGGAGTGTTAAATTCCTGCCCTGGAGGAGAGACCACTGCTGCAGGGGTTGGTGCCATTGCTGAGGAGATAGGGTTTGGTGGGGTCATAGATGGCCTTTGCCCCGTCATCTCATCCATGGTATCAAACCACTTTCAGTTTGCAGCAGTGGCCTCTCCTCTGTCAGTGCTCACACCTTTGCGAGGTGCCTTCCGTTCCTACAAAACAACATACACAAAGGTCTGATCTGATAATCATTATTTAGCTAAACTTTTCACCACTAGTGATACACTCTGTGATTAAATTAGGGTCTCTGGGATAAAAAAAATTAAAAAATACTGTACCACATGGGATAAACATAATGGGCTGCACTGTTTTAACAAATAATATCCAGCACTGCCACATTATTTTCAAGAAAGCAAACACCATGGTCAACACATGTTTCTTTTTTGCTAAACATCACGACTGTAGTGCTTATCAACAGTGGGGGGCTCATGTGACCTTGACAAAGATCGCCGTGTAGCGTGAAGGCTCCTCACAACTTGAAACAGAAAACTCTTGCAACTTCTACAAACTGGTCCACAACTCGGAATTCACAAAACCTTTGTCAGTCAAGGAGTGTGGTATTTTTCTTAAAGCATGCAAGACAAGCTCACAAAGTGCAAAGACAGCTTTGACGGTGAACACAGAGGCTAACAACATGGCGAATATAGCTGAGTGCTAACTGAGCTAAAAGAGCTCCACTCTCAGTTTGGATCGAAGCTGGACGGAATAGATAATCGTCTTGGTGAAATGGCGAACTCTGTTACAGCATTAGAGAACCATCTGGTAGAAGTAACAGCCAATGAAAAACACATTGAGGAAGCTGAGACCCTTATAGCTACAACAGAGGAAAAGCTAGACAGAACCGAGTTGCCATTAACCTTGGCTACAAAATGGATTGCATACCAGGAAGCGAAGACAGATGATCTGGAGGACGATGGGAGGAGAAAGAATATTCGGGTGTCCAGTCTCAAAGACGTCCCCTTCTGGACTTTTTGCATATATGCTACCCGACAAATCCTTCACATTGGAAAGAGTCCACCATACGCTGGCACCAGCAAATCCTGATCATAACAGAGCTGTCCTCATCCGTTTTCTCAAATTCCAAGACAGAGTTTGTCCTACGCTCCACGAGACACCGGGACATTACACACAACGGATCCAAACTCTCATTCGCCCAGGACCTTTCAGTAGAAACTATCCGACAAAGATGTGACTTCAACGGTGCCAAGAAGCTGTTCATCGACATGGGGACTTTCCGAGAGTTCCATCACCATCCGCATTGACACCGCTGGTGTGATATTCCGTATGGTCCACTAAGGGTGTATTGCTCGACGGACCTACTCAGTTCCAGGCCCCCAGTCTTTGATGCACACAAACCATAAACTAATCCAGTAAATTCTTTCTGAGCCATCTTTTTGACAAAGTGCAAGCGAATTCAGAGTACGTTTGTAAAGTATGCAGTAGTAAACAAGATGCGGCATAATGTGACAAGTCAAGTTTGGTTGTGACAGGTTGAAAGAGGAAGGACATAAGGTCCATGGTCTGTAAGGGGTTAACGAGCAGTAAAAATGTAGGAGTTAAAGAACTACATTTGTTTTGTTTGTTTCGTTCCTTTTTCTGGAGTTGAGCTTTGATGATAGCTGTGATCTGTTCGTTGCCCTTGGTGTGAGAATCTGGGATCGATTGTTTTGGTCTCCGCCCACATCATACCTGGGGAGCGTCGCGGTTTTCCCCTCACTTGAGTAAATGCGTGAGCTGAGGAAACTGAACATCATCTCTTGTGATTATTTTCTCCCCTATTTCAGGTATGTTTGTGTAAATGGTGCATGATAATTGGGTCGGAACAGCTGTAGAGTGTTAAGAGATTGTTTTTGCTCAGTTAGAGTAAGTTTAGCAGAGTTTGTCAGAGAGTTTGTAGAGTCTTTTGTGTGTGTGTGTGCGCGCTAGCATGTGTGTGCGCGTGTATGCGAGTGAGTGGAGTGTGAGCGAGGGAATCCGCCACCATGTTGATTGCCATTTTTCACAACTGTTGTATCTTGTGTTAGTGAATTGCTGATACAATTACAATAGAGCCAGAAATTGATTGAAAAGATTAATAAGATTCAATATGATGTGTTGTAACATTTTATTTTGAGAGTAGAATTATTTGTATGTGTATCATTTTTCTCACTTGAATAAATGCGTGAGCTGAGGAAACTGCACATCATCTCTTGTGATTATTTTCTCCCCTATTTCAGGGGCGTTACAATAACACATTTTTATAGTGCTTCTTTCATGTTCCTGTACATGCACCATCACAGCTAACCTCTTAAAAAGGCACACACCCTGTCCATTACAGTCAGCAACTGTGTGTTAAATACTTTTTTTCTTACTTGTAGTACGTTGTGTACAGTTGACAAATTCAGCTTTTTTCCTTTCAGCTGCAACATTGTTATCTTTGGTGGCATTGATGGTTTTTCCCATAAGGTAAGCACAGTTGTAAGGACAAAGTGTACATATTTTTATAATCATTAAATAGCCTACTTGAGTGTCTCATAGTGGTGTAATTGCATTGTGCTGCAGATAATGTATCTTGGTGCAGCCTCCAACAACCTGGCATCAACCACCCTGGCTTTCATCCAAGAATCTGTTGAGAAGTTTGGTTTTCCTCTCAGGTAAATGTATATTTTGTTAAACTAGAAATTTTTACAGTACACCACAGAGCCCAACACCTTACCACCCACACAACTAAGCTTGAAAGCACATTTTGCGATAATTTTTATGATTTCATAATTTTACTCTCAGATGCTTCACTCTCATTGTGCTGTTTTCATAACCAGCCGTTATACTGTAACCAACATTAGATGTATATCGTCTTTGAAAGTGTTGTGTGTCTATTTTAGGGTATGTGGTGATCATGGGGTGGAAAACGTGGATGTTGCACGCCTCATGTTTACAATCCGTGGCACTGGAAAGAGCAGCTTTACATCCAGGAAGAGTGTTCACAACCAATGGTTTGTTCAATAGAATAGATTGAAAGCTGCCACCTCACTGATGCTATGTAGTGGTTGTATGTTAGCATACAACTGCTAGCAGGAGCACTATTATATGCAGTATTTATGGTAGTATGTCACATTTTCATAGGGTGTAATGACATACAGTAGCTATGTATGTAACAAGATCTAATTTTAAATATAGTGAGTTATGCATAAACACAAAATAGAGAAGACATTCGAAGGCATGTTTTTAACCATTAAATCAGTTGAACTATATTTTAAAAATTAATCTATTATTATGCACTTATTCATAAAAACATTTTCTTAAAAGAAACCTTAATGATGTTGCCTGTTAATTATTTATTTGGGGATGTGAGAAGTTGAGTCGAAGTTTTTTATATAAATTTTTTATATTAAGTTAAAATAGTCAATTTCATAATTTTCCAGGAGTGAGCGGCTGTGGAGAGACCTGTGGGTAGCTGCAACAAGCATCTACTATGATGTTCTCCACTACCTTGAAGAAGAGGGCTTCCTCAGCATTGCCAATGTTGCACACCTCTTCTGTTGCCATTATGTGTTCCTGCCACGCCTGCAGGATGACCTAGATACTTTTCGCAGTGGTTGGGACAATCATCCGATAAGAACAGAAAGCCACATCCAACCAGCTGTGGGTGCTGGGTCGTACACATCACCCAATTCCTGGACCAAATAACACAGATTTGATTTTAATGAATAGTGTGGTTCATATGTTTAAGCAATTAAATTAGAAGCCAAGAGCACATAGTATTTGAAAGTGTGGCTACTGTTTATCATCCAAATAATTAATACTGCATAAATTTCAAAATTCTTTCTATTTGTAGGGTATGGACATTCCTGATACTGAGTGAGAAAACAGTGGACTTCTTCATGATGACCACTCGAGCATCATTGTTCCAGACACAGAATGCCCACTGACTGATGGACAAATGACAACTTTAAGAGATGCAGTTAACCCAAGAGTTGCATCCCAGTCCTTTGGCCCATTTACATTGCCACTGTACAATTTTGGGAGCATTTTCTTTCTCTGTGAAAGTCCTGATCTGAGAATCAGAATGACTTAACTTTTAAACTCAATAAAGAGTAAGACAATGGCTGATGAAACAAAAAAACATCAATAATAAAAAGTCAATGGATCCCACATGAAGAGTCTGCCTCAATGAAGCCAGTGGGAAACAGGACGTTGCTGCTTAACTGCTGTTGAGAATTTTTTACAAGCAAGTTACAAGCAAGAACAACATTGTTATTTTATCTAATTGTAATATATAAGTGTGTATGTTCCAGAGTTAGTGTTTATAGTACCAAATTCCGTCTTTGCATCTCTCCAGACAGTGTTTCCTTGCTGAGTGGCGGAAGAGGGATAGTAACGCAAATATGGAGTCTCCCTCGAAAAAGACAGTAAGTTTGGAAGATATCCACTTGATTTTTCTACCTCAAACTGCATATTAACATCAGATAAACTTTAGAATGTATTTTTGTGCAGAATTAGGACTGTGGATTTTGTACCCCATCACTTACACTGGAAGTACGTTAAGAAGGGATGTCTTAATAGCCAGTATGAACAGTAGGAATGATTACAACAAGAAAAACCTGTTTCAGTGTTCATATGAGCTCCTGATTATTTTTTTAAAACACAATTGAAAAATCATGGAACCTATTTTTTAAGGGCCCGTAAGCAACATCCTTTTTTCATTTGATTTGTTTTTGGAAAAATTAAGCAAAAAAATAACACTTTTGGCCAGGTGTCTGTGTTTGTGAAACATTGTGTATGTTGTCATTTCACCAATAGGACTCAGTTCTGGATTGATCTCTTCAGTGACCTGAGAGAGAGGCATCTTTTCAACGGCAGCCATGAGCACAAGTGCCTTCTACGGTATGTCTTCTTGGGTGTGTTACAGAAAGAGCTTGATGAGTACAGACAACTCTGGAACAACCACACCATCCCACCTGTTCATCAATCTCATTGTCCATCGGGTAAACCAGAAGCCATGTACCACCTGCCTCACAGGTTTGTATTAAACCCGTGTGATATGTGACCATGTTCAGGATATATCAGATTGCATTTTGACACGCAAGTTTAATTACTGAATACTATGTATGTGATTGCCTAAAGCTGATCAAAGTGTATAGTGGGATGGCTCAGCAATTTCTAGTGGGTCCCGCACTGGAACTTTGCTCACGCCATTGGTATAGCAGCCCAATATGTCATCCCTCACTTGACAACTATACCATTCATTTAAGTCAGAAAACTTTACATGGTTATTTTAAAAAGAATTCTGATGCTCTTAAACAACACCAAAAAAAACATTTCACACCTAACCTAAATTTACAATTTCATAACAGAAAGGTAGATTTATCTGATTCAATGCCAAAAAGTAACTAGTGGTAGAAGCGAACACAATGACCATGTTTGACTGAAACAGCTGCTGTCAACATTCAGGGCCCCTCAGTCAACCTGTGGCAGATTTTTATCATCAGAAATTGTAAAGTTTTTAAAATTTGAGGTGTCTGTTTAGAATTTATTACAGCTGAAAGAATGCACTCAGAACTGACTTAAGTTTTAGTTAAAACACCTTTTTTTAATTATTATTTTTACATTTTTGAGGGTTTAATGATCAATTTATTTTGACTTGAGTTGTACTGTTTTTCTGACTGGCCTTAGGTTTGACAGAAGGGAGTGTGGATTCTCAGTGTCCCAAGAAGACCTACACCCGTTTCATGACATTCTTCCAGCACAGCGCAGTCTGTGTAGTGATGGTAATCTTCAAGTTCATTTTGTGGACTTGGAGAGACAGAGTGGACTGGCTCCACAGTCAACTGGACAGCAGCTGTTGAAAATTACATATCACTCAGAAATATGTCTGGACTTTAAAATCTTCAGTTTCTGATTCTGCAACATATCATATTTGTCTGGTAGAGACGCATGTTACCTATGCCATGAAAATTAAGTCTTCTCAGAAACTACTGGGTAGCTTCATATGCTATTGTGTGTTATTAATGTGCAAGGCACATTCATGCTCCCAGGAGGGCATTCATTTTGGGGATCCTGTGAACTACCTTAAGCACTATCAAGCTAAATTCTTGTTATATAATCAGTATTTTACTCATCCAAACAGTATAAAACTGTGAAAGTAACTGTCAACTGGGTAGATTATTGTGCCTTAGCAGAAGTCAGAAGACTCAATTTTTGTTATATTATAGATGGAGTTTGTTTAAATGAAGTAACATCCAACAGCTTAATGCATTTGGAAGTAGTGATTTATTTCTTCTCTAGATTTGTTAACACCTGTGTTTTTATTTGTCACAGTTATTTTGTAAACACACATTTAAAGCTCTGTGTATAACTCAGACTCTTCAGTTGTGTAGAAGAATATACCATACATTTGTGTGCTGAAAAATGTCACTTGTCAAAATAAAATTGTTACATTGCACTGTAAAATTGTATCACCAGTTTATCAGTACACTCAAAACAATTAACTTGAATGTGCATTGTGTAATGGAGGGGCTTGTTTGTTAACTCTAACATAAAGTGCAGGTTAAAACTTCTGAATGATACATACATGTCTGCATTGCTGAAATGGCAAGAACATAAAGTGGCACATTTGCAGTATTTGAATATATTAGTTTACTCTTAACCTTGGTTTACCAGCCAAAGAAGTTTGGCTTCAAGGAAGCCCAAAACCAGGGGAGTTTTGTATGCCATAATCCATGGCTTGTTGAAACTCTTCATAACTGGGTAACACTGGATTGTGTTTGAACAGACACATTTTGCACACACTGCCACAGGAAAGCGTGAGCTCTTCTGAAAAACTAGCTGTGGCTGTATTGCAGCAGGAGGAACTTCCCCCAGCCCAGTTCCAAACATAAGGACATCCTCCAAAGACAGGCTTCTGTCTTTTTCTGGGGGGTGAGGGCAGAAGAAGAAAAATAAGTTAGACATTTGTTTTAAGAATAAATTGTGGCAGAAAGGAATTGCTGCATTTTTACGTGTTGAAACTTTGTTAGGGCTGCATTCGAATTTGTGTAGTCATTGCCTATTGGCTGTAAAAGGGTGTGCTCCCAAACCTGAGCACAGTGCTAGTTTGTTTTGGTTGGAGGTGGTTGTCATTTCTGCTAAACCACATGTGGCACAACAATGGAACCCTTATCCCTGTTAAAAATCTCATGGACTGCACTTGTATGATTATGGATTTATCCCTTAGTGTGTAATACTACTTGAGAAAACATGCTCTTAACTTAATATTACTTGAACTGACGTAACTCTCCGTTACTTTATATCTCACAGTTTGTTGCTGTGATAAATCTGCACATTTGTCATAATTTTAACAACAGTTAATATCTTCACCGTAAAGCAGATAGTCTCGCCAGTAGCTCAGTACTCTGGCCTCCTCCTGATGCTTGGTGCTACCAGGTGGACTGTAATATATAAACATTTTATAAATGGTATATTCATAACACTACAATGTGGTTGTAGGGAGATAAGTGTTCATTAATGTATTTTTCAACAACTAACTCCTCCTGTGGGCACACATGAGGGGAGGCAGATGTATAAATATATTATTATTGACAATATAGTAAAAAAGTTGTAGTAATATAAAATATGTCTTCATAGAAGTTATAATTGTTAATTGTTAACATTAATAAACACTTAAAATGTCCTGTCTGAACACATTATAGTGTGTTATAAACCATTTACATATTTCCTATTTGCCAGTACTTACCATCAAAAATATGCCCAAAAAGTTAATAAAAAAGGTCAAATAAACCTAAATTTGCAGTATAGCACGATATTGTAATTATTAGTGTTGTTGCACCTGTCAGCAGTGTTGTCCACCTGGTTCAGCAGTTAAAGAAAGCTCTTACATGAATGGGGCTTTTCTTTGAGATTTCTGTAATGTAGACATCAAATCCCATGTGAAAGCCCAAGAACGATTTTGAAAAATACTTAAGTTAAATAAACAAAATTAACTATTGACTTTATATTAAACATTCGTTAAATGGCCACAGAAAACAGACAGACAGAATATGTTATACCTCTGGATGGAAAGATGGTTTCGGTAGATGAAATACCACTGAATGTAATCATCTACTACTTTGTTCTTATCCTCCAGTGTCCTCATGAAGCGGTAGCAGCCTGCTGTCTGGAGTGTTTTTCTGTGAGTTCACGGAGTTCACACAGTGATGTAGTGTTCTTTATCTAGTGTAAATATAAAACAATGACTTTTTTTTTTTACTCACCAGTTAACAGACCACATTACATTCATACAAATTACTATGGCTGGGACCACTCATCAATTTTAAACAATTGTTTGTACTGGATTTCTTTGGATTTCGGTCAGCCGGGCAAAATGACACATCTGTATATAGGGAGGTGGGATTATCTACAACAGGCCTTCTCACAACATATAAAAGCAGCATATAACAGTAATGCCAGAATAGGAAGGATGACAATACTAAATACTGTACATATGTATATAATGCGTATTCATCATTTATGGTCTACCAGATGTTACAGCACCTGTGCACAACAATCAAAAGTGTTTTTTGGGGTTTAGCACATCATTCTCAATGAATTTGATAAGAATATCAGGTTTTGAGCTCAAAGGTATAATTACATTGGCTTTGGGTTGTAGTGGCCATTAAATGTGTGATTCTGATGTTCAATAAATTGACCAATTTTGAGAAAAACAACAAGAAAATGTTTCTTTGGAAATTATGAATTCATAAACACATTAATAACAAATAAAATAACAAATTAATAACACTGAATTTGAGACATTTAATTCAAAGACTTTAGAATCTGAAGAAGAATTTAGTCACTACCCATATAGAGGAGACATCCCTCACATACCCTCTATTACAGTACTGTCAGACATACTGTTTGTACAGCTATTAAAGTATCAACATTTATTGATAGTTTTGTGTGATTCTGTGATTTCTTGAAATAGCTTATCATCCCTCCAAATTACTTCACAGAGGGCCTTCTTTACTTCATCATCAGGTATATCCTCAATTGGAGCTTCAATTGTCTTTACCTTACCAATGAGGTACAAGAAGAAGTTTGGGGAGAGACAGCGAGGCCCTGGACCGCAATGGACAATGGAGACTGCAATCATTCTTCCAATATGGAAGTATTCATCGTCTTCTGCAGCTAAAAATGCAAATATTGCTATGTTAGGACAAATGAATTAAAACCGTGACAAAAAAGGATTACCTTTACTGTCAAATGAGAGGTATTTGGCATTGTCTTTGCCTTCCAAAATTCTTCTTGTCTTGATGGCATCCATCAAAAAAGTAAGAAATTCTCGAGTAAGCCCACCAGTGTCCAAAGCCTCTTCCATCTGCCCAACGTCATCTGTGAATTTCACCTTCATGCTGTTGGTAGGGTCATATGTGGATCGCTTGAACCCTCTTATGGCACCATCCCAGACATTGGCCCGGTTAATGTTAAATCTGCTACAGGAGGTTGTGTTTAGCTTCTGAGACAGATTTGAGACAACGTCTGCAGCTGTCAGTCCATCAGTGTAGAATAAGCAAACAGTCAGTGAAAGGCAAGAAAATATTAAGACTGTCTCATCTTATTTGTGAGGATTATTTGAACTGTGAGTAAGACTTGTGTTTTAGTCTTTTATGGGCTTTTTGTAGTGAGTAAGCTATCTGACATTACTGGAAAATGATAAACATAATTCTGACATTACAATGTTTAATGAGTCATAGATTTTGAGAGGTCCTTCTGTGTGACTACATTCTTCTGGTTTGGTTTAATATATCATACTATTAAACCATCATACTAAATATCATACTACTGAAAGCAAATAAAATTGCTTTAATTTGGTTTGACACAATAAACATTTTATCTGAGGGCAATACAAGAGAAACAACTAGCTGCTGACAGTACTCATTATATGTGATGGTACCTGTCTTCCTCTTGCAATTTCTCCACTTCCTCAGAATCTGAGGAACTGCTGCCAATGATGACAGGTGCATAGATATTGGTGTATGTACTGTGGAAGGAAGGTACAAGAATAAGTGTTTTTTTAAATAAACAATGAAATACAGTTAATCTATAAAGTATTCTGATAAAGAGATGTTTTGTTGTTTTGGGTCTGTACTCCAGTACTTTATCCTAATAGTCAATGTTTAATATCAAATCCAGTGTTCTTGAGTACAGAGCCAAAACAACGAAAAACTATGTCACTGTCCTAATACTTTCTTATTGCACTGTAGATGTCAGAATAAAAAGTCTTAACATTATGTCTTATGACCAACTTGTAGAAGTCACTTGAAGAACGCCGATCTACTGAGATGGTCGTCAGTTGGGGTTTTGTTGTACTTGTGGACTGTAGCATAGATAACACCACACAGTAGAGCACAATAATAATTCCAAAAACATCACATAAATAACCACAAAATTGAGAAAACAGATACCAATTTATTATGTTAAAGAATATTACATACTTGACCATTACATGACCGGGGTGTTGATGACTGGGATGTTGTGGCTGACCTAAAAATTACAAATAATTTAAAATGATTTAAAAGGAATTGTCAGTGTTGTAGAGATCATTAAATACTTTCTTTATAGCAATTTCAAAAATTAATGTAGTGAAACATACTGACATTCAGGTACCAAGACAATGTGTCAGCAGAAATTGAACTTACCAATGTCTACGCTCTGGTGTACTGCTTTCAGGACTTGTCCAAAGCTGTCAGGTGTAAACATCAAACCCTAAACTCATTCATAGCCTTAACACTGAATCTAACCACTGTATATACCTTTCTATTTCTATAAATGTTGTCCAGGAGATTTAAATGTATTATAGCTGTACTGTAAGCACAGACATCTTGAACAAATAAATCCCTGAGATGTACCTACCACTGTGTCAGAAAAAGGCGACATGTTGGGTGGCACCCTAACAATAACTTCATCATCCTCGTCATCTTCTGAAAATGAGTTATCTCTGTGACCTTACAGCAGATTTTGTGATCATTATCCATATCAAATTACATGTCCAATAATCTTAAATATGTAGGCTACGAAGCAGTTTAACTGTGGCTGGAATTCAAATTCAAAGCACTAATCACAACAAGTATTGATATTTTTATTACACGTACATATACTGTATTTCAATACTTACTCTCTGACAACAAGGCCTCAAGGGTGCAGATGTACAGTGTGATCCGTTGATAAGGTTTTCCAATGGCCTCTTTGTAGTGTTCAATGTTAAAGGGTGTGTCAGTCCCAGGAATATTTTTTACCTGAGAGCCATCAGGATAGAGCAAGACATATTCTCATCTTCCATGTCTTGGTTGAAATCTTTTATTTTTTTCCTGGCAGCTGCCAAAAGTTGCTCAGACAACCACTGAGGTTCAAAATGTAGAGGTAGGATTTTCTCTCTTACAGGCTTGAAGCCATACTTGGTCTTGCTCATGATCCCAACAGAAATCTAGATCAGACAAGATGCAAAACAAAAGATAAAGACTGTTGTGTCTGACAATGCAACTTTGATTTGTTTTTGCTTTTTGAGAATGTCTTCCTCTCAGTCTCTTTTAGTTCGCGATATTTCATGAACTGGTGAACAGCTGACTTTGCTGGGATGGCACATGTATCAGTCACTAACACACACAGACATATACACACACACAATCAGAAAAAGAGAGAGAGAGAGATTGATTGATTAAAGGTAATTCCTATAATTTAACAAGGTTTGGTTATTGTCACCATGTTGGCTGACAGCCAAAAGCATCTAACATTACAATGCGTTCCAGTAGATAAGGTACAAGGAGCTCAGTAACATAATGTTACCTCTGGACACGTTTTGAGATGACCCAAGGTCTTCACCTGCAGGTCTAGTGGCTTCCACTATGAAGCTTATATCTCGGCCACAGGAACAGCAAAATTTTGGAGGATTCTCCAATTTGAGGCCACAGGAAGGACAATACATTTTGATCTGAAAAAGACAAGTGGACTGAAGTTAGCGTGTTGTCTTCTGCTGCCTATTCTTTAGAAAAAGCATTTTAAAACATTATTCATGCAATCAAAAAATGCAACTTATTTTGACTTGTTTTTAACCATTAATTAAACAATTTGCTATTAATTTCTGAAAGTTCTGAAAGTAACTTAACGTCATATCCAGCTAACATACCAACCTGTTTCACAATTAATTGGGTATAACGTTAACGTTATTCCATATCATTACTTGAATCGGCAGGCTAATAATGAGCAAAATGCTAACGCTAGGTTAATAGCAGATATCTTGCAATAATGTCTGAATCATGCGATCACAATGTTAAAATAAACCAAAATAAACTTACATTTTAGCACATCTTCTTCCAACACCACTAACGAAAAGCCGAAATGACTCACTGACCATGGCAACAACAAACATGACCCTGGAAACAATTTCCGTTGTCGTCGTCGTTGTCTGTCTTCTTCTTCTTTTTGTTTAATGGTGGGTGGCACCTAGTGTTTAAGGTGCATAACCGCCACCTACTATGCTGGCGTGTGGGCCAGAGTTTCCTATATCCATTAGGACCGTTGTCGTCTGGGCCACTTCCACTTGTATTTGCGACGTTTCTGTATTTGCAGCGTTTCTGTATTTGCAGCATTTTTGTATTTGCAGCGCGTTTTCTAATTGCTGCGGATGTGTTGTCAAATTGATGAAGATGTTTTCTTATTCTGCTTGTGTTTTGTGTACTTGCATGTGTTTTCTTAAGTTGCTGTGTGTTGAGCTCTCAGGGCTACCATATGTAACAGTCTGAGAAAATAAAATCAGTACGGTCAAGTTCACTTTTAACTCCTGCTTGAATGGTTTCTTTGAAGCAGAGATTGTTTACAAGGAATATTTTAAACTTCAGATATGTCAAACTTGTGCCAAAACCACGCAACTAATCGAGTAAGGAGGGCAGGGAATCTCCCAGTGCATGTTCTGGAGAATCTGTGTGAAGTACTCCCTCTCAAGTGACAGTTCTGTTCAGTTTTACAAGTATAACAATTCAGCCAACAACTCTTCAAACATTCACATTTTTTACCAAACAGTTTTAACAGCTAACATGCTTAAAAGTTACGGCAACATCTTTTAGTACAAGACCAAATCCTGTCTGGCAAGTGCAAATACAGGCCAGGATGTCACTCTTAAAAGATGTGTAATCCTTGTAATGCCCTGGGATGTCTCATAGCAGGTGGAGGCTGTGGGGTATCTGCCCGTGACTACCTCTACGGAGGGATTGTTGGTAGAATCTCCCATCCGGTCCAGAATTTGACCACACTGGTCAATTCAGTTGGTGGTTACTATGGAGTAGATTAAAATGGATTAAATAAATGGCTACAACATATCAAATCATTAACAAAAAAAGTCTAATTTGACTTTACTAGTCATCAGGATAATTGACCAACTATGGCACTAACAGCTTACACTCAATAGAAGATTAGTCTAACCCTTGAAATGAGAAAAGTAGTATTTAGAACGAGACACGTTACACTACTGACTATTGAGATGACAAATTTATTTTAAAAAATCCACCCACATGTGAAGTTTATATTGAATATTTAAAGAGCTAAGCAACTTATATAACTAACAGTTAGCCAAATAATATTTAAATAGCTCTTCCACCTGTAACATCCTTATATTGCATATCACTTTTGCACTCTTTTGTAGTTCTTTGATCAAACATCAGTATTTGATACTTTTGGAAAGCCTGTCGATTCTGGGTTACATGATAGTATGTAAGAAGACAGAATTGAAAATGGTCAGTAATAGATCAGGTATGAACTCTAATATTTAATAGTATTTGACAAAGGCACACTAAGAAAAAAAGATTACAAGATCAGAGTAATTAAAATTTACATCAGGGCTGAAATTATCTGCTCTCTCTTTTGGAAAAAGCAAGGCCACTGTGTCAGGTCGTTGGGTCAGCGCTGTCCACATTGGGGTCTCTTTAAGACCTCGTCTCAGCTGCTTAATTTGTCTTGTGACACGTCCGATTACCTGTTAATAGTAATAAGACAGAGAAGGTAGATCACAAAACATTCCTTATCCTAAAGCAAGCTCAGAGAGTAAGATATTAGAAAAAGAAGAGTATTTTCAAGAATATATTCCCATTTAACTAAATTTGTTATATTTCTATCCACTGGTGAAAGAGGTAATAATGATACTGTCCTCCTACTCACTGATAAAACTCCTTGCATTTGCAGTATGACAAACCACCCACCATCTTTTATTTTTGCCAATAACTTGGCACATAGGAAGTGATACATTTTAGATCATCAATGTGATAGAATCAATGAACCAGAAAAAATGTAATAATTTAATCTCTTCAGACAGATTTTTGGCATTTTAGCAATCTGCATTTATAACCAATACATCACTCACATGATAAAAAAAAACAACCCAAGAATTACCACCTCTAACTTTTGGAAATAGACATTTCCCAAGCTTTCACTCACAGCATGGATCAATAGTTTCTCAAAAAGCCATCTCCTGTTGTTCTCAGCTAGGTAAGGGAGGTCCCAGACAAGTCCTGTACACTTCTTTTATCCTTATCTGAGAGTTTGGATTCCCCTTCAAGCTTCAAGACAGAGGGAAGAAAATTAGGAGATAGAAAAAAAGATGTGTAATGCCAGATACTATGTGCACTTGTAAAAAGTATTGAATATAACACAGTATACAGTGTAACACAGTGGGTCCAAATAAGCACCACCCTGTGACTATTTTATTTACAGATTACTGGCATTTGAGTCGCTCTAGAATCATGTTTATTTTGTACAATACTACGTTCACAGTATTACAAAACTAAGTATTAAAAATCTCATTCTCTCCCTCTTCATTTGACAAGCTTGAGTTAGCCATATATAAACACCAACCTATGACCCATCAAGGACAATGGATATACAATAAAGCAAGACATGAACAACAGAAGGGCTGAGTCCCGGCAGGCATGGTCGTCCGTGAAGAAAGGAGTGGCCTACCATTCTCCCCGCCACAATGAACATATTGCTTTCCACAAGAAAGTGAGATGCTGAGGGGATTAAATGGCCAGGTTCTCCGTCAAAAAGCTGTGTAACATCGGAATTTGCTGTTCAAGACATTAAAAACATTAAACAACAACAATAAAAAGTAATAGGCTTCCTTCCACAGTACAAAGACATGCAGGTTAATATTGCTAACTCTTAATTGCCTATAGCTATGAATGTGAGTGTGAATGGTTGTCAGACTGTATGTGTTAGCATTGTGATGGACTGGAGACCCCCAGTTCTCAACAATGTCGGCATTATACATTTAGTAGAATCCTTTGAACTTTCAGGATAAAGAAAACCAACTAAGATATGATAAACTTGTAATAGACGCATGGTATTAAAAAAAACTTTATTTTGCAACCTAAAATAAACATAGCATTTGTAAGGATGCCATACACATAAAACCTTGCCCACAGAGCAGGTGACACGGACACACACCGTGCTGTTGTTTGTTTGTTGTTTGTTTAGCTTTCTGTGAACGACAGGTATGTGCTATGTCCAATTCGTATGATCAAGACGAAGGACGTGTGTTTTGAGACTTTTGTTGTCGGTGTTACTGCTCCTGTGCGAACTTTTCACCTCTTGCAAAACAATACCGGCTTGGACGAGTAGCCACCAGGCGCTATCTTACTCGACAGAAGTGCTGCGGTCTCTATGCCACTATGGAGATAGGCCTACAGCAGATCTGCTTGGATCGCTCATCAAAACACATTAGTCGTTGGCAGCAATCGCGGAAAAGAGGCTGGAGGGGAGGCGCACAACAACGGCTATGGAGAAGAGGCAATTGACCGCCCCTGCCATCTATGATTCTGAGTAACGCAAGGTCGCTCAGGAATAAGATGGACGAACTCTGACTTCTGACAAGGGGATGCTTTGAGTACAGTTAGTCCTGTATCATGCTTTTCACCGAGACTTGATTACACCCAGAGATCTCTGACTGTTGTGCTGACATAGAGGGGTTCTCACTCATTGGCTCTTGACAGGAGCGAGCTGTCAGGGAAGAGCAAGGGGGGCTGGCTCTGCTTGTATATAAATGACAAGTGGTACAGACAGCATACAGTCCGGGAGAAAATCTGCAATCCTGAAGTGGAACTGTTATGTATGAGTCTCAGGCCGTTCTACCTGCCTCGAGAGTTTGGTAATATCCTCATCTGCTCTGTTTATGTACCTCCCAATGGCAATGCCTCGAGGGCTGCGGCACACATGGCAGACTGTGTGCACGAACAACTACAGCGCATCCCAAACGCCCCAATTTCCATGATGGGAGATCTTAATCATTGCAACTTAAACACTGCATTGCCAGGTTTTGAACAGTATATTAAATGTGATACCAGGAAGAATCAGACTTTAGACAAGTGCTATGGTAATGTAAAACATGCATACACAGCCATAGGTAAACCACCCCTGTCTAACTCGGACCATAACACCATTCACCTGGTCCCCACATACAGGACAGCCCTAAAGAGCAATAAACCCCTGGTTAAATCTATCAATACATGGACAGACAACAGCATAGAAACACTGAAAGGTTGCTTTCTATGCACAAACTGGGATACCCTCTCTGGAGAGCCGAACCTGGACAATGTCACAGAAGTTACCACAGATTACATAAAGTTTGTGTTGACACTGTGATCCCAAAAAGGACAATAAAAGTATACCCCAACAACAAACCTTACATCACAACTGAAAACTGTACAAAACCAGAGGCTAAAAGAAGCTAGGGAACACCACAGGGAAGCAATAGAGGAAAACCTCCAGGCCATGAACTCCAAAAATGGGGCTTCATGAAAACAGCCACCAGCATGAAAACCACAAAGAAATCTCTACATCTCTTGTTGTAGATGAACTGCCTAAAGCAATGAGTTGAATGGTTTTTACAAGCGGTCTGACAATAACGACTTCTCTGCTGAATGTGACATGGTGCTTGATGGTATTGCTACTGATGATGTTGACAGGCTAGAGATCGACCCTAAATCTGTCAATAAGGTCCTTAAGCAAACCAATGTCAACAAAGCCATGGATCCAGATGGTATCTCTGCATTTCTACTAAAAACATGTGCATTCCCACTGTACCAACACAATGGAAAGAGGCAATCATCACACCTGTCCCTAAGAAACACTGTCCACAGGAGAATAATGATTTTAAACCCATTGCTCTAACCTCTGTTGTGATGAAGTGTATGGAGAAGCTCATGGTGAGCAAACTACAGCTAGATGTAGGTCCACAGCTAGATTCCTACCAGTTTGCATACACACACCAGAGAGGCACTGATGATGCAACCAACAGTATAGTGCGTCTAGTGACTAAACACCTTAAGAAGCCTATGGCCTATGCTCGACTGCTGTTTGTAGATTTCAGTTCAGCCTTAGAAAAGGTAGAAAAGGTCTGCACTAGGGTCCAACAGCGACTACACTTCCTCCAGAGGCTGAGGGTCTTTGGTGTCAACCAGAAAGTGTTGTTCCTCTTCTATCATGCCGTAGTTGAGAGCATCCTGCTGTATGGCATCTCAGCCTGGTTTGGCAACCTCAGTGTACAGCTGAAAGACCAAATTACCCAGCTAAAACAAAGAGCCAAATCATGGGAGTCAGGCAGCATCCCACACTCCAGGCTGTCTTCGATGAAACTATCATCAGACCGGCCCAGAAAACTATCTCAGACCCCACACATGTCCTCCACCCTGAGTACCAGCTTCTCCCCTCAGGCAGACACTTCAGAGTCCCCCAGTGCAGGCTCAAACGATTTAAGAACTCCTTTGTCCCCCTGTCCATCAAAGCCCTAAATGGCAAGCTAGCCAGAGCCCAACACCTGTAACACTGGCTTCTTTTAATCCTGTGAACTGCTTTACCCCTACAGCACATATTAATGTACATTGTTATGACGACAACTGGTGTGTCGCACAACGGGCAATGTGCAATTTGTTGGTTGGGACAGTCTGTTCATGTAGGTACTGTGTGTGTGTACATGTAGACCAGTGACAGTTTGTCTATGTACTGTATGTATGCATATGTTATTTTGTGTTTACAGCAGATGCTGTATGTGTTCAAGACAAATTTCCTTCGGGACAATAAATCTAAATCTAAATCTTATCTCATCTTATCTCATCTTATCTTATCTTATAACATATATACCAAAATTGATGCAAAACCCAGACTTCATGACATAATGCTGAGCTTTGAAGATTGTGCTGAGATTGAAATTATACTTAAAATTATTGTAATATTAAATGACTGCTATGTTACCTACCAAGGTAGCTTTTCAAGATAAACACTTCTGGTTTACAAGAGTAGGCCATGCTTTGTGACATGCCAATTTTTACTGCACTATAACACTGTTTACCTTCCTTAACTTTCATACACCACTGTTAACCCTGAGCAGCACCTACCATCTGTAACTGTTACACAAGTTCCGGATGGTCCAGGCATTGCTACTCGCTCTTCCTCACTGACAGTACTTTCATGCATCACCTCATTCCCTGCACTACCCACATAACATTTTTTTGTGTTACACTTGCACTGCATGTGTAAAACAAAGAGTAAGACAATTGTTGATGAGAGAAAAAACATCAACAGTAAAAAGTAAATTCATACCTTTCCCCACATGAAGAAGCGTGTACCTCAATAAAGTCAGTGGGAAACATTTTTGTGCAGACAAGCTGCTGTTGAGAAATTGAAGTTATGAGCAAGAACAACAGTGTTATTTTCTGAATGTATTCTGTTGTTTAATACTATATGATGTGCTAACAAAAGCTTAAACAAAGAATTCAGGCTCACCGCTATCCACATTAGCCAGGTTATCGTCACTGCCAACATCAATGACAGCACAAGACTTGATGTGTTCTGTCAGCAGCTGCAGGGGAACTGCTACTCCACACTTCTGACATGTGGCTTTTGGCGTGCTACTGAATACTTTATCAGTTAAGCCAGGCGCACACCATACGATATCACAACTGATTCAGGCATCCCAGACAGTTCCAGACAATTTTTCAAGATTGAACTAAAAACGGCCTGTCTGTGCTTGCATAGTGTGAGAAGGTCAGCACGTCACAGTCACGTCCCAATCTCCCAATGCCGTCTGGGCCGTCTGGGATGTCCAGATCATTTTCCAACATGCTGGAATTTTTTGTCGTTGCTCTTGTAGTGTGAGAGGGCACAGCGAGCCGATTTGTCACTCTGGCCAATTAGATTGCAGCAGGAAATGCCATCACTTTGTTTACTGCAGTGATTTCTGTATTGCTAAACTACCCATTAAGCTGTCTAAATTTCGTCAGCAGGTCCTCCTATATTGGAACCTGATTTATAAGCACAATTTCACTCCACACAGCTCTCCAATCTGGAATAACAAGTGTATCTTGTTTAAAAGAAAATCTTTATGTTATTGTGATTGGGTGGACATTTATTCTTTGCTTGTAATTATACAAGATCTTTTTGGGAATTGTTTCAAAATTGGATATCTGAAAAAGACATTCAGTCGCCCAAATTAGAATATAATGATATTAAATTTGGAGCTATAATGGAGAATTAAAAAAGGGAAATGGTGTACAATAGCCTGATTATTATGGCTAAACAATGTATCCACAGATTTAGATTTATGAATGCCAGACCACTGTTCCTAATCTTCATGAATGAGTAAACAAATGTCAAGAAAACACTGAAATGTATAAAAAAAAAAACAAGCCTTGGACATTTATTAAAACATACATATTTTGATTTCTGATTAGACCTCTGACTTTTTTACTTATTTATTTTGTTTTTTTTCTTTGTGCTCAGTCTGTGATTTATACAGTTTGTACTGTGTTACCAATTTCATGTTGTAATGGTCAGATTTTGTTGATTTAATAAAGGTACTTTTAAAAAAAAACAAAAAACTTTGTTTACTGCACAGCATACCTGGAAAACAGGGCTCCAAAGAGAAACACTACACCGTGGGTATGTGGAATCAAGAATTTGAGGAGATGGTTGTCGAACTATGGCAACAACATGAATGCCTGTTTGACGTGTCGGCTGTATCCTATCATGACCGGGAAGAAAAAGCAAAGCGCTGGGGAGAATTGTCAAGTGCCCTCGGCGTACCTGTGAGCAAAATGTCACTTTAGCCACTTGCGTCTGTGTCTAGCATTGGTGGTTAAAGACAGAGAAACAGCTAAAAACACATTTAACCATCATGAGCAAAATAATAATGGATTAAGTAGTCCCATTTCTCTGTGTGTGGGAGCCTCTGTGTGTGTGTGTGTGTGTGTGCGCGTCTGTGTGCACGCGTTTTGTTAGAACCTAAATATATCTACTACCATTAATGTAAAAAATACTGAGAAAACAAACTTTAAATTTCAGTGGAAGAGCTTCAAATCCGGGACACCTCTTTACGGACCCAGTACTCCAAGCTTCTTAAACCAAAGCACAGTGGGAGCGGAGTCCCAAGGACTACAGAAAGTTCAGAGGTAGAGAGCCAGCTGCTGTGAGGTGGATGCCTCACTGGAGTGGTCCGATATGTCTGTATCTGACACTGCATCTTCTGCTACTCTGAATTCAAGTCTTGACTTTTCAAGACCAGCAACCCCCAACTCAAGACCAAGCACCCCTATCCTAGCATCAGACAATGAAACACAACATTCTTCTATCACTGAGACCGGGGAGGTTTCTCAGACAAGGCCAGGTGCTGTAAAACACAAGACCTCATTGGCAAGGGATTCAGAGGTAGATGTGGAGCTTCAGAAGCTAGCAGTCTTGAAGCGAATGTCTGCTACAATTCAGAGAGTCCAAACATCTGATGGCTCAGAAGACCTTTTTTGGACAACAGGGCCCTTTTTCAGAAAGCAGGTTTAGTGAAAACTCTGAGTTTGTTAACCCTGAGATGAGGGAAACTCTGGATTTTCCATTCCAGAAAGAGAGGTAACTTAAACTCAGGGTCAGTTACCATGGTATAATTTATCTGAACAACAGTCTCCGGCCTTGAATATTATACATCTCTAATATCACACAATGCAGACGTGCTCTCAGATCAGAGCAGATTCTCTGCGTTTCCCTTCGTTTTTTCTTCGGGAGTTTCCTTTAGGCCTATAACATTTGCGACGCATAAACATATTGGAAAAGCAACTGTTTGTAGAGCCATAAGAAAAGTGTCCCTTACACTTAAACGCCGACTGCGAAGTAGCATCATAGAGCTAACGTTAGCTAGTGTTGCACACTGTAGCTATTGATGCACCCTGAGCGGCAGTAGCCTAAGAAGCAGAATGTTCTCCATCGTGGATCCTCAAATTTTAAATTAATATACTTGCTACACCATAACACAGCAGATGACAAATGACGGGACGTCCCTTACAACTTTCACGTCACATTTGTCCCGCTCAGTCAGAATGCCAAGTCCACGCCGAGGGCTCAGGGTTCACGTTGATTCACGTCGGTGACAAAATGACGTTTCCTTTTAGTCTTGCACATGCGTCTCCTTTTAGGATCTAGTAAAATAAATGTAGTACATTCCATTTATAAGCATATTTACGTTATGTTTAATTATTTGAATAAATAAACTTTGTTTTCATATATTTCAGTTACATTTTACTTAAAAATGTTGCTTCATATTTATTAGGGCCAAGAATCATTTTTTGGGTGTATGTCCATATATAAAATGAACATGTTATAAATATGTGGGAAACACATGTGGGGCCATAAATGAAATCCCCAATTTATGCAAATATGAATATACATATATATTAAACATACTGTATATTTCGCAGACTCTCTCAATGTACGTCTTCCTTAGATATGGACATATGAAAGAAACATGTTTGTTAAACACACTGTGGCACACACCTATGGTAACAAGTACTATTATACAACTATACAACTATTATTTTTATGTCTTCATTTATCGTAGTCCTATAAAAATCTCCTGTGTAAGTTGTTTATGCATATGTACATATATGATATATGCTTATGTTGTAGACATGTATGTTATGTACATATACAGTATATCCATCCCAAAGCCCGTCGATATATGTTGATATTATACATGTAAATATAAGATAGGCATGTATGTTTAAAATGAATAAGAAAAACATTATAAGAAGACAGAATTTTTGTATAATGTTTTAATGAACTTTATATAACATATATAAATTAAATATCATTGAATATCGTTAATATATATGGTTACAACATATAATACCATATACAAATTCATCATAGAAATGTTTAACACATGTACATATACAAATTTTAGTATGGGTATTTCATATATGTTTTAAAGTTATATCTTCATATATCCAGTATGGAGGGTTTTAAGGGCCGAAACTAAATATATAAATACATAGATAATTATAGAATTAAACGCTTAAGTACATTAATAAATATATAATTATATAATTTTTAAATTAATGGATAAATAAATAATTATATAAAAAAATGCCTAAATAAGCGATTAAATAAATAATTATATAATATAACGCTTAATGTCTCCATAAATAAATAATCACAAATTAAATGAGACATTAAATACATAAATTTGTGTATTTATTTATTTATTCATTCCTTTATATATACAGTATATTTATATTCTGGAAATACAATTATTTTTCCATATTCTTTTCCAGACCTGTAATACTAAAATCAAATTCCGTACTTTTCCATACTGCATAGGAACCCTGCAGGGAGCAGCCTAGCTGGACAAACACATCTCTTGTATATTAAGCATGTGTGGGGCAAAATGGCCTTGTTACATCAGGCTTTGCCAAGTTGCTGCCGGTGACACACACACACTCTCACCGGTAACACACGAAGTACAATGACATTTTAATGCTTAATGAATGACTTAAGATCATATGAGTGTAATTAATGTTATTTAACTTACCTCGGACTGGATTGATGGTAGGTGTAACGTTAGCATTTACATTAACGTTATCCCCAGAGTCTGGGCCAGACCGTGATGGGGTAATGTTAACGTCAGTAGAGTTGAGAGTGTTTACTACCAAGTCTTCAGGGTCGAGGTCAACATTCTGGTGGTCTGTGTAAGGCCTCATTCACATAGAATTGTAGAAACGCTGAGCGATTGAAAACCACAGTCAATGGTTGTGGAACTTCACAGCCTGATTGTCTTCTTCTGTTGAGTTTTATGGCAGTTCGCAATCATAAGTGTTGCATTACCATCATCTTGTGGATCGTAATAGCTTCACAGTGCAAACTCATAGCTCAATCAAAGAGAGCTCGATCGACTGGTTGAGCCTGCTGGGTCTGTAATACTGTTCATTCACCAATCAGACGCTTTAACCCGCCCCTGACTTTTGATGGATAAGGATGACACATTTATTTATTTCGCTGCAGCAAGTTACATTATGGATAAATAAAAGTATATATAAATAAATAAATAAAATGATAAATAGATAAATAAATGTGTGAATAAATGACTAAGTAAATAACTAAATTGATATACGAATGAATAAATAAATATACAAGTGTGTAAATATATAAATATATATATATATATATATATATATATATAAATGAATAAATAAATAAATAAATAAATGTACAAATAAATTTAACATTTCTATATTTAACGTCTCATTTAATTTGTGATTTATTTATGGTGACAATTAAGCATTACATTATATAATTATTTATTAATTAATTTATTTAAGCATTATATTATATATTCATTTATTTAAGCATTTAGTTATATAATTATGTATTTATACAGTATATTTGGTTTCGGCCCTTAAAACCCTCCATAATCCAGAGGATGCATGTATATGATAATAATATATCTCCTTATAGGTAACATATATGGCACCATCACTCTTGATATAGGGGCATATATGTCATATATTACATTTCCGTATGGGTTTTTTCTAAAATCAATTATCAGCTCCTTGGTTTTGCTGATGTTGAGCAGTAGGTTGTTCTCTGTGCACCACTCTGCAAGATTGTTGATTTCCTCCAGATACGAAGTCTCATCATTGTTTGAAATCTGGCCGATGGTGGTGGTGTCATCCGCAAACTTCACAACAGAGTTCTCTCCACGTCGGGGATTGGAGTCGTAGGTGTGCAGCGTGAACAGGGGAGGGCTGAGCACACAGCCCTGGGAGGCTCCTGTGTTTGGCACTAGAGTGGAAGAGGTCTGACCGCCAATACGAACTGTCTGGAGTCTGTTTGTGAGGTGTGTGAAGTCCAATGTCCAGTTGCAGGGTGTAGGTCCTAGTACTCAAGCCCAGAGTGCTAAGTTTGCCAATCAGTTCCATGGGGAGATTGTGTTGAATGCTGAGCAGAAATCAACAAACAGCATTCTGAAGTAGGTGTTGTTATTTTCAAGGTGTATGAAGACTGAGTGGAGGACAGTGGACATGGCATCCTCTGTGGATCTGTTGGTTCTGAATGCAAACTGATGAGGGTCCAGGCTGGCTGGGATGTTGTTTTTGATGTGTTGGAGAACCAGTTTCTCAAAGCACTTCATCAGAATGGAGGTGAGTGCCAGAGGGCTGTGGTCGTTTAGACTAGACACTGCAGACAGTTTTGAAGCAGGTGGGAACACTCTCCTGTGACTGATAAAAAAAAAAGTGAAGGAGGAAATATTAGGTTGCACCAGTATCAAAGGCACAAATTGTTCCAGTGACCGGTTTGTGCTGGATCTGGAAGAAATAAGCTGATTAGTAGTCATCCAAAACATGCCTGGAGGCCAGTTCAGATGCATATAAAACCATCAAGAATGGTGAGCTGCTCAGTTAATGGGCTCTATGCAGCAATCCAAAATGGACTATTCAGACCCCTGCTGAGACTGGCTCAAGTGAGAGTTAGAGCTCCACTATCCTATCAGTCCTTCAGCTGGGGTTCCTTCACCTCTCTACATGTAGCCGGGCTCCTGGGGAGTGAGGGCACAAGCACAGCTGAATGCAGCCCTGATAACACGCCTCTGCAGAAGCACTGCACTCCTCTAATTATAACCAAGCATGCACAGGAGAACATTCACTCGCATTCAGAGCTTTCATTCATTGATTCCAGTCATTTGTTTCTCTGATGTGAGAGCTCTACGTCCTCTAATCAGAGGAATCTGGACTCTCACAGGAGGGTGAAGGACACTGGGAGGTTACTGCAATTATTCTGCATTGCTCCACAAAGTGCACCCATTGCCATATCATACATAATTCATAAGCAGGCTTTCAAATTAGACATAGCAGTGGCTTTTTACTATCGACCACCAACACAGAAAAAGGTTTTAGGAATAAAAATGATACACTGAGCACATGCATGCAACTTAAGGTTGTTCAATTAAATCTAAAACATTACGGCATCTTTCCTCAGAACATTATAACCTTTCTTCCATCCTGCTGGCTCTTCCAGAAGAATTAAACCTCCCTCTGTTCTGTCACATGGCCGCTCTAATGAGAGCTATGATGACCCACAATGGTTCTTGGATGGAGAGAACACATGTCCTGTGCAGTCTCTTTGTGAGATGGATTACAGCACATTTAATGGACTCATTCCTCGTTGAATGGACTACAGCGGTAGGTGTGTATAAAGAGTTTCCATGTGCAGCTCCAGAGATGAGAGAGGTGACTGATGAGGACATAATGGCAGACATAGCCCCCATGTGCCTTTTCAGTCATCTGTATTGATAGTATAATAAGTGTGGGTTTGAATTTTATCCAGCAGGAAAACACAAGTATACAGTAGCACACAATGCAAAGGGGCAATCTTTATTAAACGTTAACAACCCTACTTACACTACATTACATTACACTACAAGGCTTCAAAGGACACCCTCCCTCCCAAAAGAGTGCTGAGCCACAGCAGTGAGATGCTCCAAAACAAGTCTTTTGTCTCTGATCCAGAGTCCTTTACGGTCCCTGCAAACAATCACATCTTTATTCAATTCAGTCATCAGTGAGTCCCACAGCTCACTCACATCACAACAATATAACCCCATTCACTGTCAATCAATAATATTAACAAAAAAAGTCCAAAAAGTTGAACCCCACCGAAAAAGACCCAACAGAAAAATGGAACATCTCCATGACAAATGGGCAAACTCCATCTGCTGAGGAAGATCATGTCATATGATCAAAAGCCTGAGAACAGCTACCAGATTGACCTTGAGGTGAAAATATTTAACAGGTGTTCACCGATATCCAGAGAAAAATCCCACAATTGTCAGCGACATTTGATCTTCTGTTTTTTGCCTTTACTGTATTGTATACTGTATACTGTACATCATCTACTGAGAGGTCCTTCTGTCACCACTTGTGGCTACAGTCATTCAAAAAATGCTGAAGACATTTGACAAGTCTAATCAAGTCCTTTCTAGTTTTTCTTCATGATTCATCTTGTTTTTACAGCAGTCTGGTGTTCGCACTGATAAGGTACAGTTATATATACTGCGTGAATATATGTAAATATATGTAAAGCAACATTAGAATATGAAAAGGAATGGAAAATGTCTTTCATGCTGTAAAGACAGGACGCATACTGGCCACCGCCTTCAGATGATTTAATACCACCTTAACAGGAAGAGAGACATCTATTAAAATGAAATGTCTTTTATCAGTGAAGGCCTTATCACAAAATGATTAACTTGGCTGTGCTAATGTGTCTGTGGCAGTTCAGGTTACTGTGTGGAACTGAGATTAAAAAACTGTTTTTTATTACTCCTGGAAATAATGGCAGAAATATATCTCCCTCTTTCTCTCTTGTCATCGCTTCACCTCCGTTTGCCATCCCCTCACCCATCGAGCTGCTCATTACATCCCAGCTTCAGTAAGTGTCACACTTCATTTACTGTAGGAGCAACAGTAAGTGTGGTGAATCCTAGAGGTGTTGGACCGGCATCACAGAGATGGACCATAAACTCTTTGATGCTCAGTCTTTGACAACATCTCACACCTAAACTATGCTTTCTGCAAGTTTTGTTAGAGGTCAGTAATGATCTCAATAACTGTACCAACTTTTGAATGAAATATGGATCTCTAAGGGCTCCTGTGATGCTCGGGCTTACTGTATGTGGTGAGTGCTGATCATCATCATACAGCAGCAGCCTCACACAGCTTCTTCTGATACTTCAAAATGTGTAATGGTTGGATGACTTTAAACCTGAAACTTGAATTCGATATAAACTATACTACAGCTTCCGGTTCCAGCACCATACGAGTGGCAGCCAGCAACAGTAGCTGTCTGTATTTTTCTACTCTTTAAGTAAATTTTTCTTATTTATAGTCTGTTTTTAGCTTAGTTGTGTTTTCAGTTAGTTAGTGTAGTTAGTTAGTTAGTTAGTTAGTTAATCCTACGATGTTGAGGAAAGTTTTCACTGTGCTCTTCACCGTAGGGACAATTTTGTCAAAGCGCGTCTCCGTCCTCGCACAACAAATCAGCATAGATGGAGTCATTGTTCACAACAGGGATCTGTTGTTGCTGCTTCGACCGAGCTGGCTGGCGAGGGAGACGAGTTACAAGCCGTATCTGTGGACTACCTGACTGGTCGACCACAGTATGTTAGACTGCAGAGCTGTGTGTCTGATATTGGGGGAACTGTCCTGTCACCTTTTCTGTTCACTCTCTACATCTCAGACTTCAGTTATAACTCCATGTCCTGCCTCCTGCAGAAGTTCTCAGATGGCTTCGCAACTGTGGGCTGCATCAGCGAGGGGAAGGAGGCTGAGTACAGGGACGTCATGGACTCCTTCGTCAAGTGGTGTGAGCGAAAAAACCTGCAGCTTAACACTAGCAAGACAGAGGAGTTGGTGATGGACCTCAGTAGGCGGAAAACACGCCTGTTTCTATCCGGGGTGGACGTGGATACTGTGCAGGACTACAAGTACCTGGGACTGCACTTGGACAGCAAACTGGACTAGGCGAAGAACACCGCTGTGTACAAGAAGGGCCAGAGCCAACTGTGCTTTATTCAGAGGCTCCGGTCTTTCAATGTCTTCAATACCATGCTGAGGATGTTCTACCAGTCTGTGATAGCTAGTGCTATTTTCATTGTAGTCGAGTGCTGGGGCAGCAGGATGAGAGGGCAGTCCACACCAACAGACTAAATCAATCAATCAATCAATCAATCAAATTTATTTGTCACATGTAATCATATAAGGTACAATCCAGGTCAGCTCTGGAGGTAGCTGACATCCAGCTGGACTTTGCCGTGGACTACAGCGAGGCCACAACAAAGCGTCGGAAAGCCTGCTACAAAGTGATACATGAGGCTGGCACCCACGGGTTCGAGGCTTTCCTTCTACAGTCAGAGCCAGGAGTGATGGAATCGTGACGTGAGGCTCCCTTTTTTTTCTTTCCTTCTTTCCTTTTTCCTTTGTGCGTGTTATTATTTAAAAATTTGATTTAAGAAATTATGAATAATATTACTGTTCTATCATGGAATTCACGGGGCCTTAACTCCCCTCAGAAGTGTATAAGCACTCTGAAGGTCCTCTATAGGAAGAACATTCATTTTGTCTTTATACAGGAGTCACATTATCTTGAGGCTGATGTACATAGATTTCAGAAAAAATGTTATCATGTGATTGCTTTCTCCTGCTGTACTAAAAAGAGCAAAGGTGTTCTCATAGCCGCAAAATGTAATTTAAGTTATACTAATTTGGGTACAGGGGGAACGGATGATGGTTGAATTACTTTTTGTAAAATAGCTTACAATGGCATTAAAATTGCTTTGATTTGCGCCTATGCTCCGAATTATTTTGACCAGCTTTTGTATGACTCACGGGCCTCCATATTGTTAGATCTTCCAGAATATCAGCTTTTAATAGGGGGTAATTTCAACGCTGAATGGCTTCATGATATTGATTGGACAGGGCTAGCAGAGAGCAGACATCAACAACTGGCATCCAGTGCACTACAGAAATTAGCAGATGATGATTATTTAATTAATGATTATGGACTAATTGACATTTGGAGTATGATGAATCTTTCTACTAGGGAATTTTCCGCTGAAATTACAGCGCTGGAACAAAGAATTCTAAATAACATTTCACCTGACAACATTCACAAGCAACAGAATTTATTGGATGAATTTAGTGGCTTGTTAAAGATATAATCTCAAAGATTTTCTTTTAAATAAATGTCTGTTAAATCACTATCTATTGCCTAATGAGGTAACACAATGGTGATTGAGCCTATGGGCCACTGATGATAATATTATAAAGAGTATGGTCTATACCTGCTCTGTATAGTCGTGTTTCCACTAAACACTTCAGTATAGTACCTTTGGTATAGTATATAGTAACCTTGCTCAAAAGTACCTAAACCCTAGATCTGTTTTGCATTTCCACCACAGACAGTACTCTGTGCACCAGCTGGACCCAGGAGCTGCACACGCTCCAGGCCGCATCCTGGCCTAAACTTTAAAGGAATCTTCTGAGAGGAACCTGCTTCAGTCTGACGGCTGAACGCCTGCGTTCTTGAAATGACAAAAAGTCAAGACATCCAAAGCTGTTATGAACTTAAACCCAGCCACTGCCTTGCCAGCGCATCCAAGTGCGTGAAGATGTTAATTGACCCTGCCGCCTGCTGAGAGAGAGACAGACGATCATATGTCTTGGTCGCTATGTGGGACGGAGAGTGCCACAAGATGTCAGATGGAGAGGCCTTCACTGGGGATGAAACGACTTCATCTCTGCTGGTCCACATGCCAAGAGCCGGCCACTTTCTCCTCCTCCCTCTCCTTCAGAGCATCGTCTCCCCTGGCCATAGGTGAAATGCTACTTTTCCTGTGATAGTGGGGGTTGATGCTACTAAGAACCTAGTAGAAGCCTTGAGATTAGGAGGCTCAATTAAAGCTGTAGTCTACGATTCTAATCCAAAACAGTTTTTGTCAAATTCAGTGAATATCTCTTCATGGTCAGCTAGCTTTCCGTTCTGTGTGTGCGCTGAAAAAAAAGTCTTGTGTTCATACACAGCCTTGGCTCTGTAAACGGGAAACAAACAGAGTGAGTCGGGTAGAGCCACCAACCCAGGTCGTCAAATAACAACGCTTTAGCCGCGTTTCCACTGAACACTTCAGTATAATATGTCACAACTCGTGCTCGTGCACAGGACAAACTAATGCTGTGAGTTACTCGCGCAAGTTTGAAGGAGCACGGTGTATTTGTTTTGCTGTTGAGTTCAAATATCAACAAGCTGTCTCCAGTATCGTAGACTACACCTTTAATTAACAGGTTTCCCTGTTTTTCCAAAATAGGGTGGTATCCAAACATGAATTTAGGCTAAATTCGGTTATTTAATATAAAACTAATAATTGTTTCTGATAGCTGAAGTTGAGTGCCATCACTCTCCGTCGTCTTTTGTACCCATTTAGGTGTTTATGTTGTAAATTTTGAGTTATTAATTATTGTACATATTTCGGCTATCAGTTATCAACTATTAAATTTGCTACAGTTTCCGCTACAACCACGTAACGTTATGTACTTGTGCCAAGCAAATGAAGCCGCATTAAAAACATCCATTCTGAGGAAAAGTTGCAACAGTTTCTAAAATGAAAGGATGTTTTGCTGCTTTTTCATCTTTACCAGTTAACGTTAGCTCGCTGTAGACTGGAGAAAAAATCATTTCACTTCAAATCATAATTCACTGATCACCGATCAAAGGCTACACCGGCAGCCCCTGGCAACTTTTAAGGTGGAATGTTTTCTTGCATGTTACTCAATGCATGAGTCGACGTCGTGAATCAATCAACACACCTTAAATGTCAATATGACAACTTTGACCATTCACTTTTGTTTTTATTGGCTCTCTTGCATGACATACGCTTTAGTGATGATTGGATTTTCAAGCGCTTAAAAAATGTTTATGAATGTCAACCGGATTATGCGAACTGCAAATATTCTGTTTCCTCACTTGGAGAAAGTGGCTGAGAGTCATTCCGGTGCGCTCCGGCAGCACTACACCTATGCATGTAAGTAGCGTGACAATTCTGTTGACCAATCAAAGGACTGCAGTGTTTTTAGCTCCACCCTTCAGTACCGGGCCAGCATGCTAGGTACCTCAACAGAGGGGTAACGAAAAAAGGGGACTGTATGGAGTGGTTCTATTGGCACCATCCAAAACTTTTGACAATGGAAACGTGAAAATAACCATTCTAATGTGTAACGTACTGAACTGAACTGTACTGGTGGAAAGACATCTTATGTAGAGTGTCATGTGATTTGGCACTATATAAATAAAATGGAACTGAACTGAATTGATGAAAGCCCTTACGTTTCCAGTATTATGACCCAGGTGTTGGTGGCGACTTTCCCGGAAAAATCACAAGCCGTGCACAGTTAGGCTTTTAATGAGGCTTTTAACACAACAACCTCGCTCTTCAACTCACCTGTGAGTACTTCTTTACTTGTTCAGAATATATTCATTTCATATACTGTTTGTACAGTACATATTGTATATGTTATGTATACTCTTGACTATTTCTGTGGGTATCATCATGGATGATGGAGGAAATCAGCATAATTATCTAATTCTTTTGTGTCTGAATGCTGTTTGTTTATGTGTATAATGGTCATGGGATTCCTGGATAGCTGGAGGCTGGGAGTAATGGAAAGGTTATACTGGTTTTGTGTGTGTGTGTGAGTGGGTTGGCTGAAGGGAAACAAGGAAAATGTGGGGGGGGCGTTATGACAACACAACAGAACGCCACAGGAAATCCTTTCTTCCTGTGGCCATCGAAATTTACAGTACATCAGTTTTGATATTGTTATACACTTACCTGTGCTTTCAGTTTTGATATTGTACATAGCTATATTCCATTGCTCTCACATATCTGTGATCTTACAGTGAACCTGCTATATTTTTGACATTTTTTAATTTTTAATATATTTTTGTCATTTTGTAAATATGGACCTCCACCTTACTGTTCCGTAGCTGTTATTAATGTGTGCTATCAACATAGTTAACCAGTGTACATCTCGGTGTTATGGTGTTTTGTATATTTTGGATTGCTTTACTGTTGCCACTGCTACATCACACCGTTACATCATCCCTGTTTACTTATTATGGCCCATACCATTAACTAATTACTCCTGGCATTGTGTAGATATTTTTGGATTTTCCTTACTGTTAACCTGTTAACCAGTCAATACTTTTATGACACCTACCATTAACCTGTTACATTTCTGACAATGTTTACATTTGTTTTTGCACCATACTGATAATCTTTATACTTTATTTTGTTATTTGTTTATATTTGCACTCTGTATATTTGTACTCTTTCCTACTTTGTATTGCAACTGCTGCACAACAATTTCCCAGGGGATGAATAAAGTAATACCTCATCTCATCTTGTGCATTTTCCTAAAGAGGATAAAACCATTTTCAGACATATTTGTAGAAACAGTGTCGACGTTTCAGGCCTCTGGGGGGGGGGCTTTTCCATGGCAACAGTTGACTGACATCTGGGAGCTGGCATTGCTAGAAGATATGCCATCAACTTCTGTGGCGCACTACTGAATGGAACATGTCAAAGCTCTGTGTAGCCTACAAACGTTAATTCAAGACATTTTTCCCTTCAACAAGAACACATAGTGCAGGTTGTGTACTGTTAATGATTCAAGACGTCTGTCTCCAACATTAGAAATTTCTTTGGACACATCCAGCTGTTAAGTTTGTATTTCACTCTCAAAGTGGAAGCTAACTAGCTTGGCAATGATAAGCATGTGTTAGTTGCCAATCGGCTGATATGCTTTTTAACATCTGTTTATTAATTTTGAAAAACAGTACATAAATACAGCGGAACAAACACAAACAATAAATGCACATGAAAAACAACAACAAGAAAAGAAACAACAAACAAACAGAAAAAACAACAACATAATTTATCACATAAGTTACAAGGTATTGACATATGACACAGCTAATCTGTTAGACCCCTAACCATTCACCCTAATTTTCCGATCAGACTAAAGACAGGTTGCCAGATCTTCTGAGAGAGCCCCCCTCTGTTTGACAATTTTCTCTAGATGTAATACATTTCCCAATTCCTTCAGCCACATGTCAAACGTTGGGGTCTTCTCAGATTTCCAGAATTGTAGCAGCAGTTTTCTGGCTAGCAGTGTAGATAGAGAGA